>SJYQ01010008.1:23354-52028 GCA_006410935.1 Redunca redunca | reverse complement strand
TGATGCTTTTGAAGTGTGGTGTTGGAGAAGACTCTTGAGAGTCCCTTGGACTGCAAGAAGATCCAACCAGTCCATTCTAAAGGAGATCAGTCCTGGGTGTTCATTGGTAGGACTGATGTTGAAGCTGAAACTCCAATACTTTGGCCACCTGATGCGAAGAGCTGACTCGTTTGAAAACACCCTGATGCTGGGAAAGAGTGAGGGCAGGAGGAGAAGGGGACGACAGAGGATGAGATGGTTGGATGGCATCACTGACTCAGTGGACATGGGTTTGGGTGGACTCCGGGAGTTGGTGATGGACAGGGAGGCCTGGCGTGCTGCGGTTCATGGGGTTGCAAAGAGTTGGAAACTACTGAGCAACTGAACTGAACTGAATACTCCGTTGTATATATGTACTGCATCTTCTTTATCCATTTGTCTGTTGATGGAAATTTAGATTGTTTCCATGTCTTGGCTACTGTGAATAGTGCTGCTATGAACATTTGGGTGCATGTATCTTTGTGAATTATTGTTTTGTCTGGGTATATTCCCAGGAGTGGGATTACTCTGTCGGACGGTAATTCTGTTTTTAGTTTTCGGAGTCGCCTCCACAGTGTTTTCCATAGTGGCTGCACCAACTTACATTCTCACCAACAGTGTAGGAGGGTTCCCTAAAAGGTGTTTTTTGATGTCCAGATTTTGTACAGCGGAAACTCTCTGAGGGTGCACCTGGGGTGAAGGGTGCTATGCTAAGGGGGAATGGGATCAGGACTATGGATATCATCTTTCTCAAGAAATTCCCTTCCTTCTCTGAGCAGCTGCCTTGCTTTCTAAGCAGTTTTGAGGACAGTGGTTCTTGCTCTTAGCCACACATTTGAATCACCTGGGGTGATTTTAAAAAGTCCAGTGTGCAGTCTGCACTTAGACCAATGACATCCAGGTCTCTGGAGCGGGTGAGAAGGAAACCTAGTCATAAGGATTTTGTGAGACACTCCAAGGCTGGGAACCACTGTTTTGAAGAGAAAAGGCAGATTGCTACTGTTTTCCCCTCAGCACCGTGACTTGTAAATTTACCATTTTTATTAATATAGCACACATTCATTTCAAAGTTGAAGTACCATATAATCTGTGATATTTATGATCTGAAATACATAAGAGCAAGTATCCTTGAAGGATTATTCTCTCTACAAGAAAGAAAAATGGCTAGGGTGCACATACTGCAGATCAGTATATCTCCAAATTAATTTCCATTAAAAATCATTTTTCCATCTTAGGAAGATTTTCCCGAACTGACTTTTATTTCTCACATTTTGTATAGAACTTAATATTCTTTTCAAAGAGTTCCAGGTTTCTTCTTCCTTGGAGTATATACTTGCGGGTTCCCACACTGTTTACTTCTTATGGTTCTAGTGAGTACTAAATGCTTGTGACTCACTGGAATGTTTACCCTTTTAATTCTTTTTCACAGTTGGCCTCCTGGTCTGCTTTTACCTTTGATGTTAACTGGCTAATGCTGCGATTCATTTCCTGTTATTTATAATTTTGGAATTAAAAGTGTAAATGAAGTCAAAAAAATGAAAGACCCAGGTCAGCTATCTTGTTAAGGGTCACAGCTGTGGTTCTGGAAGGTTCCAGTCGAAAAACTGGCTTGTTTTCCCTCCCTCCATTCCCCAAATGTAGGCTTCTCCTGTGGAGGCAGTTATTAGGGTTGGCCAAAGGTGCTCTCAGAAAAATGTGTTATCTTTGTGAGCAGTTAGTTTTTTCTATGCTGAATCACATATTTTGTTGCTTGGGAATGTATCTGATGAAGCTCAAGCAAATAATTTGTCTCAGTTTATTCAGCTTGTCCTTCAACATCCTTTATCCCTGAGATACCAGGAATAACAAGGTGCTGTAAGTTGGCTTCTTAGTTGTGGGGGATGGGGTGAAGAGGAGGCGTTATGGGCAGATTGTTTGCTTAGGCAGAATTTGGAGTCAGAGGTACTTGTGTTCATTGCAATGTATAACTCAGTTCAAAATTCCAAGGTCATAAACTTGAGCATCCACCTCCAGGCTGGGTGTGCACATGAAACAAGATCGATGTAAGTTCTGCTCTGTAAGCGCTGTTTTTTAACCAGTCACCTAGTGTGCTCACCTATTAGAAAAACATTCTGGTTTTAGTATACCTTCTGTCACAAGAAAAGAATTGGACAGATCTCACATTTTACCCTACTACATGCCAGGCTTGTTTCTTGGAGGAAAAAAGAACAACATAACATGATCTGCTACCAAGCAATTTAGGACCTCAGTGGGGAGAAGACCTATCCCCGTGGGGTAGATTCAAGAATATGAGGTGTGGCTTCCCTGGTGGTCTAGTGGTTAAGACTCCGAGCTTCCACTGCAGGGGGAGCAGGTTCAATCCCTAATCGTGCATGCTGGAGCAGCAAAAAAAAAAAAAAAAGAATATGAGGCAACCTATAAATGGGAGGGGACTACGCTTCCTGGTGAGACTGAGCCCGTGGACTGGGGTGGAGCATGAGCTGAGGGTTAAAGGGAAGGAGAAACATCTCAAACTCAGCGATTGTCTCTGGTTCCCACAGACCTCAGCTCTTCTCATAACATCTCGCAGCAACCGCTCCCTCGAAGTGAGGAAGGTGGCAGCCATTAGCTCCTGGCTTTTGCTGGGAGCTGGGGAGCCTGGGGACCCCAAGCCCTGAGCCCAGTCCTGGGGTCATGGGATCTTAGAAAGGAGCAGGGCAGGCACCCGGACTGATAATTTTGCTAGGACCCCCAGACCATGTGGGTAGAAGAGGAGTTCTGCTGATAAACTGAAGGATGGAGATGGGGAGTGGGCCGAGCAAAAACTAGAGCATTTGCAGGCCATGATATTTGCACATTTCTTTTTTTTTTTTTTTGCCTTCTAGACATAAAACTAAAAATCTGGACTGTTCCAGAAAAAAACCAGAAGCCAAATGACCTTACATGTAGTATCCCTATATTGTCTTCACTGATGCTGTACAGACACTTCAAAAAATGTTCAAAATGGTACTCGCCTCTCTGCCCTGCCACTCAGCACGATTTTGCTGATTTCTCACAACCCCTCATTTTTTTTTCTTCTTGCTTTTTTCCTGCTTGCAAATCATGTGATACTATTTTTAAATGCTGTCTCTTTCTCATCTTCCTTATCCTGTAGACTTTTCACCAGATCATCTTTTGGACTTTGTGTAAAACAAAACAATAATTATGAAAAACTTTCTTAAAAGTTGTTAGGATGTGGTATGCAATATATACTGAGAGAATTGGAGCTCTCACTGCTGAAGCCACGCCAGGGTTCATGCTGGGAGTCCGGATAGGAAAAGAATAGATTGTGATGATGATATGGTTCTGTTTTACAAGAAGAAAGAAGTTAGGTATGAATCTAAAAGCATCAGCCACAAAAGTTTCAGTAATTATCTTCCATAAAAATACATTAAAAGAAAAAAATTTTCAATCAGAACAATCCCTTCCTGAACATTTAAATAATCATGAAGACTTATTTGAGATACTATCCCCCAAACAAACTTAAATGTGTTTCATATTTTCAAACCAAGAAAAATATGGTGGCTCAGATGGTAAAGAATCTGCCTGCAACGCAGGAGACCTGGGTTCGATCCCTAGGTTGGGAAGATCCCCCTGGAGAAGGGAATGGCAACCCTACTCCAGTATTCTTGCCTGGAGAATCCTATGGACAGAGGAGCCTGGTGGGCTACAGTCCATGAATTCACAAAGTGTTGGACATGACTGAGTGATTCACAGTTTCACACTTTCAAAGTATAGAATGACTTGCCCAAACCTTTAAATAATCATGAAGACTTATTTGAGATACTATCCCCCAAATAAGCATAAATGAGATTCATATTTCTATTTTTGGTTTGTTCTCAGTACTCAAATAGTAAAGGCAAAGGCTTATCTGAGTTTTGAAGACAGTGTTTCTTGAACAGGAAATGAAACTGCCAACGTTCCACAAAGCAGACAAAGTGTCTGATTAGGTGAAGAAATTATGCTGATTCACCAGAAGAAAATGCTCTTAGTTGTAATCAACTGAACATTTGTGTGTGAGAGTTTTTTTAAATTAAATTGCCGTAAAAAATCGAATTGCTTTACAGGCAAAGTCATGTCCTAGTGTGATTCACAATTTAAAATGTATTTTAAGGACTTCTGACTTACATGCTAATTAGGAAATGTGAAAGTCACAACCATTTAACACGTTGGAGTAGGGTGGTTGGAGTTGGGAGTGGAAAGAGAAGTCACTAGAAAATGTCAAGAATAAAGCAATGTCAGGCCATATATACTAGCTTTCAATTTTTTGGGAGTCTACATTTTTGGGTGCACTGTTTATATTTTTGGTTTAACCTAGTTAGAAAGTTGTGTAGCTTTATACATCATTAAAGGTTTGTTTTGTTGTAATAACTGTTTTGTTAGCTGATCATTTAATTTACCTTTCAGTCTTCCAGATTACTTCTAAAACTGCAGCTTGTCATTTTTCTAATATGTGATCTATCACTTTGCTCACCTTATACCCATGACTTCCTCTACAAGACCAAGGAAAGCAGGGACTTGCCTGGTGGTACAGTGGCTAAGACTCTGTGCTGCCGGTGCAGGGGGCACAGGTTTGATCCCTAGTCAGGGACCTAGATCCCATATGCTGCAGCCAAAGAAATACAATTAAAAAAAAAAAAAAGAGTAATCGGAAAGCAGCATACTAGAATTCCAGCTTCCTTTACTGCTAAGAGTTCCCTGTGACACATCCCAGCCAATGAAGTATAAATGGAAGTGATTTGAGATGGCTTTCTTATGAATTTTTTTTTAAAAAGCCAAGCTGTTTAAGGACAGGCTGTGTGTTTTACCGTCTACCTTCCCCCATTCCCTGTGTAGAAAGTGGACACATGGCTTGGAGAAGCCAGAAGTGACATTTAAATGGATTGCTGACAAAGAGTAGGAGCTAATTAGGGGAAGGGAAATGGAGATCTTCAAAGAAGGATGGTGCCCTGACAAGAAATAATGTAATACAGAATTTATAAAAGATTGGCTACTGGATATGATTATCGTGGAATCATTAAAAGCATGCTCAATGGATAAGGGACTATTCCAGCTCCAGTGGGAGAGTTTAGGCCACAGCTGGGTGAATAGAAACAACAGAGACAGTTTTGACTCCAGGCTAACTGAACTTTTTAAAAAATGGATCTTTCCAACAATGCTTTGTGCTAGCATATAGGGTAGTATTTTCCCCATCACCAGATGTGTTCAAGCAAATGCTTAACTGACGCCCACCCAGGAAGAGTAGAAGTGGGAGTCCTGTGTTCATGCAGTGATTGTACTATTTCAGTTTTGTTCAAGCATTTCTATTCTCATAAGCCTAAAAGAATTTTGAACAACTGTTATATACCCCTCCACATATTTTGTCTTTTAAAAATTTAACTTTCACATTTTCTCTTGCACATTTTGAATAGACATTTTCTATTTGTAAAATCACCAGTTAAATAGTTGCAAAGAACATAATTTCTGATGTACTGTGCATTCTGCACATACTTTAAGTCTATTTTTATTGCTTTAAAATCTCGGCACAGCTCATTTAGCTCATTCAGTTAATGGAAAGTGCCTGCTCTACTCATAATGGTACAGCTAGTCCTCATTGGCAAACCAATCAGCCACATCAAACTAACTTTTAAAGAATTGTGCAAATTATTAACCCTGTCCCTGCTAACCAATCAACGATGGGCCTGGGCCTAAAACTGGCATGATTCTTGCCCTTATGTGCTTCTTTCTAATGAGAGAGAGAGAGAGAGAGATCTGAAAGAATGTCACAGATAAACAGCAAGTCACAATTGGCAAGAGTGCAGTGACGGAGGTGTTAGTGGAATGAATACTACAAGGTGATCTGGGAGGGTTTCCCTGAGGAAGTGATGTTTAAGCAGAAACAGCCCCAAGTCAACTGACCATTGACACTCTTTAACCAGTAGTTCCTTAATTGTACACTTAGCTTGCTCCTGAGAGAGACTCTTTGAATTGGCTTGCTCAGGAGCCTCTTTCTTTGTGGAGTTAGAAATAAAGCCTTAGATTATGCTCCTAAATAAGCTGAGAAGCTGGTGAAGGGGGGCAGAATATCCCTCCCTCCCAACATGCCTCTTTGGCATGAGATTATTTTAGGCTAATTATTTTTAAAAATGAGCAAGCCCAGGAGAAGCTCTGAAAACCAAGTAGAAATTATCGTTTTGTAAGAGACATTTACACTTAGAAATCTCCATTTGTAAGGGTGTTTCCGTCTCTGTCCCAGGAAGAAGAAAATGTCTAAACCTCTAGAACCTCTATCAATAGAGAAGGCAACAACTTAAATCTGCCTTATCCTTGCTTACTGTGCTTTTCCTGGTTACCATCTGTAACCAGCTCCCCTCCCCCTCCAGCATCTTTCTGTGTTTATGTATAGTTTTCTTTATTTATTTTTGGCTGTGGTGGCTCTTTGCTGCTGTGCGGACTTTTCTCTAGTTGCAGCAAGTGGAGGCCACTCTCTAGTTGGGGTGCGGGGGCTTCTCTCATTGTGGAGAGCGGACTCTAGAGCACAGGCTCAGTAGTTGTGGCACACAGGCTTAGCTGCTCTGCAGCATGTGAGATCTTCCCAGATCAGGGATTGAACCCATGCCTCCTGAAATTGACAGGTGGATTCTTGACCACTGACCCTCCAGGGAAACCCTCCAACATCTTTCTTTTGGCTTTAGCTAGAGATGGTATTGAAGGTTGTGGTTTGGGCCATTTTGGAGAGTTACTTAGTTTTCCTGGCTATACAGTAGTGTACATGTATTAAACTTCTGTTTATTTATCTCTTGGTAATCTTTTATTACAGGGGAATCTCAGCCAAGAACCTAGAAAGGTAGAGAGAAAAATTCTTTTCCTCCCTGACCCAGGCTTAACTCTCAGGAAACTCTGCCCTCCGGAACACTATACATTGCTGAATTCTTTGGTTTGGTGCCCAGAGGTTTTTACACTTTGAGGTAACACACTCTGCTAAGATTCAGTGTAGATGAGGGATATACCTTTTTGTATTCAAGTGCAAGAAAAGTGAAAGTGTTAGTTGCTTGGTCATATCCAACTTTTTGCGACCCTATGGACTGTAGCCCACCAGGCTTCTCTGTCCGTGGGGATTCTCCAGGCAAGAATACTGGAGTGGGTTGCTATGCCCACCCCCAGGGGATCTTCCTGACCCAGGGATCGAACCCAGGTCTCTGGCATTGCAGGTGGCTTCTTTACTGTCTGAGCCACCAGGGAGGCCAAGAAGAAGGCTATTATAAAAGAGGAGATGCTAAAGAAGAACCGCACAAGCATGGCCTTGTTACCCCAGGGGTGTTGTCAAGCAGATTATTTCCAGAAAGAGTACATATGGATTTGAGGTTTGGAGAGCAAGTTCCTAAAATTCAAGTCACCTGAAAGTTCTCACATACCTCAGTTTCGGTTCAGTTGCTCAGTTGTGTCTGACTCTTTGTAACCCCATGGACTGCAGCTCACCAGGTTTACCTGTCCATCACCAACTCCTGGAGGTTGTTCAAACGCATGTCCAGCAAGTTGGTGATGCCATCCAACCATCTCGTCCCCTTTTCCTCCTGCCTTCAATCTTTCCCAGCATCAGGGTCTTTTCCAGTGAATCAGCTCTTCACATTAGGTGGCCAAGGTATTGAAGCTTCAGCCTCAGCATCAATCCTTCCAATGAATGTTCAGGATTGATTTCCTTTAGGATTGACTGGTTTGATTTCCTCTCAGTCCAAGGGACTCTCAAGAGTCTTCTCCAACACCACAGTTCAACAGCATCAATTCTTTGATGCTCAGCCTTCTTTATGGTCCAACTTTCACATTCATACTCGACTATTGGGAAAACCATAGCTTTGACTATATGGACCTATGTTGGCAAAATAATGTCTCTGCTTTTTAATACCATATACCTGAAGTGGCAAGTATTTCCCAGTTTGAAGGCTTGAACTAGAAAACTCCTCTGTCCTTGGGGCAAAGGCTTATAAAAATGATTGTAGAGAGTGATTTATCAGAGATCATATCAAGAGATTATACTTCGGGTTCTGGAACAGAGGCACCTGGGGCAGCAGCCTGCATCTGTCCAAATGTCCTCAAAACTCACTCTTCTCAGTGGTTCCCTTGAGACAGAGTGATTATTATTCAGTGGTTATTACAGAAAGATCGCATTGTGCTTTAGTTTCTGAAAAAACTAGTAAACTAGGAAAAACCAGAAACTATTCTGTTTCTCCCCTAGATGTTGGAGCCTATGAAACTTAAAGCTTTGTTTTCAAAACGAAGTCTCAAATAATTACCATTGGACCCAAAAGGTTGTGTATTTTTCATTGGAAGAAAGGCATGTTCTTAAAAAATAGTACTTTCAGTTTTGTCTTATCACTTGTTAAATTTTCACTTCCTTTCTCAATCTAAATCTCATTCTTTCCCACAAGCCATTACCAGGAAACACCTAGATTTGAAAACACAGCTTGCTTTTTTTCATTGAGTTTTAGGTAGAAAGAATAATAAACTTCATGAAATTCAAACGCAGGACAATGCACCCAGAAAAATACTAACAAAACAACCTGGGTTGCAAAACTTGTTTAGCAAGTTTCAGGTGGAGGTTAATTAAAACCTGCTTGGAAACCTCTTAAAACAGACAGGAATGCAAAGTACACACACCACCACCTAGATTCTTCCCTCGGGAACTTCCTCCTCTCTACTTCCCTGGATTTCAGTGGTAACATTTCCTGAAAGTTCCATCTGGTCAGGTCTAGTGTTCATGACCAATAGAAGTCTATTTCTCCCATCCCAGGGGAGGAGCTGCGGGACTGTGGGTAGGCAGCCCACTCCTTAGCAGTGATAACAAACAGCCACTCCTTAAGATTCTAGCTCCTCTGGGAGGTGGAGTGCTGGTGGGGTGGGGACTGAGGGATTGTAAGAATTTCCTCCAGTGTTTCATGTTTAAGTCTCCGTGTTTCAAGACAGAGAGGAGTTAGTGATGCTGTTCTGGACAAGACAAGAGAGCACACAGAGGGGTCAAACACAGTACGGGAAAAGGTAGAAATGCTGCCTGATGTATGACCTGTCTGTAAGAGAATACTGAGCTGGCCGAACATTCTAGAATATTAGCTGTATATTCTTTCAGAAGTTCCTCCGGGTGACCGCTATTATTTCTTCTGTCCAGGCTTGTTTAGAGTGATTGTCAGCTAACACCCCGTTGGTGGATAAGCATCTGCGAGATGTGCAGGCAACAAGGCCGGGGTGTAATTATAACATAATGCTGTAGCAACATTGCACAAGACTGCCTCAGTACTATCTGCCAGAGTACATAGCCACCCTCTCACTGACAGTCATTTGGATGGTGATTAGTGTTGGATCACGTCCTGGAATCAGGCTTGAAGCCAAAGAAACTGGAAAATGATTTTTGTTTTTCAACTCCTTGGAGGCCCGTGTGGAAAATTTAGGAGAGCAAATGTTTGTTTCTAGTAGCAGAACTTGTATATACTTTGAGGAAGAGAAAGTGAAGTGGGATGGTTCCAGAACCACTTGCTTTGCCCTGAAACTGGTCCTCCACAGAAAACTCTTATTTTCTCACGGAGCTGGCCAGGAAGTGTTGAGGCAGGGAGCAGCTGATGGCAATCCCACTCTCCCCCGGCTCCTCCACGACTAATCTAAGCACAGGCGAGACCCTTTCCAGGTGACAAAGAAACAGTCTCTCTCCGTCCCAAAGCACCACCAGTATTAATGACTCAAGGCCACTGTGTATGGTTAAACTAGACAATGAGTTGTGGTTTGTGAGGTGTGTCTGGGGCCCGGCTGTCCAGTTCAAATCTCAACCCCATTGCCTTCTGGTTGTATAATACAGAACAAGTTGTTTCACCCCCTATACCTTGCCTTCCTCATACACAAAAGGCTGGCTTTGTTTTAAAGATTAAATGACATAATCCATGTATATCACGTGGAATGTAGAAAGTGCCCTATAATTATCAGCTTGCTTTCCCCCCCCATTAAATTCTAACTCTCAACATGGATACCTGTTACAAGGAAAGCATGACATTAGAATGGATTCTGTCTCTCAGTTTTCCCCCCAGACTGGGGCTGGTTGATCCCATTTATTTCATGAATGTTTGTTAAATGCCTACTGCGTGTCATGCGTGGAACGAGAGACTCTGGAGAAATAAACATCGTGGGACACGGTCCCTGCTCCTGGGATGTTGACGGTCAAGGAGGTAGACATTTTTGGTCACGCTGTTATGCCAAAAGCATAGATACATACGTAAATCCAAGGTCAAAGAGTGTAGATCAGCTGCTTCGAGGAGGGCCAGGGATTTTTGAAAGCACATGTTTGTGGAGGCACAGACTGGGTTAACAGCCCAGACCTGCACCCCCTGCAGTGAATGCAAATTGCTTAACCTCTCTAAACCTCCCTTTCCACATCTTTGAAATGGGCCTGATTCAGTGGTGTGCTGAAGCCTGCTCCTATTGGCTTGGGAGAGCCTCCTGTTAAATATTCAAAACCTTTGTAAGCCAGTGGTTAAAGCCCTTGGTAGCTTGAAATCAGCCTCGGTGGAAATATTTACACTCTGTTAATCACCAAAGTCTATAGTTCAAAGCTCCTCCCTAACCCCTGCTGGTTCACTGGCAAACCGCAGGAACCTGTGGAGAGAAGGCAAAACATGACCTTTATCCTCTTGGGGTTTTTGGCTGGGCCTGAGAATTTAATTAACATAAAACAGATCGACAGGAGAAAAAGCACACATATTGACTGAATGTGTTTTACAGTGACAGGGCAGGGGAGAGCCCTCACAAAGAAATGAGCACCAAAGAGGTGGCAGAACCTGAATGCTTTTCCAAAAGATTGGACAAAGAGGGGTGATTGTGGAGAAGTAACTGAAATATATAGAAAGAAGGCTAAAGGTGGGCCTTGACTCCCAGGTGAACAATGTTTCTTTTCTCCTGGGACAGGGAAGGCATCTTTCACTTGGGAGTGTTAGCTCTTGTTTTCAGAATGAAAAAAAGAGAGATTAGAATGCCCTTCATGCATCTGCTATTTTTCAAGTGCCTTTAGCTCAAAATAATCCTTATGCCAAAGCTGCATGTTTTGAGGTGCCATATTCTGCCGGCTGTTATGAAGATGAATGAAATAACAAAACTGTGGTATCTGACGCATAGTAGAGACCCAATATTTCATGTAGAATATATTAATCATATACATCCTGCACTTCCGAAGTCATAGTCTTATTTAGTCCTCATAGCAGCTAGGAGGTAGTTTATTTTTAGTTCTGTAAATGAAGTTTTTTTTTTATACCTACGAATGAAGAAGAGCCAGGATCAAATTCAGTTTCCCTTGCCTCCAAGTGGAGTGTTCTTTCCACCAGACCCAAACTGCCTCTGGATGGATGGTGTTGCTCTGCAAACAAGTATCATTCCTGTGGATTTAGCTGTTTTGTAACCACTTTTGTTGTTTTTTGTTATTGATTCACTGGATGAAAGAGAGCAGGATAAGTACCCAGGTGGAAGAAGACAGCCCTGGGCCACACAGCTGGTGGAAGGCTCCCTGAGCCAAGCTGGAGGTGAGTGCCACCAGTCTGCTGTGTCCATGTCATTGTCAAGACAGAACTGTGGCCACTACTCTCAGTAAATGTCACTTCCTGGAAACCTCAGAAGCTCAGGATTACCTCACCATTGATGTCAGGAGCCTCTTGATGAAAATGAAAGAGAAGAGTGAAAAAGTTGGCTTAAAATTCAGCATTTAGAAAACTAAGATCATGGCATCTGGTCCCATCACTTCATGGCAAATAGATGGGGAAACAATGGAAACAGTGAGAGACTTTATTTTGGGGGGCTCCAAAATCACTGCAGATGGTGACTGCATCCATGAAATTAAAAGATGCTTGCTCCTTGGAAGAAATGCTATGACCAACCTAGACAGCATATTAAAAAGCAGAGACATTACTTTGCCAACAAAGGTCTGTCTAGTCAAAGCTATGGTTTTTCCAGTAGTCATGTATGGATTCAGGAGTTGGACTATAAAGAAAGCTGAATGCCGAAGAATTGATGCTTTTGAACTGTGGTGTTGGAGAAGACTCTTGAGAGTCCCTTGGACTGCAAGAAGATCCAACCAGTCAATCATAAAGGAAATCAGTCCTGAATATTCATTGGAAGGAGTGATGCTGAAGCTGAAACTCCAATACTTTGGCTGCCTGATATGAAGAGCCGACTCATTGGAAAAGACCCTGATGCTGGGCAAGATAGAAGGTGGGAGGAGAAGGGTATGACAGAGGATGAGATCCAGGACTTGGTGATGGACAGGGAGGCCTGGTGTGCTGCAGTCCATGGGGCTGCAGAGTCAGACATGAATGAGCAACTGAACTGAACTCAACTGAACTGATGTCAGGTCTGGGGTGAGAAATATACAAGATGAACCTGGGATATCTTAAAAGCTAGGAAGCTAACAAAGAAAGGCTTCTGGGATCATGGGCAATGGATTCTGAAGCCAACTTGAAGAAGTTCTCACTGGACAATTAAAGCAGTCTGAGCTTCAGTTAGAAAAATAATGTCAATGATTTAAGACACAGGAAATGTTTCAAGTCCACGAGTTAATAAAGATACTTGGGGGAAGAAAACCTAATTGGAAGATGCCAGAAAGCCAATCCATTCTTTTCCAATCTAGTAAATAACAAGAATCAAGCATGTATCCTGCTTTCTCTGGGTGAATTGTACTTCATGGCAACAAAATACAAGAGAGGAGAAAATTATTTTTATAGAAGTATATCCTGCTTTCTCTGGGTGAAAGTATTTTTTCAGAATAATACTTTATTTATCAGTCTGAAAATCTGTTCTTTTGGTTTTAAGTCCTGCAAAATGAGTGGTAAATCAAAGATTTGTGCATGAGTCTCTGAGTATATGTGGTTATATGTCTGCATGAGGACAGATGTCTATGTCTACAGATGCTTTTGCTTTTTATAGTCTCATTATAATTTTAGCCCCACTTAATTAGTATATAAGGTCTTATTACTGTCAGAACGCTAAAACCTGAATTAAATATTCCAACAGTCTCTTCTCCCAAGCCTGCCTCTCTCCCTCCCCTAACTCTGCTCCTCAGCTTCCATTAATGCTAGGTCTTTAGAGACAGCCAGGATTCACAGCTTGAGAAACCAGAAATGAATGCTGTATCGTTAGTCCCTCTGACCTACATCCTCTAGCTGAGGAGTTTCTCCGGGGAGGTGTGTGGGGAGGTCCTGGCGGTTCCTCTTCAGAGCTGGGCATTTTGAATGGTAGACACCTCTTCTTCAGGCTCAAGTGCTATGACATTGCTCTCTTCTGGAACTGCAGAGCCATGAAGCTGAAGACTTTGGTTCTGAGAGATCATCAAAGTAGGGGAAGTACAAAGTTCTTCTGGGTTCAGATTGCTGGTGTTTTCCTTTTCTCTTACTGGCTTCTCTGGTGGCTGCGGGTCAGGAGAGGCCTCTGAGGAGGCCCGAGGGCTGGTGGGTGAGGCTGGAGGGCTGGAGGGCATGTTCCCTAAGGAGCCCCTAGGACTGGGAGTGGCTCTGGGTGGCGGAGGCCTACTAGGTGGTGCTGAAGACCTCTGCACAGAGACTCTCTTCTTTAGCTCTTCAGATCCCTTGCTTGAGGTATGAGTTCGGAGGACTACTACTGAGGAAGATGAAGCCTGCTCTGAAGGGGTCAGAGCTCTGGTTGGTGATGGAGCTGGGGAGCAAGGGAAAACTTCCTCCTGGGACTCTATCCTCAGTGAGGGGTGAGGGCTGGGACTGGGTGGGGCCATTGCAGGCTAGCAGAGGCTCTTCTTCCTCAGAGGAGCTTGTCTCGGCCTCCTCCTCTGTTTCCTTGTCTTTTAAGGGCTCTTCTTTAATCTCGGAGCTGTCTTCTCCCTGGGCTGAATCAGATGCCAGCTCTTCTTCACTTGCTGAGCTGGAGTCCTTCTCACTCTTCAAGGAAAGTGCAGAAGGACTGGTAGGTGAGGTTTGAGGGCTGGAGACTGTAGATGTTCGAACCAGGGGAGAGATGACTAAAGAGCGTCTTGCTGCTTGAGAGTCCCTTCACCACAAAGACTTTGTCAGAATGTTGCTTCTCCAGTTTGCTCATCACCTCGTAGAGATTGTGGTTCAGCTTGCTCATTTCCCTGTAGAAGACATCCCTCAGGTTGGAAATGTTTTGGAAGATGGTCACATAACAGCCAATACAACTGTTATAAAGGACAGGCAGCTCCTCTAGTAGTTCCTGGTTCAGATCTTCAAACACAACCCGGGCTTTGTTGAACTCTTCCTCTGCCTCGGCTGTCTTGGCCTCATCTTTCTTCTTGGCGTTCTGTACCGCCTCCAGGTGATGTCGGGCACTGTCGTAGTCCACGGGCTTCCGGCCCCGCTTGGCGATTCTTTCCTTAATCTCACTGAACTGGGCCACATAGTTTTCCATGGTCCTCAAAGCCTGGTCAGCTGGTTTCTCTTCACAGTCTTCCCAAAGGAGATCATTATTCGCCACGATGGCCTTCAGCTCCTCATGACCGGCCCACTTGCTGCTGTAGACCTCCTGCAGGGTTTCTGACACTCTCTTTGAACTTCCATGCATCACTTTGACTGCACTGAGGAAGTTCTTCAGGTCCTTGTATAGCTTATGACCTTCTGCCTGTTGTTGATGGAAATTACTGGCACTTTGTTCAAACCGTTCATCTTTGGTCTCCACAGTTTTCCCCAACTTCTGCAGCACCTTCTCTTGGGTTCTGCTGAACTTCTTCTGCACCTGCTTGGCGAAGAGGCTGGCAGCGCCACCCGCCCGGCCCTCGGCACCTGCCAACTCCCTCGGCGGCGGCCTCCCCTGGCCCGGCGCCCTGTGTACTTCATGGCAACAAAATACAAGAGAGGAGAAAATTCTTTTTATAGAAGTATTTTAGCTAAGGAATGAAGAACGAATGATAAGAGTACCACATTTTGAAATTCCCAGTGAATTTCGGTATTGACATTGGTATTGACTGCTAGCATCACAAAAAGAGATAATCAAATGTTATATGCCTCTTGATGGAAAAAAGGCATATTATCTATGAAATATTTTTGCTGTAAATCAAGCCTAAATCTGATGACATTGGAGCTCGGTGGGTAGAGTCTTCCCTCTGATGCCACTGGCCTTTTATTTTTTAACCAATCAGAAGTAGGCAGTATTGCATTATGGTCACAGCAGTGTTTCTCCAACTTGGGTAACTCGGATCCCTTTTAAAGGGAAGGATTCTTACAGAGCCCCAGTGGTGATTGAAATTATCCTTTTTAAAAATATGTGTATTTTAAATTACTTTTATTGGAGTATAAACGCTTTACAATGTTGTGTTAGTTTATGCTGTACAACAAAGTGTATCAGCTATATTATGTATGCATATATTCCATCCCTCTTGAGCCTCCCTCCTTCCAAAATTATTATACTACTTACTGTAGACCTACAGCTAGACATGGACATTTTACGTTCGTTCATGGCTCCTATACAGCTGTGAAACCATATACATTTACAAGTCAAATACAAACAAAACTACCAGACAAAACTCAAATTAGCAACACTGATTTAATGTGAGGGAAGATGTTTTGCTGAAATGAAGTGACTGCTTGCAAAGGAGCATGGTACTGCTGGCAGTTTTCAGTTTCAGCACTGTATGCAGTTGGCTGACACAATTCTCTCGCCATTTTTTTCTAAAAATTCTCCAGGATCGTGAAGTGTGATGTGACTTTACTTGGTCTTTGCTTGGCAAGAGTTCACTGTTAATGATGGGGTGTCAAGGTGAGCAGCATAAACACAGATAGAAGTGGTTGTACTCACAATTGTGGCTGGGATTTGGTTACAAGGTGATTACCTAGCTCAGTGGCCATCAGCCCTGGCTTTACTTTGGAATGTACATTAACAAATAATTAAATTAAGATTCTCTCAGGGTGGGGCATTAGTATTTCTTAAAAGCTTTCTAGGTGATTGTCATGTGCAGCCAGTATTGAGAACTACTGATTTTGAGGATCCAGAAAGTGCTTATACACTTGGCCCTCCCTTATCTGTGAGTTCCACATCATTGGATTCAAGTAACAGTGAATGGAAAATATTTGGAAAAGAAAATTCCAGAATCCCCCTTGGATACTGAAGGACAACTGTACTGATTATTCTTCAGACTATAATCCAAAAGAAACACCAAATTCAATCATTCTGAGAGAGAATACGCCAGTGAACCCCCAGGGGTTTGAGAAATTTGGTTTGGAGTTTGATTCCCAGGCCTAGTTGTGTGGCCTTAGGCAACTTAACCTCTCTGAGGGTTAGTTTCTCATTATGAAAAGAAACTAATAATAGTATCTACCTCACAGGATGTTCGTGAGAATTAGATGACATCATGACTGTACAAATCGTCAAATGGAAAGCCTGGTTCCTGGTGAGTACTTACTAACGTTAGCTCTTATGAACTATTATGTTGATAACCATGAGGAAGCTACTAAAAACATTTGCTGGGTCGATGTGAGCCCCAAGAAAGAGAAGTGACAGGGACAAGAGGGTGCTGGGAGAACCTTTCAAGGAAGGGCAGTTAGTGGCCTTTGACAGAAGAGGAAACCATGGCAGTGATGGCAAGGATGGGGGTGGGGGCGGAGTGGGCCCCATACGGGTGTGGGCCTGTCAGCCTGGGTTGTGGGTGATGGCTGACTAGGTTGAAACCTGGACCAGCAGCACAAAGAAAAGGGATGAGAATAAAACAGAGTCACCCTGACATGGCTATCCTCAGGAAGTCATGATGAAGCAGGGAGACAAAGTTGAGGCCAGTCAAGTAAACAGAATCTTGGGAGCAGACATGGCCACCTGCAGATTCTGAATGGGAGGCTGGGCCTCCCAGGGCCTGGCCAGCTCCCTCAGTTGCTGCTGAGCAGCCCCTTGCCTCAAGGAGCAGAGATGAGTCATCCTTCTAGGCCCTGCTGGGGTCTCACAGTACTGTGTAGAATGGGTATGAGACCTTACATTTCTTCCAAATCGTTGGTTGTGCATTTCTGTGAAAAAGACTCTACTTTCTTTCCTAGAAAGGCTGCCTGGTGAAATCTACACAGCTGATGACTTAGGGCTCTGGTTTGGACCATGACAGACCATCCCTCTACTATTGACCCTATAATCAGGTTGGTGGCTGGATGTCTTCTGAGCCTATGTGTGGATAGACCCAGCCACTTCCTGTTTTAGCTGTATCAAAAATTACAATTTTATTCTTTTAAGGGAGATACTAAACTTAGCAAATAAGAGTTATTTTCTTAAACTACGCAGAGAAAACCAGGAAATATTCTTACGTAAGAACTGGCAAGTTCTTGGGTTTGAAATACTATTCTTCCCAAATGATATTAGGCATAACATATTAATAAAATAGTATTTTTAAAGTTATCTTTACAGAAGTCTTGTTTACCCGGAGTTTCTCCCCGAACCCTACCACTTTTTCAGGTTTTTGTTTTTTATTCCCTTTGATTTCCCTGGAACATGCTTTCTTACTTGCCTGGTGATTTCAAGCTTTGCCGATTTGTTTTTAGTTCAGTTTTTAAACAGGTGTCTTTGTAAGAAGAGTTGAACATTCAGTGGGCTGATGCTGTGGTGTTTCAGTTTCTAAGTTTTAAACTTAAGGGACTTCTTTAAAGTGGACACAAAAACTTCATTAAAGCTTTCATGGTGACAACACTGGGCCTTTAGGGCTAAGCTCTAAGAAGGATGAGAAAACAAAGAGTTACATTGTAACTCCCTTGGTTAATCTAATTTATTCACATATTTAACCACAGTCAGCATGTAGTTGTTTTCCTCAGAGGCCCACTTTCCAAAACACAATTTTCAAAATGTCTTTCCCCACAAAGCTCCTTGTGTTTCATTAACCCTTTTTATGCTTGCCAGCATTTCTCTCCTATAGTTATTTGCCAGCCTAGCAGGACCCTGGTTGAACATTGACTCTAATCCTGTTTTCATGACATACTCTCTAAGCTACCAATTAATCCCAAGGCTCTCCTGTTAAATACAGTACAGGACCCTACTTGTGTATATGGCTGCCTTCTAATTTAGGAAGCCACAAAATACTGAAACCAAGGCATGCAGGCCAAAATCCTCCTTTGAGTGAGAAGCCCAGTATTTATTTCCTGGAGAACACAGAAAGAAGATACTGAGTACTGCTTTTCAGTTATCTGATGAATTCTTTTGGAAGATTCATCTTGGAAATCAGTACAGTGATTATTAACTAACGTTCATTATTGTGGGAATTAGTGGCTTTAGGAATTTAGGTCAGTGTCATGAGTAATAAAAAGGAGTTCACCTATCTGTCTCCTCCTCAGCCCTCTTTTGGAGCTTAATTTTCAGTCCTGGAGAAAAGTCTTAACTACTTCTTCCCCCACCCCCAGTGGCTTTAACCACCCCTGCGTAGATGTCCATGGTGTTAACACAGTTCCAGGAACTTGTCCTCCAAACAGGATGGTGATTTCCCTGACTGTACCTGTGTCCAACTCCAGCCTTTTAGTTTACCATGTTCCTGTAAAAATGTGGAATTTTTATTCCTGCCTGACTAGCAAAGTGATCTACTTTCCCTTCAGCCTAGTGTTGTGTGTAGGATGAGGTTGTTGTGAGCAAGATGTTTTTTCCTCCCAATTTCCAGTGTTTCAGAATCCTATTCCCACCTCTTTTACTGGGCTTTTTTACTGTGGGGCCTGAGTTTCTAAGCTCTTGAAAATTCTGTTGGGTTAAGTGTACAGTGTCATCAATAGAAAGTCATATTTTATATGTTGCTACATATAAAACCTTGGGATCAACTGGCTTCTTTCTAGACATTGGGAATACAGGCACAACACAGCTCCTGACCATCAGACACTTTAGACTGGATTAAAAACTCAAAAAATTGTAGTTGTCATGTTTCTTGGGCATTTTTATTTTGTACTTAACAGCAAGAAAAATGACTAAGAAATAAAGGATCAGTAAAAATGCTTACACCAGATAATTAAATCAAAGGGTACTTTATTAAAAAAAAAGAATCAAAACAGAAACTCTAAGTACCAGTGTGTACATTGTACACATTTAAATGACTCACGAGAATGAAGTTTTTTTCATAGACATTATCATACCACCTGTTGTTTATCAAAAGATGTTAAAAGAGAAATCTGTCTCCAATCTGTATACAAGATTGCCATCTTAAACAGACCTTATTTCAAACATGCAACAACGCCACTGGTAATAAAGCTTTGGAATGGGTGCTCATTCTATTATTTCACTACAAAGAGGAGAGAAAGCAAGATAAGTTGAGAAGTTATTCTAAAATAGAATGGAAGCTGTCATTTTCTACACCAGCACTCCTCACTCCTCTGCTGCCATTTTTAGCAAGTACTCCTTGTCGATCTTGAAGAGTCTCCATCCCTCTTCGCTGGATAGATCAGAGGCACCTCTTCTTTTGTAGAAGTTGATAGATGGTTCATTCCACTCTGCCACCAAGAAGTGCATGCTGCTGCAGCGACACTTCATCGCAACCTGTTACACGGGAGAGGAAAATGAACTCAGTTACAGTCCACCTGCTTTCCAAGACCCAATTTCAATTCAGTTCCTCAAATAATCCAGTAACCCTTGCAAATTTGGAAACCAAACACCAAGACATACCTGGCTTAGCTTCTTCAGAATTTCTGAGCCTATGCCAAAGCCTAAAAGAACGAGAAGTACCATTTTAAAGTCATTTTAAGGACTTCAAGCCCCGATTTCTCTTTAGAGCAGCCCCCCCCCCCTGAACTCAACCATACCTCTATAATCGCTCATCACAAAGAAGTCCTCAAGATACAACAGTTTGCCGATCCATGGATCATAGGTAAAATAGTACATGGCAAAACCAACAATGCTGTGTCCTGTAATAAGAGTATCACATGAGTTATGGATGAAAAACAATCTGTCAAGGTTGTAGGGGCAAAATCAGAAGCCTATCATAAGTTAAAAAAATATACATGCATGTATTATAAAAATAAGTAGCCATTGGAGTGGACTATCTTCTGACTTTTAGGCTAGTGCAATCCAGGTCACTGTTGGATGATCTCACTGTTCTTAGAACATGTTTCCACAAAAAGCACAAGTTAGAGCTAGCTGAACCCAGGCTAAAACCATGGACTGGCCACTTGGCAATCTGTTGGATCTCACACTCAGGAAGTGAGAATGCTTTCATTACTTGCCAGAGTGAAAGTGCTATGGTCTTAAACTAAACACACACATTATTCACATCCTATTGATATATTGGTATGTTGACTTAGGAATAAGTCAGGTTTACACGGCAGTTCAGAATAGTAAGTATTTGTAGTTTAGAAACCCTGCTTCCTTAAGGTCAGGACATAAGGCCGAAATAGTACGGTTTAATTTCAGAACTTGCCTTCCAATTCACACATTTTCAATTTACTTTCCCCAGTGTTTAAGTCGGAAGAAACAGAGGTACTCAGGTATGATGCAACATCCACATACCTCTGGAAAGTACCTAACCCCTTATGTCTTTTGCTCATTTTTTTCCTAACAGGAGGAAATGATCTCAGAACAAAAAAAAACTTAATCACCCCCCAACCCGGCCCATCAACTTCCCCCTTTGGCTTTGCCTTTTGGCCATTCAACAATGACCAGGGAGAAAAACAACAACAACAAAGGAAAAAAACAAAGAAAAATAAAAGGAAAAAAGCATCCGACTTCTTCTTAATATGTGTCTGTAATTCCAATTGGAGGCAAAAGTTTCAAATTAAACTTTCTAGCCATCTTATAGTCCTTCCCAAATAGGAAGCGAGTACATTGGAGCTTCTGATCTACCGTGTTTTAAGTGTGTGATAATAGGGCCTTACCTCATTTATCATGATCATCTACTTTATTGTGTAAAGGATCTTTTAGTTACCTCCCCGCCCATCCATGTACACGGAAGGGCCATGTACATGGCGAAGCTAGAGACTGTAACCTGAAGATTGGGACAAATTAAAGAAAAAAATGTAATTTAACACAGATACAAAAAAGGTTACGTTAGGGTCAAACAAGAACCATTTATGAAACTGAATTTACAACAAATGACTTTATACCTAACTTTTCCGGGTCTCCACCGCATTCTGATACTTACATAAACAGCTCAAACTCTTCCGGGTCTCCACAGCACTGATACTTAAAGAGCTCTTTTAACCCGCCCTATTATTAAGTGCAGCACATCTTTTTTTTTTTTTTTTTCCAGTACTTTGAACACTGGCTGGCTATTATTTCTGGCCAATTTCTCAGTTAAGTAACTTCAGCCTGTGTTGTCAGTGCTTCTACAGAGCGGACTTTACGTCTTAGACAACACTCGGTCTCTTCGGCTTCTAGAAGGGCAGGGCGATTACCTTCCGGAGTCAGGTGCTCCTTGGGCACTTCTGCAACTAAGCAGTGGTAGAAGGGGTGCTCTCCGAAACCGTCTTCTAGCAGATCTGCAAGAAGGGGAAGCAGAGACAGTGTTGGAGTCGGTGAAGGTCGTTCCCCAGACGCTCGTCCCCTGCCCTGCCACTGATGCGTTACCTTTTTCAGTTAACATTACTTGCTCTTCCATGTATTCGTATTTAGCCAATTCCTGGGTTGAGGCACATAAGGAAAAGGAAGAGAAGCAGAAAATTAAGTGAGGCCCCGGCCCGGACAGCTCGGGGGAAAGGGGGTGGGCGGGGCGGGGATTCGTTCCGAGTTTCGCCCGGAGCGGCTCCGCCTGGCCGGGGCTGTGGGGAGGCGGGCGGAGGAAAGGGAACCTGCGGGGTACAAGGACCCCAACTCCGCCTCGGGAGGAGCCCGAGCTTCCCGCTACCTTGATCAGCCGCAGGATGTCACTGCAGTCGGCAGCGGTGGCCGGGCGGATCACGAATTTAGCCATTTTCGTCTTTTGCTTTTCTTCCCTTTGCGGACCAGGCCCCTGTACTTGAACAGTAGGAGGAGGTGGTTCCTCATTCGTCTCCCGGGAGCGTCCTCTTCCCAGTCAGGATGGCACCATGACCTGGCGAACCTCGGCGAACAACGTAAGACAAGCAGCTCACTGCAACTGGAGCCGCGCGCGTTCCTGCCGCCGGGCTCTCTGCTTTTTAGCCTGAAGAAGCCCCTCCCCGGGACGTGAGGCGGAGGCGCCTCGTCCAATGAGGTCGCGACCGCCCCCTCTTCCGGGCGCCTCCCTCTTTTCCGGGCCCCTGTGTGAACCTGGCCGGCGCGGGCGGGGTGCGGGCGGCGAGGCGCTAGGCTGAGCTCTCTAGCGGCGCCCTCTCGTGGCACATGGTGGAGGCTTCCCAAAAGTCCGACCTCCCAGCCTAGGCGTCCCCTAAGTGACCTTTGCAAAAGGAAGAGAGAGGTTCCCCTTTGGGCCCTGGACCAATGACTTGACAGTTTCTTCTCTGGAGACACTTGGCTTTGAGCGGTGAGGGGATGAGAGGTTTAGAGTAGCGGCTCGCATAGGGTGGTCTGGGGGGCCCTGTGGGTTCCAAGATCATTTCAGAACTAGCTAGCTTCATAGTAATAATAGGGTTTCATTTGCCTTTCTTAGTTTCGCTGGAATTTTCCAGAGAACTGATGTATGATGACGTCATTGCTCTCATGACTAAAGGAATGTGTGCTTGCATGTTCTTGTGTTTTCTAGACTTTCCTAAGGTAAGCTATTTGGCTTCCTCAATAATTCTTTCCCCCTCTGCTGGTAATTTTTAGAGTTAACAGAATATTTTCTTTCTTACTTTTTTCGTTTTTATTTTTCTCTTGAAATCTCTGGCTTTCCTATGAAAACACTTTCCTTTTGCCTGAGGTACACTCCTTCTGACTTGCCTTTAGTGAGGGTCCGCTCTTAAAACATTTTCTATTTTGCTTGTCTTAATAATGTCTTTTGGTTATCCTAAAGTTCTTGGAGGATTTATTTCACTGTGAACGAATTTGAGGTTGGAAGTTCTTTTCTCTCAGCATATTGATGACATCTATCTTCTGGCCTCCATTGCTGTTTAAAGTTGTTATATTCCCTCCTTGCTCATTCCCTGCACTTCTTCTCCCCTCCTTTAAAACTTTTTATTTTGAAGTAATTATAAAGTTACAGGATGTGTGATGACATCTTTGCTTTGGTGACTAAAGGAAGGTGTGTTTGTACGTCCTCATGTTTTCTAGAATTTTCAAAGGTTAGCTTTTAGAATTTTTCAATAATTTTTAAATGTCTTGAGAGGAGAATGTTTGAGAACAGTTGGATTAGATTATAGCTCTTCCTGGGTTATACCCACTGGAGCAAGTACTCTATCCTTTTGCAGATACAGGTTTTTATTTACAAACCACCTTCCCAGACAGGCCTTCTGAGGGCCCTGCTTTGACTAACCAGCCTGGGTTCCTGACTGAGTCAGAGCGAAAGCATAAAAGGAGCCTGCAACGTTTTCAGTCTGTAGGTTGGATTATCACCAAATGACCCCTCCCCCAACATTTAACATAACTCTGCCTCTGCTCGCAATATCCTGTAGGTAGAAAAGAAAGCAAAAGTAGCTCCCCTTCCCACCCTCTGGGTATATCATGCCTAGTGAGTCATTGTGAGAGTTTATGGAATGTGTTTCTCAAACGTCTTTAAAAATAGCATTGATTCTCATCTGCCTAAGCCACTTTAGGTAGTGTTTCCTGACACTATTGCACTTGGGATGACCATACATAAGCCCTTCCGTCCTCTGCTTTTGTGTTGTGGGAAGACCCAGGAGAGCTTGTTACAGAATTAATACTAACAGTAAGTTAGAACTCTGTGACTAAGCATTAATAATAACTGCCTCCTTGAAGCAAAAACAAGGCCGTTTTCAATGTGGTCTGCTTAGTCTTTTAGAATGATGGTTGTTTGTCATTAAAACACACAATATGTGTTTTTCTATTTATTCTGCTTTTCCGGTTTCAGTTTCATGTTTTTATGCTTCACTTTGCCATTATGACAATAAGAGCCCATTCAGAAAAACAGGTGGCTAGAAAAAGCTCATTGATTGTGTTTTTTGCACAAGCTTAGAACCCTAAGAAATGTGGATTTTCTTTATGAATCAAGTTAGGTTTCTCCATTGTCAGGGATAGATAGATGCCATGAGTGACCAACATTACCTGCTCCTGATAGTGGAATTTAAATTTAAAACTGCATAGAAAGAGGTTAACTGCTGAGTCAACAGATCAACAACTATTTATTGACTCTTATGCTAGGTACTTGGGGGTTTATAAGTAGGTCTAAATTTTGAAAGAAGCCCTCAGGGCATACAGTTTACTTTAGGGATATATTTGTAGTTTACTACAATCAGATTCCCTGGTGGCTCAGAGGTTAAAGCCTCTGCCTCCAATGAGGGAGACCTGGGTTCAATCCCTGGGTCGGTAAGGTCCCCTGGAGAAGGAAATGGCAACCCACTCTAGTATTTTTGCCTGGAGAATCCCATGGATGGAGAAGCCTGGTAGGCTACAGTCCACGGGGTCGCAAAGAGTCGGACACGACTGAGGGACTTCACTTACTTACTTACTTACAACTAGATTTAATCTTTATCAGAAAGATAATTCCTATAACTGAAGAGGTCTGAGCAGGAGAAGAGTTTCAGGAAAGGAAACGGCCAGGGACATCATGGATGTTTTACAGTCATTGTCTCATTTGATATCAGCTGTCTTGTGAAATAGCTAATGTTAGCTCCATCTTTGCAACAAAGGAAACCAGAGGCTCAGAGGGCTACAAAACTGCCACATCTAGGAAATGGTAGAACTAGGAAAGAAGGAATTCTGTTGATTTCCATGCTAAAGTGAAGCTGTCCAATTTGCTCTATTAAACTATTATGGAAGGTATCATAGTTTTTTTTCCTGTTTATAAAAATAATGCATATTGATTAGGAAAATTGGAGAAGTGCAGAAATAGAAAAAGTTAATAATAATTCTAATTAGTAGGCTGACTTCCTTTTAGTCTTTTCTATGTACATACACAGGTAGGGCTGATATTAAGTTGGTATGTAAATGTAGTGAATTAAAATGGCCACAAATTCATTGAAGCTCTTCCCATCAAGAGGTGAAGTCTGTTTCCCCACTCCTTGAATTTGGACTGGCTTTATGACTTGCCTTGACCAATAAAATACAGTAAAAGTGCTAGTGTACAACTTCTAAGCAAGACCTCAAGAAATCATAAAGCTTCTGTTCACACTCCCTTGGATTGCTGCTGCTGCCATATGAGGAAGCTTGAGCTAGCCTCCTTGAGGATGAAAGATCTCATGCATATGTAAGGCCAGATACGTAAGTGACACCATCTTGGACCATTTAGTCCCAGTCGAGCTGTCAAATGATTGTAGCTACACAAGTGACCCTAGGTAAGACCAGTAGAAAAACCTCCTCACTGCTCCCAGCCCATGTTATCAACCCACAGAATCATGAGTCAATAGAATGCTTGTTTTAAGCCACTACACTTCAGGGTTTTTTGTTACACAGCAAAAGCTTACTGAACTCAGATGGCCATTTGGGTTGTTTACTCCTGACTTCCATTCTGATCTGTTGCAGCGTCCATTCTGACTGGTCTGTGCTTGGTTGTATTTGCTTAAAAATATTTAAAACATAACCTGTGTGGGTTATGCCTATAATAAAAAGTTGGAATCATGTATCTATAATGCCTCTCCTGCAAAATAGTGTAGTAGCTTCTTATCTACTGGGCTTCCCTGGTGGCTCAGACAGTAAAAGTGTCTGCCTGCAATGTGGGAGACCTGTGTTCAATCCCCGGGTCGGGAAGATCCCTTGGAGAAGGAAATGGCACCCCACTCCAGTACTCTTGCCTGGAAAATTCCATGGGTTGAGAAGCCTGGTTGGCTGCAGTCCATGGGGTCGCAAAGAGTCAGACACGACTGAGCGACTTCACTTTCTTATCTACTACAGATTTGTCCTTACACACTCCCCATCTGTGTGATTACGTCACTACATAACCTTGTTAAGTCACTGTTTCTTCATCTGTAATGAGAAAATATTAATAGTATCCTTCATATGGTAATTTTTGTAAGGATTAAGCAAAGTAATACGTATAAAGTACCCAGTGGGAATTCCCTGGTGGTCCAGTGGTTAGGACTCTGCACTCTCACTGCCAAGGGCCTGGTGTTCAGTCCTTGGTTGGGGGACTAAGATGCCACAAATAGTGTGGTGTGCATGCCCCCTCCACCCCCAACAAAAAAGAAGTACCCAGCATCGCACCTGGTATAATTGTTAGCATTATTACTATTAATAGTATAAAGTATTTTTCCGTGTCAGTGAGTGTGTTTAAATTAAATATATATGATGACTCCCTAGAGTTGCATTGTGTGCAATTTATTATACCATTCTATTGTTGAAGACACAGGTGTTTTTCCAGTGATAAATAATATTTTGATAAACATCTTTTTATCTAAGTTTTAGCCCAGCTTTCTGATTATTTTCTTATGTAGCTTCCTAAAAGTGAAATTACTAGGTAAGCAGAGATGTAATTTTGTTGGTCTGGAGCCAGAGAGACACTCTAAAACTTCAAGTCCTCAGTACCTGAAAGTGTAATTGGAGATGACTCTCCAGATGTGCTCATTCTAGATTGAATTATCTAAATTTTGGTAACATGTCTGTGTTCCACAGGTTGTAATAGATCTTTCTCAGAGGATGTTTTTCTTGCTACATAACACAGGTGGGTAATAATCTGTGAGAATGATCAATGAATAAATACAACCACCTCCAAGAAAGCATCTTGTTTGGGGCCAGAATTTTCTTTTTTTTTCAGATTTATTTTTTATTGATATGTAGTTGAATTACTGGCCAAGATACCTTCCTTTCTTTTCTTTACCTTACCTTTCATTTTGAGAAATTACAATTTAGGACATGGAAAGCTCTTCCATCTTTGGGAGTAAACTATGAAAAGTGTAAGACTTCTCTTTGTAAATGTAAAGTATTATATGACTTTAGGCCGCAGTTGAAAGAGCCTGGTCAGTAATAAGCAAGGTATTAACCAGGCCTCTTGTTTGCAAGTGAAGTTACCCTATTCTAACTGGCTTAGGCAAAAGGAGAATTTACTGCTCTTTGCAAGAAGCACAGGTATGACAGGAACCAGGACCTTGTGGTACCACCTGAAATGTATATTGAGTGAGAGAGAAGATCACAGCTTGTGATGGGCAGATATTTGTTTCCCAGAACAGCATTTCCTGCTTTTGAAAAATTATTTCCCCCTACTCCCAGGTGGCATTAGTGGTAAACAACCCTCCTGCCAGTGCAGGAGACGTAAGAGACACAGATTTGATCCCTGGGTCTGGAAGATCCCCTGGAGAAGGAAATGGCAACCATTCTCCAGTATTCTTGCCTGGAGAATTCCATGGGCAGAGGAGCATGGTGGGCTACAGTCCATGGGGTCCCAAAGAGTTGGACACAACTGAAGCGACTTAGTGCATGCACGCACACACACACAGCTAGATGCTTTTTCTTGGTCATGCGTGTGTGCTCTTTTTGACCCTATGGACTGTAGCTCCCAGGCTCCTCCAATCCATGAGATTCTTCAGGCAAGAATACTGGAGTGAGGTAGCTATTTCCTTCTCCAGGGGATCTTCCCAACCCAGGGATTGAACCCCTGTCTCTTCTGTCTCCTGCAGGCAGATTGTTTACCACTAGTGCCACCTGGGAAGCCCTTTTCTTGGTCAGGGAGCTGCTAATCAGATCATGCCACGCCCTTGGTCAATATTGTGATCCAAGCCATACCAATCAGTCTTTTCTCATTGGCACTGAGAAAGTGCTTTCCTTTCTGCTGGCACACTTGGGAAGATATGGAGGTATGAGACAATGACTTTGACTTGCTGACCACCTTAGGGTTTCTGGCTCTCCATAGCCACAGCTCAGGTGGCCTATATCCTCTCAATCACTGCTGTTGCCTACCTCTGATGATGTCATCTCTCCTGCCACTACTACACATACATGGAAGGAGGAGAGAGCCAGATGGTCACAAAGTGTCAATTGCTTTCACTGCAGAAAGAAGTGGGGTTAAGATGTTCCTTGGCCAGAGATAGAGATTGGAGGTGGTAAATGCTGTTTGGGAATATGCAGAAATAGGGGTGGGGGTGATTATATTTTAATTCCCAGGAACATGCCTGCCGGGGTCCAGCCCCGGTGGATCCAGGGTGATTCGAAGGTGGGGATGGAGTTGGCATCCTTGGAAAAATACATATTTAATTACAGATGTATAGAGAGATTAGAAACGGATAGTGTGGTAGGAAAATTAGTGGAGAAAAAGAGGCTGAATAACTCGGTTTACGTGGAATAGCATCCATGCTCCAGATGGGAATTCAGCCAGAAAAACGGGGAGCAAGAAAGAAACGACATGGGGGAATCAGTCTTTCCAGAAACTGATCCGATTTCTTTATTTTGGGGTTTGCTTATATATCTTTTGTTACACATAGAGATGAATACAGAGTCACGCGGGGGTCAGCAGTCCTGACCTTTATCAAAATCAGGTGCTTCACATAAATGTATAAAAAAAAGGTCTTAGGGGTTTTACATCATCTTCTGGCCATGAGACCTGCTGACATTTTAGGACCCTTTCTTTCTGATAACCAACAAACTTATTTTTTCCAAGGGTGTTTTTTCTTAAACCAGGCACCACCCTCCAAATAAAGTTGCATTCCTATAGGGTGAGGGTGTAGTGAGTTACAATCAAGAAAGGAATTTATTTAACCCAAGGTTAACATGATTAATCTTAAA
>SJYQ01010008.1:0-23101 GCA_006410935.1 Redunca redunca | reverse complement strand
AGACAGCATATTCAAAAGCAGAGACATTACTTTGCTGACTAAGGTCCGTCTAGTCAAGGCTATGGTTTTTCCAGTGGTCATGTATGGATGTGAGAGTTGGACTGTGAAGAAGGCTGAGCGCCAAAGAATTGATGCTTTTGAACTGTGGTGTTGGAGAAGACTCTTGAGAGTCCCTTGGACTGCAAGGAGATCCAACCAGGCCATTCTGAAGGAGATCAGCCCTGGGATTTCTTTGGAAGGAATGATGCTAAAGCTGAAACTCCAATACTTTGGCCACCTCATGCAAAGAGTTGACTCATTGGAAAAGACTCTGATGTTGGGAGGGATTGGGGGCAGGAGAAGAAGGGAACAACAGAGGATGAGATGGCTGGATGGCATCATGGACTCGAACATGAGTCTGAGTGAACTCCGGGGGTTGGTGATGGACAGGGAGGCCTGGCGTGCTGCGATTCATGGGGTTGCAGAGAGTCAGACACGACTGAGCGACTGAACTGATGAACTGACTGAACTGATTGGCACAACAAATGAAAAAACCCTTCACCAATATAATTCCTAACCATCCCACTATACTGACAATTTTCAACTTCCCAAAGGAATTTGCCTTTAGTAAGTCTAAAACATCTCGTGCCTCTCAGGTTGGGAGGCTGTAAACAATCACATGTGGCCGGATGAACCTATACAGGCGGGCTAGATAACCTTCAGCGGAGTCCCTAAGTTGAAACACTCTTGTCATGCCCAGGAATTTTTATTGACTTGGAGCTGCACGTTTACTCCTTCTCCGAGAGAAACGGTTATGGGGGAGAGCCCCCCGTAAAGTCAGAGGTGTAGGTGAGAGCATAAAACAGACTCTGATTTTGTGGGGTAGATGCTCAGGAACAGGGGATTTCCTGAGGCTTGATCACGCCTTTGCATATGCCAAGCCTCCTTCCTCATGACCTTTGCCATGGGCGGAGTTCCTCACGCTGGCCCCCGGCACATGCCCAGGTGTGCTCATTTCTGACCTTCACCACAAGGGATATCTATAGCAAGGCTGGGAGTGAAAAGCTGTATCAGAAGACCGGAGCAGAGATATTGTCCTGCTGCAAGAAGCCATCCCAAGCTGCCCCTATCTGTTTATAAGATGGAATGTGTTTGCCATCCTAGCCTAAATCCATCCCAGGCTGTCACTCTTGCCCTCCATGGGGCTCTTGCTCAGGATCATAAAAAATTGTGTTGGAGAGAGACCATTGAGACCCTTTGGTTGAAGTTCAAGAGAGATGATCATGCCTCCTTTCTTCCTTTCTAATGCTCCTTGTCAGGAGGCTGGAACATTGGCAATTGTGGTAAATCCGCAGGGATTGCCCCCTGGAAACCAGGCATAGAAGCTGAGAGACTTTTAGGCAAAGACATGGACATATTCCAAAGCTAAGACTGGTCTTGCTGTCCCAATGGCCTTTGCTCTTTATCCTGGACACTTTGTCTCATGGTTCCACAACAGAAAGGTAGTTATTTGAAAACAAGTTGTGTTATACCATCGCTTTTGTGGTAGTTAGCTATTGCCACATAACACATTACCACAAACTTGGTGGCTTAAATTACATGCATTTATCATCACGGTTTCTGTTGTTTGGAAGTTGAGGCATGTCTTAGCTGGGTCCTTTGCTCAGGGTGTCAGCCAGACTGTGTTTTCATGTGGCAGCATGGCTGAGGAAGAATCCACTTGCAAGTTAAAGTTATTAGCATTGGCAGAATTCATTCATTTCCTTGACCGAGGGTCTTAGCTTCTTAATGCCTGTCAGTTGATGCCACTCATGATTTCTAGAAGTTGCCTGCATTTCCTTGTAATGAGGGCTTACCCAATATGGCTATTTACTTCATCAGGCCAGCATGGAGAGTGTCTAGAGCAGTCTGCTAGCAAAATAGGGTCATTTTTTTATTGTGAAAAAAACCACAAAGCAAAATTTACTGCCTTAGCCATTTTTGCATGTATGATGCAGTAATGTTAACTACTGATGCATAATATTGTGTAATAGATCTCTAGGACTTCTTTGTCTTGCAAAACTGAAACTCTGTACCTATTGAAGAACTCTCTTTCCCCTTCCTCTGTGCTTTGTGTTGTGCTTAGTCTCTCAGTTGTGTCTGATTCTTTGCAACCCCATGGACTGTAGCCTACCTGGCTCCTCTGTCCATAGGATTCTCCAGGCAAGAATACTGGAGTGGGTTGCCATGCCCTCCTCCAGGAGATCTTCCCAGCCCAGGTCTCCTGCATTGTAGGTAGATTCTTTACTGTCTGAGCCCCCAGGGAAGCCCCTCTTCCTCTGCTGCTGCTGCTGCTAAGTCACTTCAGTAGTCTCCGACTCTGTGCGACTCCATAGACGGCAGCCCACTAGGCTCCCCCGTCCCTGAGATTCTCCAGGCAAGAATACTGGAGTGGGTTGCCATTTCCTTCTCCAATACATGAAAGTGAAAAGTGAAAGTGAAGTTGCTCAGTCGTGTCTGACCCTCAGCGACCTCATGGACTGCAGCCTACAAGGCTCCTCCATCCATGGGATTTTCCAGGCAAGAGTACCGGAGTGGGGTGCCATTGCCTTCTCTGCCCCTTCCTCTAGCCTGCTGGTAACCACCATTCTACTTACTGTCTCTGAGTTTGACTACTCTAGGTTCCTCTTATAAGTGGAGTCATACTGTATCATTTTGTGACTTGTCTCATTTAATATAATGTCCTCAAGGTTTATCCATGTTGTAGCCTATGACAAAATGTCCTTCTTTTCAGACTGAACAATATTCCATTTTATGTATATACCACATTTCTTTATCCATTCATCCATCAGTGGACATTTAGGTTGCTTCTACCTTTTAGCTATTATGAGTAATGGTGTAGTGAACACAGGTGTGCAAATATTTCTTCAAGATACTCTTTTAAATGATTTTGGATATGTGCCCTGAAGTAGGATTGCTGGGTTGTATGGTAGTTCTATGTTTAATTTGTTGATTCCCATCAACAGTGCACAAGGATTCCCTTTCCTCCACATTTGTACCAGTATTTGTTATTTTCTGTTTTTTAAAAATTTATAGTGGTCATCCTAACAGGTGTGAGGTGATACTTCATTGTGATTTTGATTTTCGATTCTCCTGTTATTAGTGACGTTGAGTGTCTTTTCATATGCTTATTGGCCATTTGTATATCTTCTTTGGAAAAATGTCTATTCAAGTCCTTTGCCCATTTAAAAATTAGGTTATTTGTTGTTGTTATTGTTGAGCTGTGGGAATTCTTTCTATATTCTGGATGTTAACCTCTTAACAGATATGTGGTTTGCGAATGTTTTTTCCCTTTTAGTAGGTTGCTTTTTTACTCTGTTGTTTCATTTGATATGCAGAAGTTTTTAAACATTTTTTTGGTTGTTTTTAAGTTTGATATAGTCCCATTTGTTATTTCTGCTTTTGTTGCCTGATGAGAGAGGTTTTTGTTTGACTGATTGTTTGTTTAATTTTGGCTGCAGCAGATCTTAGTTGTGGCATGTGGGATTTTTAGTTGCAGCAAAGACCCTGATGCTGGGAGAGATTGAGGGCAGGAGAGGGGGACGACAGAGGATGAGATGGTTGGATGGCATCACCTACTCAATGGACATGGGTTTGGGTAAACTCCGGGAGTTGGTGATGGACAGGGAGGCCTGGCATGCTGCGGTTCATGGGGTCGCAAAGAGTCAGGGATCTAGTTCTGTGAGCAGGGATGGAACTCTGCCCCCTGCATTGGGAGCATGGAGTCTTAGCCATTGGACCACTAGGGAAGGCCCAAGAGAGTTTTACATAATGTAGCATAATCCTAGGAGTGACACCCTATCACCCTTAGCACATTCTGTTGGTTAAAAGCAAGTAACAGATCCTGAATGCACTCAAGCAGAGGATCACGAGGTGTAAACACCAGGAGGCAGATTCCTGAGGGTCACCCTGGAGTCTGTCTGCATTTAAAGGGCAGTAATTGCCTGCTTCTTGTTCAGCATTTACCAAGCATTTATTAAGGTCAGTTTCCTGCCAAACATTTTGCTTGGGAAATGCTGAAACCAATATGGTGTGGTCCCTGCCCTCCAGGGACTTACAGGTCAACATCCCAGGCCCTTACAGTTCTAGTTATGGTTGGAAGGGATCCAGCCTTCTGGAGAAAAAGGACAGGAACAGTCAGAACCTGTGTGACCTACCTCCTCCAGGCAGGCCTCCCTCTCTCCCCTTGTGAAATCAAATCCAAAGGGAAGACTACTGCCCAACATTTCAGCTCAGGGATCAAGGCTCTAACTCTTCATAAATGACTAGGCGATCTGAAAGTGTGATTAGTCATTCCTAGGCCTCCTAGAGTATCAGCTCAACTCTTTGAATCTGGGCCTGGCGGTTACTTAGTAAGAAGATCATAGGAAATAATTGCCTGTTAGGGCACAAAGTATAAGACAACCCCTCTATTCCCTATGCCCCCTGGGTACACGCAATAGATTTTAAAGGTCAGAATCTAGTTTACCAATTTCTGTACCATTTATAAACTGGCAATTAAATGTTAACAGTGAATTCAGGAAAATAGAGGATACTTCAAAGAAGGAAATGCAAGGGAGTGAACTCCAGGCAAGCAGTATGTGTCCTGTGCACCAAGGAATAGACCCATGTTCTGGCCCTGGTATGAGTGGATGTTGGGCATATTCTGCTGTAGACCACAGAAATTATTACCTGAGAATCATTCAGGAGGTGGAGGATATGGAGATGAGTCATTTCTTTTAGGGGGATGATGGAGGTAGGAGAAGGGTGCAAGAAGATCAAAAGAGGACCTAGACCATAGAATTGGGAAAACTGTGATACATTTAAGTTCTCTTTAAAAGATTAATTATAAGAGGGTACTATAGGAGAGGAAGAACCAAGATAGATATGCAACTACCTCCTAGCACCTACTATGAGTGATATGCCTTGTTTGGCATTTTACATATGTGATTTCATTTAGTCTTAATTACCTTGTATTATTACTATTTTTACATATCTTCTACTTTGTCATCTAAATTCTGATGAATTAAAAAGATATTTGGTGCCAGGACCTATTGTACAGCACATGGAACTCTGCTCAGTTTTATCTGACAACCTGGATGGGAGGGGAGTTTTGGAGAATGTATACATGTACATGTATGGCTGAGTCCCTTTGCTGTTCATCTAAAATTATCACAACATTGTTAACCAGCTATACCCCAGTACAAAATAAAGAGTTTTAAAAAATAATAAAATAATTAAAAAAAAAAACTAAAATATTTCAGAAACCACCCCCCACCCCAAAATGGGCAAAGGATTTGAATAGACATTTCTCCAAAGGTGGGAAAAAGGATATCTGGTGCTCTTTTATTTTAAGGTGATTTATACATTTCCATTCCAGAACTTCAGGGAAAACAGGGAATGAAACCAAACAATTAAAAAAAAATTAATTAATTTCTTTATTTTTGGCTGTGCTGGGTTTTTATTGCTGCATGTGGGCTTTGTCTAGTTGCAGTGAATGGGGGCTACTCTTAGTTGCTGGTGCAGGCTTCTCCTTGCAGTGGCTTCTCTTGCTGCAGGGCACAGGCTCTAGGGCATGTGGGCTTCAGTAGGTGTGGCGCACGGGCTTAGTTGCTCAGAGACATGTGAGATCTTCCTGGACCAGGGATCAAACCTGTGTCCCATACATTGGAAGGCAGTCTCTTAACCATTGGACTACAGGGACATCCCTAAAATAATTTAAATAAAGCTGGCTTGGATGAATATAATCTGGGAGAATAGGTTTTTTCCCCCTCTGAAGCCCTCCAACCTGTGTTGTTGAGATTTCTGTTATCATAGAAGCATAGAATGTTAGCGATTCTCTAGTCCAAATTCCTTACCTAATAGCTAAGAAACTGAAGCCCAGAGAGGGTTAAGTGCTTGTCCAAGGTACTTTCCACACAGCTAGAAAATGGCAAAGTCAGAAATACATTAGGAGTCTCTTAACCCTTAGTCAAGGGATCTTTTACTACACCACTGTGGAATTATAGCCCTCATAGACTTTCTGGGAAAAATGGAAAATTTAAAAGCAAACATTGTCTTAAGGCTGGAGCTCAGGTGAAAAATTGTAAACATTCAACACATTTGATCCACTTTTTACAAATTAAGGTTTACTAGCACATGCCTTGTTTTATTTATTTTTTCCCAAACTTTAAACTTTTTATTTTGTATTGGTGTATAGCCAATTAGCAATGTTGTGGTAGTTTAAGGTGAACGGTGAAGGGACATAGCCATACATATACATGTATCCATTCTCCCCCAGACTCCCCTCCTATCCAGGCTGGCACATATACAATAGGTCCGTGTTGGGTATCCATTTTGAATATAGCAGTAGGTATATGATATGACCTTCCCAATCTCCCTTACTATCCCTTCTCCCTGGCAACCATAAGCTCATTTTCTGAGTTTGTGAGTCTCTTTCTGTTTTGTAGGTAAGTTCATTTGTATAATTTCTTTTTAAATTACACATATAAGTGATGTCATATGATATTTCTCCTCTGTCTGACTTCCTTCGCTCAGTATGACAAAGTCTAGGTCTATCCATGTTGCCAAAGCCTTTGACTGTGCGGATCACAATAAACTGTGGAAAATTTTGCAAGAGATGGGAATACCAGACCACCTGACCTGCCTCTTGAGAAATCTGTATGCAGGCCAGGAAGCAACAGTTAGAACTGGACATGGAACAACAGACTGGTTCCAAATAGGAAAAGGAGCACGTCAAGGCTGTATATTGTCACCCTGCTTAGTTAACTTATATGCATAGTACATCATGAGAAATGCTGGACTGGAAGAAACACAAGCTGGAATCAAGATTGCCGGGAGAAATACCAATCACCTCAGATATGCAGATGACACCACCCTTATGGCAGAAAGTGAAGAGGAACTAAAAAGCCTCCTGATGAAAGTAAAAGAGGAGAGTGAAAAAGTTGGCTTAAAGCTCAACATTCAGAAAACTAAGATCATGGCATCTGGTCCCATCACTTCATGGGAAATAGATGGGGAAACAGTGTCAGACTTTATTTTTTTGGGCTCCAAAATCACTGCAGATGGTGGCTGCAGCCATGAAATTAAAAGACGCTTACTCCTTGGAAGAAAAGTTATGAGCAACCTAGACAGCATATTCAAAAGCAGAGACATTACTTTGCCAACTAAGGTCCGTCTAGTCAAGGCTGTGGTTTTTCCAGTGGTCATGTATGGATGTGAGAGTTGGACTGTGAAGAAGGCTGAGCACTGAAGAATTGATGCTTTTGAACTGTGGTGTTGGCGAAGACTCTTGAGAGTCCCTTGGACTGCAAGGAGATCCAACCAGGCCATTCTGAAGGAGATCAGCCCTGGGATTTCTTTGGAAGGAATGATGCTAAAGCTGAAACACCAGTACTTTGGCCACCTTGTGCGAAGAGTTGACTCATTGGAAAAGACTTTGATGCTGGGAGGGATTGGGGGCAGAAGAAGGGGACGACAGAGGATGAGATGGCTGGATGGCATCACTGACTCAATGGACGCGAGTCTGGGTGAACTCCGGGTGTTGGTGATGGACAGGGAGGCCTGGCGTGCTGTGATTCATGGGGTCGCAGAGTCAGACATGACTGAGGGACTGAACTGAACTGAACTGATCCATGTTGCCGCAGATGGCACATGCCTTGTTTTAATTACAAAAAGGAATGCACACTCCTGACAGTTCCATTCTCCCCAGTGTCTTCCTCTTTGTAAACCTTCTTTCTCTGCCTTGTACCCATGTCCCCATCCCAAGAATGGGACTGACAAGTAAGACTCTGCAGTATGGATCAGGAGTCCCCACTGAGACAACTAGAAACAGTTAATTTGCTGGGGAGATCCCTGCCATCCTAAGAGGCTGTAGAAAGCTTCCTCCAGCCAGGCTCATTCACAGAAGAATTCCAGAGGCCATAGGACCTTCTCTCATAGAAGACTCCTCTGTGAACATCTAGTCATTGAATCTTGGGCACCATAATAGCATTCTTCTTTCTGAGATGAGTGCTGTCCCAGTACTTTTGAAAATGGTCCACAGCTCCTCATTTATGTTCTCCTTTCATAGGTAGCATACATCCTCAATAACCTGACAGGAAGAGTGGTTTTTCTCATCCAAGCAAGTGACTTTGAGAATGCCAACCTGTTGGTGCGAAGCCAAAAGGTAGTTGACTCAGTAAGTACTTATTGGAAGGTGGAGCTGAGTGCACCTGTGTGACAGAAAAAGCCGGGATCTTTGAGGCCCAGCAGACATGGATGCAAATCCCAGCCCTGCCGGTTACCAGCTGTATGATTTTGCACAAGATTCTTATATCTCAGTGTGCTTGTATGTCAAATGGAGTTAATAATACTTGTTTCCTCCTCCTAAGGTTGTGAATATTAAATGCTGCTGTAAAGCCTTTTGTGAAGTACTTAGAATACTGTGAAAAGAGCAGCTTCCTTGCATGTGTGGTGTGTGTAGGGTAGGGAGGGATCGGAAGAACTGACCTCTAAATGTTTATTCCTTTCTGTCTATTTAGTAAAATAAAGACTGTAACAATTTTTGGATGAGGAAGAATGATTGTGAATGGTCCAATGGGGAGAGAGAAACATTTTTCCCAAGACAATTTTTATCCTGCCTTACACAGGGATTATTCTCTTAGTCATTGAACTTTGTCATGAAGTTTCACCTTCCTCATGAATAATAAATGTGCAATGATTCTGTTAATGTTTGCCAACCAGTGAGGTCTCCTCCAATGGAATCATCATAGAGGCTGGGTAATCGGTGTTGTAATGCCTATTGTATTCTGCCTGGAGTTTTTTTTTATCTGCCTAGCCAGACATCATGTGGACAAGGTCCAATCCGGAACACAGCATCCAGGATAAATTATTTACAATCCTGTCTCTAGAAGTGGACCTCTCTCTGACCTAATTAACATTCCAACTATAAACCACATGCAGAGATTTTTTTAAAAGAGACAAACTTAGTGGAAATAGGAGAAAAGGCTGAAAAGGGATTATACAGAACATGTTAATTCAAACAACTTTTTTTCCTTCTCCTTTTTACAGATATTTTAATGTTATACCAAATAGAAGGAAATTGTGCAGTTATAGTGCTAAGAATATGGGCAGGACAGCAGACAGAACATTGTCTCATTCTTTCTTTCAGTACCTAGTCTGTGAGTCCATGGTTAAAAACAAAAAGCTGTTAAAGAGCTGTGAATGGTGGTTAAGTATTCTTCCTTATCTTTAGCAATCTATAACAATGAAACACAATTTACACTGGATATAAAACTCTGGGTTGATGGTGTTTTTCTTCCAGTGATTTAAGGATGTTTTTCCACTGTCTTTTGGTTTGCATGGTTTTTGATGAAAAACAAGAGATTAGTCTTAACTTTAAGATTTTCTCTGTATCACTAGTTTTGAGAAATTTGATTCTGTAGTGCCATGATGTGGTTTTCTTTGTGTTTATGCTGCTTGGTATTCACTGGGATTCTTGGATATTTGAACAAATTTGAAACAGTCTGGAAGTTGAGTAAGTCAATAGAGGGGATAAAATAGATTCATACAAAATAATACAAGGGAAGACAGAAAAAGAGGAAAAAAAGGAATAAAGAACAGATGGGACAAACAGAAGTGTAGAACTACTCTTGTTATGATATCTTATACCTATCGGAACAAATCACCAAAGTAAATACCCAAAGCATCTTTTATTTACCTCCATATCCAGACTCCCACAAATGGAATTCAGAAGCTTTTCTTGAGGATAACATCAGCTACATTCTGATTCATTCAGTGTTGAAATCAGTTCTGTTTATCATGATGAAAGAGATTATCTTGGTTCAGAAGTGCCAGTGACCTGGCACAACTTTGAAGGATTTGAAGGAAAGAGCATATCAGGCAGAAGAATGTGGGAAAGGAGACATGAGGTGCTTAGCGCTGTCACAGTTGGTGGTTGCATGATTTGTGTAGTGGTATTAGAAGTCAGTAAAATTAACATAGCTTCTGAAAGTGAAATTAAAAATCAAGCAGAGATATTCAAACTGTATCCCAGGCCAGTTAATATTTGACTATAAACTGACTGAATGTATTAACATACCTAAAGTGAAAAACTATATCTTTTAACAAACTTTATCACTATATCAGTTAGGAATGCTTTTGACTACAGCTAACAGTTAATTAGAGTAACTTAAGTAAGTCATAAAAACTTAAAAAACAATTCAGAAGACTTGAGGTAGCTAGTTCAGCAATTAACCATGTTATAGAGAACCTAGGCTTTTAAAACCCTTCCAGTCTGCCAATTATCCTCAATGTATCTCATGAACATAAAAGGGCTGCAATAGCTCCAAGCATTATGTCCTCACATCAGCATCCTAAGTAGGGAGGATAGGTCAGGAGCAAAAATCTTTCTCCAACTGAGGCTCTGTTTTATCTAGAAAGCAGCATCTTTCCTAGAATACTCTAGAAGTCTTCCTTTAATGCCTTATTGGACAGTTGTTTTGCCCAAAGTTTTTAATCTGTTAACAAAAGAAACCACTCATTACACAGAACAATTTCAGTTTTTTATAGAGGATTATTTGACTTAATCTCAATATTCAATCATTAAAAGAAAAGAAACAATAGAGAGAAATAACAGCATATATATCACAAAACTGGGCCAACAACCTACATCCAAACTTGAACAGTGCTGAGAAATTCCTTGTTAACAGCAATCTGGAGTCCCAGTTGGGAAAGGGTTTTGGGTGGTACATCCACCCCATGGGTGAGACTTCAAATTGCAGTTTCAGAGGCTCTCACTTATAATCCCAGGCCACAAACTGATACTATCATCAGTTTGTATGCAGACATGTAGCTCTGGTTTTTCTTTAACTTATACAATGTTGTTTGTTTCACCTTGTGAGTTACAGGATTTCATTAGACCTTTGGGGGGCTAGCCAGGCTCTCAGGGGCTTAAGAGATTCCAAGACCCACTCCTATCTTATCTAACTAGCTGGTAACAATTGGTGTGCTTACAGGCAGGCATATAGTCCATGCAAAGTCAGAAGTTGGTCAGAGGCTGGCTCCCCTGCTTCTGAAGCCTGAACAAGACTGCTGCTGCTGCTAAGTCACTTCAGTCATGTCCGACTCTGTGCGACCCCATAGACGGCAGCCCATCAGGCTCCCCCATCCCTGGGATTCTCCAGGCAAGAACACTGGAGTGGGTTGCCATTTCCTTCTCCAGCGCATGAAAGTGAAAAGTGAAAGTGAAGTCGCTCAGTCATGTCCGACTCTTAGCGACCCCATGGACTGCAGCCTACCAGGCTCCTTCATCCATTCGATTTTCCAGGCAAGAGTACTGGAGTGGGGTGCCATTGCCTTCATTTAATTTCCCTAATGACAATACTGAGTAATGGCTAACCATGGCTACAAGGGAGGCTGGGACAGTGAGTATTGGTAAAGGAAACAGATGATATGTTTGGGCAAGATAAATGGTGATCTGTTCTTTGAGGTTGGGCACATTGCTGCTGAGAACAGAATTGGAATGTTCCTAGCAAGAAATTAGAAGGAAATGGCTGTAGTGTAGGTAACTAAATGTGTTTACGGGGATCAGTCCTAGAAGCACAGGTAAAGAATCTCAGACGCCAGAATCGAAATCTCCTGCTCTGGCACTGTGCTGGAACAGGAATACCTTAATGTGAGAACTCCAGTAGCTGAATCTTGAGATTGGTTTTTGCATATTGTGGAGATGGATACTTAAGTTTCTCCTTATTCATTCATTTATTTAACACATTTTTATTGAATCAGGTGTTGTTATTGTCTCTGGAATTTTAGCATTGGAAAGATCAGACAAAAATGTTTGCCTTCATGGTGCTTACAGTCTAGTGACTGTTTTAGCTTACTGCAACTGATTCCATACTCATCAGTAAATTTTCTGTTTATAACTGGGTTTCTCATGTGCCCCAGGCAGTCTTACATCTCATTATGAATTACAAAGTTGGTATTATTATTTCATGGTTATTTCTTGGTTAATATGAGTCCACATAAGGACATGGATTTACCTTTAGTGAAGTGACAAATCAGGTTTCTGACCTGCACATCTGAGGGCCAGTACCTAAACCATGGTAAATTCAAGAAGGCATTTCAGCCTTCTTGGGAGCCATTGTGGGAGACAGCCAGTTAATACCCTAGCAGTGCATGTTTTCCCCATTTTAATGTTTCAGCTCAGTTGTGTCCGACTCTTTGCTACCCCATGAATTGCAGCACGCCAGGCCTCCCTGTCCATCACCAACTCCCGGAGTTCACCCAGATTCACGTCCATCGAGTCCGTGATGCCATCCAGCCATCTCATCCTCTGTCGTCCCCTTCTTCTCCTGCCCCCAATCCCTCCCAGCATCAGAGTCTTTTCCAATGAGTCAGTTCTTCACATCAGGTGGCCAGAGTATTGGAGTTTCAGCTTTAACATCATTCCTTCCAAAGAACACCCAGGGTTGATCTCCTTCAGAATGGACTGGTTGGATCTCCTTGCAGTCCATGAGACTCTCAAGAGTCTTCTCCAACACCACAGTTCAAAAGCAGCAATTCTTTGGCGCTCAGCCTTCTTCACAGTCCAATTCTCACATCCATATATGACCACTGGAAAAACCATAGCCTTGACTAGACGGACCTTAGTCGGCAAAGTAATGTCTCTGCTTTTCAATATGCTATCTAGGTTGGTCATAACTTTTCTTCCAAGGAGTAAGTGTCTCTTAATTTCATGGCTGCAGTCACCATCTGCAGTGATTTTGGAGCCCAAAAAAATAAAGTCTGACACTGTTTCCACATCTATTTCCCATGAAGTGATGAGATGGGATGTTTAGACTTATTCATATGTATGAAAGGGATATAGGAAGGAAATATTAAATTATAAACATTGAAATCTATCAAAAAAAGAAGTCCTCACCTTGAAACTGTGATTCATGCCATAAATTATGAACTAATTAGATTCAAATTCATCCTCAGAGGATTCAAAGTTAAAAAAATTTCCTACTGATGAACATTTAGATTGTGTCCTCCCCCCTTCCACTGCCCTTTCCAGCAATGGTCTTATGAGCATTCTTGTATATGTCCTTGAGTATAGGAGCAGTGATTTATAGGGTATTTGCCTAGGACTGGAATGCTGAGTCAAAGGGTGAAATATTTGGGTTCAACTTTATGAAATAGAGCCAAATTGTTCTCCAAAGTGATTTGGCCAATTTACAGCTTCTCCTGTCAGTGAGTGAGAATTCTTAGCAGTCTCTGTCCTTGCCAACAGTTGGTAATTTCACTTCATGGTTTTTGCTTATATAATGGGTATGAAATGGTATCTTATTGTGGTTTGAATTAGATTAATATGATATTGATCTTTTCATGTGTTTATTGGTCATATTTTTTTCTTCTATTGAATTGCCAATCCATGACCTTTATCCATTTAAAAATTGTATTTATTTCTGGCTGTGCTGGGTCTTCATAGCTGTGCGCGGGCTTTCTCCAGTTGGACTGTGTGGGGCCACTCTTTGTTGCAGTGGATAGGCTTCTTATTGCAGCAGCTTCTCTTGTGAAGCACAGGCTCTCGGTGAGTGTGCTTCAGTCACTGTGGCACGTGGGCTCAGTAGTTGTGGTGCACAGGCTTAGTTGCTCTGTGGGATGAGGGATCTTCCCAGACCAGGGATTGAACCTGTGTCCCCTGCATTAGCAGGTGGATTCTTTACCACCGAGCCACCAGGGAAGCCCCCATTTTTGGTTGGCTTCTTTTTTTCTTATTCATTTGTAGTAACCCTTTTATATAATTTATTATTCTCTCCACTCTTCTTTTTGGTTACTTATTCTTGCAGACATGTGCTGGGGTTTTTGTTGTTGTTAATAGTGTCTTCAGTCATATGGGAGTTTTTCAATTTAAAGCAGTCAAATTTAGCAATCCATTTTGAACTAAGACTATTATTAGGTGCAAGCAAGTTTGGAATTTTTATATTTTCATGGTGACTTTTTCCTGTTCACATGTTTGTGCCTTTTTATTTTTATACTGGTTTTTTATTTAAGTACATTTTAATGAAATAAATACAGCTAATACAGGAGGAGAAGGGGACAACAGAAGATGAGATGGTTGGATGGCATCACCAACTCAATAGGCATGAGTTTGAGCAAACTCTGGGAGATGGTGAAGGACAGGGAAGCCTGGTGTGCTGCAGTCCATGGGGTCACAAAGAGTTGGACATGACTGAGCGACTGAACAACAGCAATACAGCTTAGTTGTCATATGTATTTACCTGATATGTTCTTTCTCCCAATCTTGACTTTTTTTTAGAAATTTATTTATCTATTTATCTTTGGCTGTGCTGGGTCTTCACTGGTGCTTGAGCCCTCTCCAACTGCGGAGGGCAGGAGCTGCTCTCCAGCTGCAGTGTGTGGGCCCCTTGCTGTGGTGGCTTCTCTTGTTGCAGAATATGGGCTCTAGGCATGTGGGTTTCCCAGGCTTCAGAGCACAGGCTCAATAGTTGTGACTCATGGACTTAGTTGCTCTGTGGCGTGTGGGATCTTCCCAGACCAGGGATTGAACTTGTATCTCCTGCATTGGCAGGCAGACTCTTTAACACTGAGCCACCAGGGAAGCCTCCAGTCTTGACTTTTGACCTTATTGTATCATACCAAGAACAGGCCAGTAGGAATGGTCCATGTCAGTTATAGAAAATAAGGACCTTGCACCCTCAGAACTGGGCTTGCCTGGTGGCTCAGTGGTAAAGAATCTGCCTGTAATGCAGGAGATGCAGGTTTGATCCCTAGGTCGGGAAGATCCCCTGGAGAAGGAAATGGCAGTCCACTCCAGTATTCTTGCCTGGAGAATCCCATGGACAGAGGAGCCTGGACGGCTGAAGTCCATGGGGTTGAAAAAGAGTTGGACATGACTTAGCTACTAAATAGCAACAACAAAGCCCCAGCTTGCATCTGGTTTTGAATTTCATGCTTGTTTTTGTCCCCTTATCACTTGCTGCTTCCATGGTGGATAGGACCAAGTGATAGATAAGGGTGATATGTATGTAAGGATCTAGCCAATAAAAGAGACAGACTCAGATCCACCTGAAAGGATCAAATTAAATAGTAATAAGTTCTAAATCTGTTTTTGCCAAAACATAGTGGAAAGAAGTAGAAATAGAGTTCCCTTATTTACTGGCCTGAGATAGAAAAAAAGTTCTAGATTAGGAAAGTTAACATTCAGATATAGAATTCTGAAAGGACAAATTTCAAAACGTTTTGTTTACAGTATGTTGGGGAGCCATTTGATGATAACACATCAAGTTAGAACCATGTGTCCTTACTTTATAATTTATGAAAGTAAAAATTAAATGTAGAATACATTTGTCCACATGGGGAAACAAACCAGAAAGGGAGAGATAATTGGCTGAAGGCTTAGAAAGTGCTGAATATGAACATGAGAGGGGAAACTTGAGGAATATGATTTGAGGCCTTATGGTCATCTAGTTTTCTAGATGCCTTCTCATTTCCTGGTTTGGTTCCTCTGTGAAGGATCCCCCAATTCTAGCAGCAATTGCTATTATATGTGACTGAGGTCATGAGTCTACTTACCCAGATCTACTCATACCATCAGTTTTTCAGGGCAAGTCTGGGGTATAAAACTGTGCCCTCTGGTGGAGAAGGACACTACGCACTGTGCATCTAAACCCTGATTTTCCTTATCTGTAAAATGGGAATAATGGGAATACCGATCTCCTGTGGTTGTTGTGAGGGCTTCTCTGGTAGCTCAGTGGTAAAGAATCTGCCTGCCAATGCAGGAGACAGAAGAGACATGGGTATGATCCCTGGGTCAGGAGGATCCCCTAGAGAAGGAAATGGCAACCCACTCCAGTATTCTTGCCTGGAGAATCCCATGGACAGAGGAGCCTGGAGGGCTACAGTCCATGGGGTCACAAAGAGTTGGACATGACTTAGCAACTAAACAGCAACAATATGGTTTTTGTGAGGATTAAATAAGATAATTGACCAATTCGTTCTCAATAAATAACACTATCCTTCTTGATATTCCCTCTTCATTCAACAAATATTTTTTATACATTTTCAACATGTTAGGCACTGAGATAAGTACTCAACACATGGTAGCTATCACTGCTGTTCTGTCATTTCATCAATCCATTTTATTATATAATTACAGGGTATCAGGCACCGTGCCAAATTTAGGAGCCGGTAAATAAGACTCAGTCGTGTCTGACTCTTTGCTACCCCGTGGAGTACAGCTCACCAGGCTCTTCTGTCCATGGGATTTTCCAGGCAAGAATACTGGAGTGGGCTGCCATTTCCTTCTCCAGGGGATCTTCCCAACCCAGGGATCAAACCCAGGTCTCCCACATTGCAGGCAGGTGCTTTAACCTCTGAGCCACCAGGGAAGCCTGACAAATAAGACCTAACCTTCAAGACTCTAGATAAGCTTTTCTAGTTCTACTAATGGGAATCCACTTCTCTTTTGTGAGTTCTTTGGAATTCTTCAATGATATCTTCTCTTCAGTAAAAGAGATCACTGTCAGATGCCACTATAGGACAAAAGAAGGGTATGAAGGTTGTGCAAACTTTTGCCCCATATAGGCTCATGACAGGACTTTTGCTCCTCCTTTCCTTTCCTTTTCATCTCCCTTTCCCTTTCCCAGAACCTAGTTTACTAGGGGAAATGTTCTGCGAAGTACCAGGGGGAAAACACTACTGTAACAAGAGAAAAGAATATAGACATGAAGCAACCCAGACCCAATGTCCAGTCCAGCCTCTGCACAAGAGACCAGAAGGAAGTGCTGGACTTGCCTTTTTTCCAGCCTGTGGGGAAAACCCAGCCCTTCATTCGTCTTCCATTCCATAGCCTTCAGCAAGATGTTCATCATCTAGTTCCTGGATGAGATAGGCCAGGGGTCAGAAAAGGATTAAATTTCCTTGGGCTTGAATCCTACAAGTAGGTAGAAAAGGAAAGAAAAGAAAGAGTCCATTAACCATGGTTATGAAAAGTCAGATCTTTCCCACTGCCAACCTTCATGTCCTTTCAGGCATTATAATGCTGCAGAGTTGCTGTCTCTTTCCCTACTAAATGCCTACTTCTGTTAATCAGGCTTTCCTAGGTGGTGCCAGACCCTAGGAATAGGTTGGGAGAGGGAGGAAAAAACAGTCCTTTATGGCAATAATAAAAAAGTTATTTTTAACTTAAAAGTGTCTCAAAGTGGGGAATTCCCTGGTGGTCCAATGGCTAGGATCCTCGCTGTCATTGAAAAGGGCCCAATTCAGTCCCTGGTTGGGGAACTAAAATCCTACAAGGCTGTTGGCCTCAAAAAAAAAAAAAGTCTCAAATGGTTTAGGTTAATGCATGGATAATAAGTTGGTTAAATTAAATTTAGGATACTGGGGAGGCTAACTTTTGAGGTTGACATTTACATCGTTGGCTTCCCTGATAGCTCAGTTGGTAAAGAATCCGCCTGCAATGCAGGAGACCCTGGTTCGATTCCTGTGTCGGGAAGATCATCTGGAGAAGGGATAGGCTACCCACTCCAGCATTCTTGGGCTTCCCCTGTAGCTCAGCTGGTAAAGAATATACCTGCAATGCGGGAGACCTGGGTTTGATCCCTAAGTTGGGAAGATCCCCTCGAGGAGGGAAAGGCTACCCACTCCAGTGTTCTGGTCTAGAGAATTCCATGGACTCTTTAGTCCATGGGGTCGCAAAGAGTCAGATACGACTGAGTCACTTTCACTTTCTCAGGTGGCTCTAGTGGGAAGGAACCCACCTGCCAATACAGGAGACAGAAGAGACATGGGTTTGATCCCTGGGTTGGGAAGATCCCCTAGAGTATAACATGGCAACCCATTCCAGTATCCTTGCCTGGAGAATCCCATGTACAGAGGAGCCTGGTGGGCTACAGTCCATGGGGTCGCACAGAGTTGTACATGACTAAAGTGACTTAGCATGTGTGTGCATGGCTATAATAAATCATCTTTTTTTTTCTACTGTAGTGGACCAAATCTTTAATTGGATAAATTGTGAATATGGTCTATGTTGTGGACCCTTTCATTTTTATGTTATGCTCTTGTGGAAGGTTCTTTAAGCCCAATGCAGCTGGTTTTTGAAGGCTGTATTAGGACCAAACCAGCCTTTAAAAGGTGGGAGCATTGCTTACCATTCCTCTCTTCCTATTACTGCTCAAGAGCTGGTTTCCATCATCCAATTAGTTAAATCTTGATTAGATGTTGAGAGTTAACTATCTGACCAGGTTTGAAATTTAAAAGATGACTCCTGCCTTCTAGAAGCTTGCAGTATCATTGGAGTACCACGATGGACACTTTACATAATTAAAGAAATAATACAGAGAAAAGTATAATAAGTTGTCAGATACAGACTTAGTGAAATAGAAATGTAGAGAAAGTAAATGATTACAGAGTCAGGAAATCCTCTTAGAAGAAGTAGAACCCCAGTTGGGCTCTGTGAATACAGGGAGGGAGTAAGGTACTCAGAAAAGGGAATACAGCATGAGCAGACCAGAGAAAGACCCCAGAAAGTTCAGTTTCAGTTTCCTCATCTGTGAGATGAGTCAGGAAGCCAGATATGAGCCCCTCTGCAGCACGGACTGTTGTCTTCAGTCTTGTGGCTCTATCATCAAGCAGGATTTCTCTCATAGAGTAGGCACTTGATAGATGCATCTTGACTTGAGCAAACATGACATATGGAGGAGATGGCTTGGAAATTTGTCCACCCAGGGACAAAGTCTATGTTAGCAAGCCATGAGTCTCCCTCAGCAATCTAGGGCTCAGCTGAGAACCATCCTGACTGAGACAGGCACATTACTTCTCCCTGGGTGTGGGACTAAGTCCTCTGAGAATGCAGCAAAAGGGTTATCTTGCTTGTGCAACTCACTTCCACTGGGGACACAGAGCCCTGGTTGCCTCCAACATAAGTTTCAACTAGGTCGGTCGTGATAGTGACACTACTAGGTCACTCAGGGAACTTGCTTGTTGGGAAATGAGCAGCTGGGCTGTGGGTACATTGATAACATTGATACCTGGGCACCCTCCATGGGTACCTTTAATTAAAATGACATATTTTAATTAGCCAGGTATGTGCGATAATGTGAGACAGAAAAACAACAAACATTCCCATTTAACTCCTTGGAAAACAGTCTTAACCTCTTTATAAAGTTTATTTATGAAACTGGAAAATTCCATTTGGATAGTTTAGTCTCTTTTTGCCTAAGGGAAGAACTCTCAAATGTCACCTCTTCCTGTGATTCTACGGGCCACTAGTCTATGTCCTCACCAAGACTCCTCCAACTCTCCCTCCCAGCAGAATGCATTATTTATATTGCTTCCCCTGAGATCTTATGGCACAGCATTCATTGGGGCAGTTGTCACAGTGCATTTGATAACGTTTCTACTTTTTCTCTTTGGGTGGTGGATTCCTGGAGGTCAGGAACTCTCTCTGTTTGATTGTTGTAGCCTCAGCACCCAGCAAAGCACCTGGCACATAGTAGGTGCTTAATAAATGGATTAAATTAATATATTGGCTCTATTGATTACTTTTAAGGAACTTAAGATAGAATTTGCTTCCTTGGTGGTTCAGCAGTAAAGAACCCACCTACAATGCAGGAAATGCGGGTTCGATTCCTGGGTCAGGAAGATCCCTTGGAGGAGGGCATGGAGACCCATTCTAGTATTCTTGCCTGGAGAATCCTATGGATGGAGGAGCCTGGTGGGCTACAGTCCATGGGGTTACAAAGAGTTGGACATGACTGGAGTGACTTAGCAGCAGCAGCAGCAAGATAGAATTCATCAGAAAAATTCCTCCTGTTCATTATCTTTACTTTCTCTGACTGAGACTATAAGAGCCTCTTGGCCAAGTAAAAACCATCCACAGAATTGGATTATAGGGGATTCTGAAATGAATTCTCTCCTAGAACCTCCAGGAAGGAAAACGACCCTGGCAAAACCTTGTCCACTGAGTCCTGTGTCAGACATCTGACATCCAGAACTGTAAGATAATCAATTTGTGTTATTTTAACTCACATAGTTTGTGGTAATTTGTTACAGCAGCAACAGGGAACAAATATAGTAGGTGAGGAAAACACTGTCTACATCACATTGCCCAGGAACAATTCACTCTTGCTGTACCAGGAGTATTTTGCATATTCCTCCATTAGAGCTAATGTCATATTATATTGATTTGTTTCCTGTTCTCTCTCTTTTAGGCTGTTTGCATTTCCTTGTGCAGGACTGTGCTTTTTTCATCTCTGTATTCTTAGTCCCTCAAATGTCATTGACTTTCTATGTGTGTCTCTGGTGACTAAGGAGGAAGAGGGGAGGCGCGTGGGGAGGAGACGTGATCATGGTGGCGTCAGCACAAGGGAGGGGAAGCTCAGGAACTGGTGAAGACTGGATCTGGCTGACGTTAGTTCTCTGTGGTGTGGGCTGGCGGTGCTGGAATGCAGAGCATCTGCAGGTTCACTGCAGGCAGGAGGAGGCAGCGCCAAAAGCAGCCTGGTTTCTGCGGGTTTCTTGGTCCAGGAATGATTGATGAGCATGTCTCATCAACAGTGAACTCCTCTCTGATTCCCTGTCACTCACTCCCTCACTCAGAGTGTTTCTCAACCCTTGTAGTCCCAGACTGGAAGCCACAGACTTCAGTTAGAATTGGAGCAGCTCCAGTCACGGAAATATTCAATTTGGGCTTCCAGTGAGTGACACTGTTTCTCTAGTTTCCCGACACTAGACTGCAGTACCTTCAGGGGCCCTGAATGTGCCCTTTATGAGCAAACCCATATTCTGGCAGACTTGGTCCAAGACATTTATTTCAGTCCATTAACGCAGATTGCTCTTAGTACGTGTGTGTGTGTGTGCGTGTGCACGTGCATGTGGTTAAAATTATATACAAGATGGAGGCGGGATTTGAGAATTCCCTGAGCAGACAAAACTATTTAAGACAGTAAGCTCAACTTGCTGCTGCTGCCGCTAAGTCGCTTCAGTCGTGTCCGACTCTGTGCAGCCCCAGAGATGGCAGCCCACCAGGCTCCCCCGTCCCTGGGATTCTCCAGGCAGGAACACTGGAGTGGGTTGCCATTTCCTTCTCCGAGGCATGAAAGTGAAAAGTGAAAGTGAAGTCGCTCAGTCGTGTCTGACTCCTAGCAACCCCATGGACTGCAGCCTACCAGGCTCCTCCGCCCATGGGATTTTCCAGGCAAGAGTACTGGAGTGGGGTGCCATTGCCTTCTCTGAAGCTCAGCTTAAATCTAGCTTATTTCATGAAAGTAAGTGAAACTTAACCTAGGTCATTTCTTATAAATGCCTGTGACAATCATAAAAGAAACTTGAGTTATCATCTTTAACCAATACCCTGCCACCTTGACCTCCCCACCTTGTAATAACCATTGTAACTGTTAATAACTTTCTCATTTTCACTTTATAAGCCCTGCTGTAATTTAATGCCCCCGAGCTTCATATCCATCTTTGAATTTAGAAGTCTCCAGTCCGAAATTGTTTTTATTTTATTAAAAAAATTATTTATTTTTGGCTGTGCTGGGTCTTTGTTGTTGTGCAGGCTTTTCTCTAGTTGTGGGAAGCGGGGGCTACTCTCTAGTTGTGATGCATGGGCTTCTCATTCTCTCTTGTTGTAGAGCACGGGCTCTAGGCACACAAGCTTCAGTATTTGCAGCACGTGGGCTCTAGAGCACAGGCTCAGTAGTTGTCGAGCATGGGCTTAGTTCCTCCACAGCATGTGGAATCTGTCTGGATCAGGGGTTGAACCTGTGTCCCCTGTATTGGCAGGAGGATTTTTTTTTATACAACTGAGCCACCAGGGAAGCCCTCAAAGTGTTTTTATGTGCACAGCAAACTCTTATTAAATACTATTTGTTGATTTGGTGGTTTTAATTATGTTATGTGTGTACATGTGTGCTCAGTCATGTCTGACTCTTTGTGATCCCATGGACTGTAGCCCTCCAGGCTCCTCTGTCCATAGAATTTTCCAGGCAAGAATACTGGAGCGGGTAGCCATTTTCTCCTCCAGGGGATCTTCCTGACCCAGGGATCAAACCCACATCTCCTGCATTGGCAGGTGGATTCTTTACCACTGAGCCACCAGGGAATCTTAATTGTGTTATTTCTGGATCTTTGACAGTTTTCTGGCATCAGAAGTGGGATCCAAATAAGACCTTCAACAACTCTGAAGCCAGCGGGCAACCGTGTGCTGGTACCCATAAGACCCAAGGAGCTCAGTGCTTTCTCACTGACCTTGAAGTCAGCCTGAGTGCTGCTCTCTTTGCGTGTTGAACTCTCCAACTTTATCATGCATACCTGTATTCTGTTTGTTCTAGCTTCTTGGTAAGTCACCCTTCTGTCTGTAAGGGGAGAACCTGTGGTTCCCTGAAATTTAGGCAGCAGTAGGATTACTGAGCTCCTCATGGATTGTTTCAGGGAATCTAAAGGCAGAGATAGATTCTACTTCGTCTAAATCTCATTCTCCTCCCTGCTTAAAGACTCCCGCTTCTTGTATGTATAACCACTATGGGGCAAAATCTTGTGCATTTCTGGCAAAATGAGTGAACTTTACAAAGAATAATTTGGAATTATCGTGGCCACTTTGGAGAAATTTAACTTAGATAACATAGTCTACTTTAAGAGGTGCCCTTGAAAAAAGGATAACAAACTTCTCAGAGACAATGGAAAATACTCTTTGATCAGTAAAAGTTTCTAAGAGACCAACTGACTCCAAAAATAGCTTTTCTTAAAGAATTTTTATAATGCACATGCACACACACACACAGTCTATAGTTAAAAAAAAACTTTAGCCATCTGAACAGGTAACCTTAACCTTAACTTAGTCTGTTGGCCAGAAACACAATTTGGATTCAGATTCTTTTGCATTTCGTATTATTATACTTGAGACATAGCTAAAATTTTAAAATGAAAACTATAATATCTCTATATCTGTACCTATATCTGTATTTGTATAATATCTCTGTACCTACTTGTTTAGGTATATCCATATATGTACGTATATTATGTATTTATGATTTTTTTTTGCTGTACCATGTGACTAATGGGATCTTAGTTCCCTGCCCAGGGATTGAACCTGGGCCCTCAGCAGTGAAAGTGCCAAGTT
>SJYQ01010007.1:0-14854 GCA_006410935.1 Redunca redunca | reverse complement strand
CCACCTGACCTGCCTCTTGAGAAACCTATATGCAGGTCAGGAAGCAACAGTTAGAACTGGACATGGAACAACAGACTGGTTCCAAATAGGAAAAGGAGTACGTCAAGGGTGTATATTGTCACCCTGATTATTTAACTTATGTGCAGAGTACATCATGAGAAACGCTGGGCTGGAAGAAGCACAAGCTGGAATCAAGATTGCCAGGAGAAATATCAATAACCTCAGATGTGCAGATGACACTACCCTTATGGCAGAAAGTGAAGAGGAACTAAAAAGCCTCTTGATGAAAGTGAAAGAGGAGAGGGGAAAAGTTGGCTTAAAGCTCAACATTCAGAAAACGAAGATCATGGCATCTGGTCCCATCACTTCATGGGAAATAGATGGGGAAACAGTGGAAACAGTGTCAGACTTTATTTTTTTGGGCTCCAAAATCACTGCAGATGGTGATTGCAGCCATGAAATTAAAAGATGCTCATTCCTTGGGAGAAAAGTTATGGCCAACCTAGATAGCATATTGAAAAGCAGAGACATTATTTTTGCCAACAAAGGTCCGTTTAGTCAAGGCTATGGTTTTTCCAGTGGTCGTGTATGGATGTGAGAGTTGGACTGTAAAGAAAGCTGAGCACTGACGTATTGATGCTTTTGAGCAGTGGTGTTGGAGAAGACTCTTGAGAGTCCCTTGGACTGCAAGGAGATCAGCCCTGGGATTTCTTTGGAAGGAATGATGCTAAAGCTGAAACTCCAGTACTCTGGCCACCTCATGAGAAGAGTTGACTCATTGGAAAAGACTCTGATGCTGGGAGGGATTGGGGGCAGGAGGAGAAGGGGACGACAGAGGATGAGATGGCTGGATGGCATCACCGACTCGATGGACATGAGTCTGAGTGAACTCCGGGAGATGGTGATGGACAGGGAGGCCTGGCGTGCTGCGATTCATGAGGTCACAAAGAGTTGGACACGACTGAGCAACTGAAGTGAACTGAACTGAAGAGTAAGTGATGTTGAGCATCTTTTCATGTGCCTCTTGGCCATCTGTATGTCTTCTTTGGAGAGATGTCAGCTTAGGTCTTTTCCTGTAGTTTGATTTGGTTTTTTGTTTGATATTGAGCTTATGAGCTATTTCTATATTTTGGAGATATACATAGTGAAGAAATTCAGAAAGAGAAATAAAGATGGTTTATTAATACATTCATGTGGAATATGGAAAAATGGTACAGGTGAACTGACTTGTAGGGCAGGAATGAGACAGAGAATGGACTTGGGGACACGGGTCGAGGTGGCGCGAGGGTGTGTGAAGTAGAGCGGGAGGTTAGGAGCCACGCGCGTGCCCTGCCATGTGCAGAGCGCTAACGCGGACCTGCTCTGTAGCCCTGGAAACTCAGCTTGGTGCTCTGTGATGACCCAGATGCCTGGGGTGGGGATGAGGGTGTGAGGGAGGTCGAAGAGGAGAAGGAGGATATTTGTATACATACAACTGATTCATTCATTGTATAGCAGAAACTAACACAATATTGGAAAGCAACTACACTCAAATAAAAGTTTTTTCTGATCTTTCATTAATTTTGTATCCTGCAGATTTTCCAGATTCAGTGATGAGCTCTCATAGTCTTCTGATAGTGTCTTTGGATTTTTTGTATATCTGCAGACAGTGACAATTTTATGTTCTTGTTCCAGTTTGGATTTCTTTTATTTCCTTTTCTTTTCTAGTTGCTGAGACTAGACTCTCCAGAACTGTGTTGAATAAAAGTGGCGAAAGTAAACATCAGGAGGTCTCGGAGGAAATGTTTTGAGTTTTTCACCTTTGAAAATGATGTTGTATGTAGCCTTAATATGGTGAGGCAGATTCCCTCTATGCCCACTTTCTGGAGAGTTTTTTTTTGTTTTAATTGTAAATGGGTGTTGGATTTTGTCAAAAGCTTTTTCTGCATCTATTAAGATGATCATATGGTTTTAATTCTTCACTTTGTTAATGTGGTGTATCACATTGATTGACTTGTGTATATTGAAAAATTTTTGCATCCCTGGGATAAATCCCACTTGATCCTGGTGTATGAACCTTTTACTGTGTTACTGCTAGTGTTTTATTGGGACTTTCTGTGTCCGTGTTGAGTGATACTGGCCGGTAATCTTTCTTTTCTGTCTTTAGCATGTATTTGTCTGGCTGCATGGCGTCTTAGTTGCAGCATGCAGGGTCTTTGCTGTGTCGTGCAGGGTCTTTCTTTGTGGCTCGTGGGCTCTCTAGCTGTGGTGTGCAGGCCCCAGCGCATGCAGGCTCGGCCGTTTCAGTGTGTGTGCTTCAGTTGCTCTGCGGTGTTGGGGATCTTAGTTCCCCTGCCAAGGATCAAACCTGTGTCACCTGCATTGCAAGGCGGATTTGTAACCTCTGGACCACCAGGGAAGTTCTTGTAATTTTCGTTTTTGTGGTATCTTTGGTTTTGGTATCAGAGTGATCGTGGCCTCATAGAATGAGCTTGGGAGTATTCCTCCTTTGGCAGTTTTTTGGAAGGATTTCAGAAGGATAGGTGTCAAGTGTTGTCTAAATGCTTGATAGAATTAATCTGCGAGGCCATCTGGTCCTGGACTTCTGTTGGGAGTTTCTGAATCAGTTTCAGAACTTGTGATTGGTCTGTTCATGTCTTCTGTTCCTTCCTTCCTGGTTCAATCTCGGAAGGTTGTACTTTTCTAAGAATTTGTCCATTTCTTCTAGATTGTCCATTTTATTGGCATATAGCTGCTTGTAGTAGTCTCTTACCCTTTGTACGTCCATGGTGTCAGTTGTAACTTACCCTTTTTCATTCCTAGTTTTTTTCAATAATTAATTTTTGGTTGTGCTGTTTCTTGTGGCTGCACACCGTCTTTCTAGTTACGGTGAGCCAGGCCTCCTCTTCGCTGCAGTGCGTGCTTCCGTTGCAGCGGCTCTCGCATAGCACAGGCCCTGGGTACATGGGTTTCAGAAGGTGCAGCCCAGGGACGCGATAGCTGTGGCTCTAGGCCCTGGAGTGTGTGCTGGCTTCAGTATCTGCTGCTCTTGGGCTCAGTAGCTGCGGTGCATGGGCTTGGTTGCTCCATGGCGTGTGAACTCTTCCTGGACAAGGGATCATACCAGTGTCCCCTTGCACTCATGCACTGTACACCAGGAAAGTCCCTGTTTCTAATTTTCTTGATTTGAGCCCTCTTCATTGTTTTTTCCCTTTGAGTCTAAAGGTTTGTCAGTTTTGTTCATCTTTTTATAGGACCAGTTTTTATTTTCCTTGACCTTTTCCGTTGTTTTCTTCATCTTTGTATCATTTATTTCTGCTCTGGTTAGTAGGATTTCTTTGCTTCTACTGACATTGGGGTTTGCTTGTCCTTTCTCTGGTTCATTTGTGGGGGCAGGGAGGTGTGTGTGTGCGCTTGAGTGCGCTGGGTGTCTGCCCTGTGCAGGCTTTCTCTGGCTGTAGGGAGTGGGGGTCACTGTGCTGTTGCGGCACGTGGTTTCTCACTGAGGTGGCTTCTCGTGTTGCAGAGCGTGGGCCTTGGAGCACAGGCTCAAAAGCTGTGGCACACGGGCTTAGTAGCTCTGTGGCATGTGGGATCTTCCCAGACCAGGGATTGAACCCATGTCCCCTGCATTTGGCAGGTGGATTCTTAACCACCGGACCACAAGGGAAGCCCCATGGTTAGGTTGTTTATTGGAGATTTTCTCTTGTGTCCTGAGGTAAGATTGTGTTGCTTCAGCTTCTCTCTTAGACCCGCTTTTGCTGCATCCCGTAGGTTTTGGATTGTCATGTTTTCATTGTCATTTGTCTCTAGGTATTTTTTTATTTCCTTTTCAATATCTTCGGTGATGCATTGGTCGTCGACTAACGTATCGTTCAGCCTCCATATATTTGTGGGTTTTTGCAGTTTTTTTCTTGTATCTGATTTCTGATCTTATAACATTGTGGTCGGAAATGATACCTGATATGTTATCAGTTTTCTTAACTTTACCGAGGCTCGATTTATGGCCAAAGATAAGCTCTATCCTGGGGGATGTTCATGTGCACTTGAAAAGAAAGTGTATTCTGCTGCTTTCTAATGGAATGCTCTATAAACATCAGTAAGTCCACCTGGTCTATGGTGTCTTTAACGCTTATGTTTCCTTATTGATTTTCTGTCTGGATGTCCATTGGTGTAAGTGGATATTAAAAGTTCCATGCTATTATTTTTTTTCTTTTTTTTACCCTTAATATATAATTATATTTTATTGAAGTATAGTTGACTTACAATGTTTCAGGTGCAAAGCAAGGTGATTCAGTTATACATATACACATAGGTTAGTTTTGAAATTATTTTCCATTATAGGTTATTACAAGATATTGACCGCAGTTCCCTGTGATCCACAGTAAACGTTTGTTGCTTTTGCCTAGTTTTAATTAACAGTCTAATTAAATAAATGGGGAACTCCAGGAGGGGTGATGCCCAGGGGTTCCTTGCTGGCCTTCTGCTGCCGGCGCCCCGTGCCTGTGCTGAGCCTCTGCCCGGCTGTGCCTCCATAGTCCCTCCCGTGCTGGCAGGCAGTTTGGTTTAGTCACTGCCCCTTTCCTCTGCATCTTTGTGTGTGAAAGGCTTTGTTTGTGCCCTCCAAGACTGGAGTCTGTGTTTCCCCCGTCCTGGGGAAGTCTTGCAATCAAATCTCACTGACCTTCAAGGCCAGATTCCCTGGGGAGTACGATTTCTTTGTCGGATCCCCAGGCTGGGAAGCCTGATATGGGGTTCAGAGCCTTTGAAACAGTGGGAGAACATCTTTGGCATTGTTCTGCAGGTTTTGGGTCACCTCGGTGGATATGGGACTTGACCTCACTGTGATTGCGCGCTGCTGCCATCTCTGTGTCTGCCTGTTTGTTTTGGATGCGGGGTGTCGGTTTCGGTTTCCAGCATCCTCCTGTCAGTGGTTGCTCAGTATCTAGTTGTGATTTTTTTGTGCTCTCGCAGGAGGAGATGATGCCCTTCTACTCTGCTGTCTTGAACTGGAAACTGATTTTTCCATTCTTAAAGAGCTGCATTAAAAAAAAAAAAGATGTGGGTGGGTTCGTCTCCAAAGCCTCCACTGTTTACTCTGATTTTTACAGAAGAGGTTTCCCAATTGCATTTTATATATCCTTTTTCATAAGGCCATTAGAGGCCAAGAGGTACTAGAGTTTATTATTATTTTTAAAATTTTTAATTGGAATATGGTTGATTTATAATGTGTTACTTTCAGGTATACACTTTTTTAGATTCTTCTCCCATACAGGTCATTGTGGAGTGCTAAGCAGAGTTCCCTGTGCTATACAGTAGTATGGCCTTGTTAGTTATCTGTTTTATATATAGTAGTGTGTTTATGTCAGTCCCAGACTCCTAATTTTCCCTCTTCCCTTTTGCCCCTGGTAACTGTAAGTTTGTTTTCTACATCTGTGACTCTTTTATAAATAAGTTCATTTGTACCAGTATTTTTTTAGATTCCACACAGTGATATGTGATATTAGTCCTTATCTGACTTCATTCAGTATGGCAATCTCTAGATCCATCCTGCTGGGGCAAGTGGCATTATTTCATTCCTTTTTTCTGGCTGAGTAGTATTCCGTTCGGAGAAGGCAATGGCACCCCACTCCAGTACTCTTGCCTGGAAAATCTCATGAACAAAGGAGCCTGGTGGGCCGCAGTCCATGGGGTTGCTAAGGGTTGGACACCACTGAACAACTTCACTCTCACTTTTCACTCTCATGCATTGGAGAAGGCAGTGGCAACCCACTCCAGTGTTCTTGCCTGGAGAATCCCAGGGACGGGGGAGCCTGGTGGGCTGCCGTCTATGGGGTCGCACAGAGTCAGACACGACTGAAGTGACTTAGCAGCAGCAGTAGCAGTATTCCGTTATTCACCAGTCAGTGATGTTCCGGTTTGTTTAGTTGACGCTTAGGTTTCTTACATATCTTGGCTGTTGTAAACAGTGCTGCAGTGAACCTTGGGGTAACTGTTACCTTTTTAATTAAGTCTTTCTCTGGATATAGGTCCAGAAGTGGGATTGTTGGCTCACGAAGTAGGTCTATATTTACTTTGTTAAGGAACCTCTATACCGTTCTCCATAATGGTTGTAACAATTTATATTCCTACTAACAATGTAGGAGGGTTCCCTTTTCTCCGTACCCTCACAAGCATTTATTGTTTAGAGACTTTTTTTTTTTTAAAGAGACATAGTTTTTAAATATTTTGTTTGTTCGTTTGGTTGCCCAGGTCTTAGTTGTGGAATGCAGGGTGTTTGATCTTTGTTGCAGCGTGTGGGCCTTCAGGTGCAGCACAGGGGAGTTTTTAGTTGAGGCAGACAGACTCTTACTTGTGGGAAGTGGGATCTAGATTCCCGACCAGGGATCAAACCCAGGACCCCCAGCTTTGGGAGTGTGAAGTCTTAGCCACTCGATCATCAGGGACATCCCAGAAGACTTTCTTTTTAGTTTATTGTCCACTGATGGATAGTTACTTTATAACGTTGTGTTGGTTTCTGTCGTGCAACAGCATGAATCAGCCGGAAGTATGCATACAGCCCCTCCCTGTTAAACCTCCCTTCAGCCCTCTGACCTTGTCCCAGCGAGCGTGGGTTGAGCTCTGAGTGTTATACAGCGGCTTCCCGCTGACTCTTTTACACATGGTAATGTGGATGTTTCAGCGCTCCTCTTTCACCCCAGCCCTCCTCTCCTCCCCTGCTGTGTCCGCAGCTCTGTCCTCTGTCTGCGTCTCTGCTCCTCCCTGCAGATAGGGTTATCAGTACTATTTTTCTAGATCCCACCTATATAGGTCAATGTTCAATGTTTATTTTTCTCTTTCAGACTTAACATCGCTCTGTAACAGGCTCTAGGTTCATCCATGTCACTAGAACATCAAAAAAAATTTTTTTATGGCTGAGTAATACTCCGTGGAGCTTCGCTGGGAGGGATCGGGGGCAGGAGGAGAAGGGGACGAGAGAGGATGAGATGGCTGGATGGCATCACGGACTTGATGGACGCGAGTCTGAATGAACTCCGGGAGTTGGTGATGGACAGGGAGGCCTGGCGTGCTGCGACTCATGGGGTCGCAGAGAGTTGGACACGACTGAGCGCTGAACTGAGCTGAACGCTCCATTGTGGAGCTTCCCTGGTGGCTCAGCGGTAAAGAGTCTGCCTGCCAGTGCAGGAGACTCGGGTTCAGCTCCTGGGTTGTGACGATCCCCTGGAGAAGGGTCTTCGGGAAAGAAGGCAACCCACTCCAGTGTTCTTGCCTGGGAAATCACATGGACAGAGGAGTCTGACGGACTACAGTTCATGGGGTCGTGAAAGAATCAAATACAACGTAGTGATTAAAACAACAACACAGTGTTCATTGTGTGTGTGTAGCACAGATTCTTGGTCCATTCACCTGTCAGTGGACATCCAGGTTGAAGGCTTCCATGCCCTGGCTGTTACAGACAGTGCTGCAGTGAGCCTTGGGGTACATGTGTCTTTTTGGACTCTGGTTTCTCAGGATGTATGCCCAATCATGGGATTGTTGGGTCATACGGTAGTTTTATTCGTAGTTTTTCAAGGAATCTCCATGCTGTATCAGTTTACATTCCCACCAGCAGTGCAAGAGGGTTCCCTTTGTTTCACACCCTCTATAGCATTTATTGGTCATGGATTTTTTTGATGATGGCCATTCTGACGTGTGTGAGGAGATGCCTCAGTGTAGCTTTTTCCTTTATGTATTTGACTACCTCTGGCCTTAGTTGTGACCCGTGAGATCTTGTGGCGTGGGGCTCCAGAGCATGCAGGCTTCAGGCTCTGGGGTGTGTGGGCTCAGTAGTTTCGGCACATGGGTGTATTTCCCCATGACATGTGGGCCCAGGGATTGAACCCACATGGCCTGCATTGCAAGTCAGATTCGTAACCACTGGGCCACCCGAAACTCCCACCTGATTGTAGTTTTGATTTGCATTTCTCTGTCAGTTAGTGACGCTGAGCATCTTCCATGTGCCTCTTGGCCATCTGTATGTCTTCATTGGAAAGAGGTCAATTTAGGTCTTTATCCATAGTTCGTGTGTTTGTTTGGTTTGAGCTACATGAGCTGTTCTGTGTTTTGGAGATGTACAGAGTTAAGTAAGTCAGAGAAAAAGAAATATTGTATGTTAATGTATATATGTGGAATCTAGAAAAATGGTACAGATGAACCTATTTGTCCAGCAGGACTAGAGACACAGATGTAGAAAACAGATGTGGTTGTGGGGGGTGGCGGGAAGAGGAGTGTGGAATGATTGAGAGGTTAGGATTCACATATTTATACTAGCCCATTTAAAAGAAAGCAAGTGTGAACCTGCTGTATAACCCAGGGAGCTCAGCTTGGTCCTCTATGATGACCTAGATGGGTGGGCTCGGGGGTGGGAGCGAGGTCCATGAGGAAGAGGATATATGGATACGTATAACTGATTCATTCATTCTACAGCAGCAACTAACGCAATATTGTGAAGCAGTTATACTCCAATAAAATTTTTTCTGATCTTTCGTTGTTACTGTGTAGGAATGCAAGAGATTTCTGTGTATTAATTTTGTGTCCTGCAAATTTACCAGATTCATTGATGAGCTCTCGTAGTTTTCTGGTAGTATCTGTAGGATTTTCTGTGTATCTGCAAACAGTGACAGTATTACTTTCTCTTTTCAATTTGGATTTCTTTTATTTCTTTTTCTTCTCTGATTGCTGTGACTACACTCTCCAGATCTATGTTCAGTTGAATTGACAAGAGTGGACATCAGGAGATCTTGGAGGATATGTTTTGAGTTTTTCACCTTTGAGAATGAGGTTAATTGTGGGTTTGTTTAGGCGGTCTTTGTTGTGTTGAGGTATATTTCCTCTGTGCCCACTTTCTAGAGAGTTTTTTTTTTTTTAAACCATAAATGTGAGATTTTGTCAAAAACTTTTTCTACATCTATTAAGATGATATGGTTTTTTCTTCTTCAGTTTGTTAATGTGGTGTATCACATTGGTTGATTTGTTTATATTGAAACCTTTGCATCCCTGGAATAAATCCCACTTGATCATGGTGTGTGAACCTTTTATTGTGTTGTTGGGCTTGGTTTGCTAGTGTTTTGTTGAGGTTTTTTTTTGCCTCTGGGTTATTGGCCCTTAATTTTTCTTTTTTTAATGTTTATTTGTTTGGCTGTGTGACATCTTAGTTTAGCACGCAGGGTCTTTGTTGCATTGTGCAGGGTCTCTCACTGTGGCTCATGGACTCTAGTTGTGCGCAAGCTCCAAAACATGCAGGCTCAGTGTTTGCAGTATGTGGGGTTAGTTGCTCCAGCATGTTGGATCTTAGTTCCCTTACCGAGGACTGAATCTGTGTCCCCCGCACTGCAAGATGGATTCTTGACCCCTGGACCACCAGGGAGGTTCTGTAATTTTCTTTTTTGGTGATATCTTTGGTTTTGGTATCAGGGTGATGGTGGCCTCATAGAATGAGCTTGGGCGTGTTCCTTCTTCTCCAGTTTTTTGGAAGAATATCAGAGGGATAGGTGTTAACTGTTGTGTAAATGTCTAATAAAATTCTCCTGTGAAGCCATCTGGTCTTGGACTTTGGTTTGTTGGAAGTTTTTGAGTCAGTTTCAGTTTTAGTACTTGTGATTGGTCTCTTTGTATTTTCTGGTTCTTCCTGGTTCAGCCTTGAAAAGTTTTACCTTTCTAAGAATTTGTCCGTTTCTTCTAGGTTGTCCATTTCACTGGTGTATGGTTGCTGTGACAGTCGCTCAGTTGTATCTGCTCCTTGGCAACTCCGTGGACTGTAGCCTGCCAGGCTCCTCTGTCCATGGAATTCTCCAGGCAGGATACTGGAGTGGGTAGCTGTTTCTGTCTCCAGGGGATCTTCCAAACCCAGGGATCAAACCCCATTCCCTTGCATTGCAGTCAGATTCTTTACTGTCTCAGCTACCAGGGAAGCCCAAGAATACTGGAGTGGGTAGCCTATCCCTTCTCCAGGGCATATTGCTGACCCAGGAATTGAACCGGGGTCTCCTGCATTGCAGGCGGATTCTTTACCAGCTGAGCTACCAGGGAGGCCCCCCATAGTTGCTCATATTACAGTCCTTGGTATGTCCGCGGTGTTAGTTGTAACATCCTTTTTGTTCCTATCTTTTTTAATAAATAGTCTTGGGGTTCCGTGTCTTCGTTGCTGCACGCATGCTTTCTCTCGTGAGGTGAGCCGGGACTCCTCTTCACTGTGCTCATTGCTGTGGCCTCTCTCGGGGCATGGCCTTCAGTCATCGCAGCACGTGGGCTCAGTAGCTGCTGCCCGTGGGCTCTAGGGCTCGCAGGTTCAGTAGCTGTCGCACATGAGCTCAGTCGTTGTGGCTTGTGGGCTCGGAGCATGTGCCGGCTTTGTATTTGCTGCTCGTGCGCTCAGTGGTTGTGGGGCATGGGCCTGGTTTCCATGGCATGTGGAATCTTCCTGGACAAGGGATCAAACCAGTGTCCCCTTGCACTGGCAGGCGGATTCTTACCCATTGTACCACCACAGAAGTCCCCACTTCTAGTTTTATCAATTTGAGCCTTCTCCTTTTCTTTTCTCCCAATGAATTAAAAAGGTTTATTAATTTTGTTCATCTTTTCATAGGATCAGCTTTTAGTTTCATTGATCTTTCCTATTGTTTTATTCATTTCTATTTCATTTATTTCTGCTCTGATCAGTATAATTTCATTCCTTCTACTAACTTTGGAGTTTATTCTTCTTTCTCTAGTTCCTTTAGGGTGTGTGTGTGTGTGTGTGTGTGTGTGTGTGATACTGTTCTGGGTGTTTGCTGTGCACAGGCTTTCTCTAGTTCCTATAGGGGGTGGGTGTGTATGTGGGTGTGTGGGTGTGTGTGAGATACTGTTCTGGGTGTTTGCTGTGCACAGGCTTTCTCTAGTTCCTATAGGGTGTGTGTGTGTGTGTGTGTGTGTGTGTGTGAAAGAGAGAGAGAGAGACTGTTGTGGGTCTTTGCTGTCACAGGCTTTCTCTAGTTCCTTTAGGTTTTTTTGTGTGTGTGTGTGTGTGAGAATGTTGTGGGTCTTTGCTATGCACAGGCTTTCTCTCGGTGCAGTGAGTGGGGATTACTCTAATTGCAGTGCATGGGCTTTCTGTCGCTGTGGCTTCTCTTGTTGGGGCGCATGGGTTCTAGGGCTCAGGCTCAGGAGTTGCAGCACACAGGCTTGGTTGCTCTGTGGCATGTGAGATCTTCCTGGACCAGCGATTGAACCCATGTCCGCTGCGTCGGTAGGTGGGTTGTTAACCACTGGACCACCGGGGAGGTCCCACAGCTAGGTGGTTTGAGACTTTTCTTGTGTCCTGGGGTAAGATTGTATTGCTGTCAGCTTCCGACTTGGAACTGCTTTCGCTGCATCCCCCAGGTTTTGGATTGTCATATTTCACTGTCATTTGTCTCTAGGTGTTTTTTATTTCCTGTTTGATTCTTCAGTGATCCCTTGGCTATCTCATAACATTGTTTAACCTCCATATGTTTGTGGGGTTTTGCATGTTTTTTTTTTCTTATATTTGATTTATAATCTTACAGCATTGTGATTGGAAAAGATACTTGATGTGCTTTCAATTTTCTTGAATTTACTGAGGTTTGATTTGCGGCCAAAGATAGTCTATCCTGCAGAATGTTCTTTGTGTGCTTGAAAAGAAAGTCCGTGCTCTTTTCGAATGGAATGCCCTGTAAATATTAGTTAAGTCCATCTAGTCTCATGTATCTTCAGGGCTGGTGTTTCTTTATTGATTTTCTGTTTGGCTGATCTGTCCGTTGAGTTCCCTGCTGTTACTGTATCACTGTTGATTTCCCCCTCCTTTACCGACTGAGCCACCAGGGAAGCGCTTAGGACTGTTAGCATTTATGTTTATATTGAGTTGCTCCTGTGTGGGCACATACATGTGCTTGAAATTGTTATGTGTTCTTCTTGACTTGATCCCTTGATCATATGTAGTGACCCTCTTTGTCTCTTTAACATTCACGTACTTACTTGGCCACACCAGCCCTTAGTCACAGCGCGTGGAATCTTGGATCTTTGCTGTAGTCTGTGTGATCTTTAGTTGCAGCATGAGGACTCTTTGTTGGATCTAATTCCCTGACCAGGGATCGCACTCCAGTCCCCTGTGCAGTGTTAGCCACTTGCCCACCAGGGAAATCCCATTTCCTTATCTCTTGTAACAGTCGTTATTTTAAGGTCTGTTTTGCCTGATATGTATACTGCTATTTCAGCTTTCTTTTGATTTCCATTTGCATGGAATATCTTTTTCTATGCCCTCACTTTCAGTCTGTATGTGTCGCTAAGTCTGAAGTGGGTCTCTTGTAGACAGCATATATATGGGTCTTGTTTTGTATCCATTCAGCCAATCTGTGACTTTTGTTTGGAGCATTTATTTAATTTACGTTTTACATTTAAGGTAATTATTGACAATACATGTTCCTGTGCCATTTTCCTAATTGATTAGGATTTGTTCTTGTTGGTCTTTTGTCCTCTTGTGCTTTGATGACTGTCTTTAGTGTTGTGTTTGAGTTGCCTTTTGCTTTTTTGTTGGTGTATCTGTTACAGGTTTTTGGTTCGCAGTTCCCGTGAGGTTTGGATCCTTCTGTGTTTCTACTTCGGCTGCACCCGCTGCGGCGTGTCGCCTCCTGGTTGTGGCGCTCAGTCTCGGTCGCCGTGTGGAATGTGGGATTAGTTCCCCGAGGAGGAGTCAAACCCGAGGCCCCTGCACTGCAGGGCAGATTCTTAACCATTGGACCACCAGGAAGTCCCTCTTGAGATTTTGCTCTAGCAGTCTTTATGCAAGATTGTTTTAAGTTGCTGGTCTCTTGATTTCAAGTGTGATTCTGATTTCCTGTATTTGTACTCCCCTTGTGGTTGCTGATTTTGATATGATACTTGTGTGTGGGTGGTTTCCTACTATTACTTTATGTTTGCCTTTATTGTTGAGCTTTCCTAGTTGTGCTTTTCATGTGTCTAGTTTTGGCCTCCCCACCCCCACCTCCGATGACGTGTGTGCGCGCGCGCACGCGCATGTGCATGCTAAGTTGCTTTGGTTGTTTCCAGTTCTTTGCAACTGTATGGACTGTAGCCTGCCAGGCTCCCCTGTCCATGGGATTCTCCAGGCAGGAATACAGGAGTGGGTTGCCACGCCCTCCTCCAGGGGACCTTCCTGCATTGGCGGGTGTGTTCCTTACCTTTTACCATCTGCCCCGCCCCCCGCCCCTGCCCCCAGAAGTTCCTTTAGCATTTGTTGTAAGGCTAGTTTGGTGGTGGTGTATTCTCTTACCTTTTGCTCATCTGTAAAGCTTTTGATTTCTCTGAATCTGAATGAAAGCCTTGCCGGGTCGAGTATTCTTGGCTGTAGGTTTATCCCTTTCGTCACTTTAAATACATTTTGCCACCCTCTTCTGGCTTGCAGTTTCTGCTGAAAAATCATCTGATAACTTTATGGGGATTTCCTTGTGTGTTGTTTGTCACTTTTCCCTTTTGATTTTAATATTTTTTCTTTGTATTTGACTTTTGTCAAGTTGACTAATGTGTGTGTTAGCATGTTCCTCCTTGGGTTTATCCTGTATGGAACTCTGCACTTCCTGGACTTGAATGACTGCTTCCTTTCCCATTTTAGGGACGTTTTTGGCTATAATCTCTTCACATATTTTCTCAGGCCCTTTCCCCGTCTCTCTTCTGCTGGGACCCTGTGATGTGGATGTTGGTGTGTTTACTGTTGTCCCAGAGGTCTCTGAGACATTTCTCATTTCTCTTCATTCTTTTTACTTTATTCTGTCCTGTGGCAGCGATTTCCAGTTTCTTTGTTCTGTTCTGTGGCAGTGATCTCCACTTCTCTGTCTTCCAGCTCACTCCCTCATTCTTCTGCCTCAGTTATTCTGCTCTTGTTTTTTTCCTAGTGTATTTTTGGTTTCTCTTACTGTATTGTTCATCTCTCTGTTCTTTTAACCTCTTCTGTCTCTTTGTTAAACATTCCTCGTATCCTCCTTGTCTGTGCCTCCATTCTTTTTCTGAGATTTTGAATCATTTTTACTGTTACTACTCTGAATTCTTTCTCACGTAGATTGCCTGTCTCTGGAGGAGCTTGAATTTAAATGTGAAGGTCCTCAGACCCACCTGTCCCACTCCCTGCCCCTCTCAAGGTCACTGGGTTCCCCTGAAGGAAACTGTTGTCAAGTTAGTCCACGGCCTTGAGCACTTACTGCCTCTGGGGCTTGTGGCGGTGTCTGCAGCACTGAGACGGCTTCATGACGTGGGCAGGACTGCGCTGGATGCCTGTGGTCTGAGGCCCTGGCAGTGTGGCTGTCCCAGCCTTCCAGCACTTCGGCTCCCTATCAGGGTGCTTGCTAGGAGCAGCCTTGACTGGGTAGGAGGCTTGTGAGACCCAGGCATTGGTTCCTCAAGACCGGGGGCAGCAGAATCTGGGCATGGGAGGTGGGGGCACCCCAGCCCAGCATGCCTCTGACCTGGCCTCTCCCCGCACAGCCCCGGGCACGCGGAGCCAGAGGTCCAGGTGGTGCCTGGGTCCGGCCAGATCATCTTCCTGCCCTTCACCTGCATTGGCTACACCGCCACCAACCAGGACTTCATCCAGCGCCTGAGCACGCTCATCCGGCAGGCTATCGAGCGGCAGCTCCCTGCCTGGATCGAGGCCGCCAACCAGCGAGAGGAGGGCCAGGGGGAGCAGGGCGAGGACGATGAGGAGGAGGAGGACGTTGCTGAGAACCGCTACTTCGAAATGGGGCCCCCAGATGCAGAGGAAGAGGAGGAGGTTGGGCCAGGCGAGGAGGAGGAGGAGGAGGAGGAGGCCGAGGAGGAGCGCCTGGCTCTGGAGTGGGCGCTGGGCGCAGAC
>SJYQ01010003.1:518309-590142 GCA_006410935.1 Redunca redunca | reverse complement strand
CTTGTGTTTTTTAGCCTCTGAAAGTGGCTCATAGCCCACAGTAAAGATATTATTCTTTCCTGGGTTGACTGGAGCTGAGGGTCAGGGCTTTCTCTCTACTCTTAGCTGGGGCCCCAACTTGTCCACCATCCCCGTAGAGCCAACAAACATGATCTCAGGAGACGCCATGGATGCTCAGGTTCATCATAAGGTGTGTGTAAGAAATTTAAACTTAGAAGGAAACCCAGGCATGTTATGCTCTTTCCCACCCCACCCCTGGGCTCCCTCCAGGAGTTGGCTCAGACCTTTGGGATGACCCTAAGTGGATGTCCCACAGGCCAGCATGAAGCATCCCCTCTTGCTTTACTAGCTGTTTCTTTTCTTCCTGCACAAGTTTTTCTGCCTGTTTACCTCTTCCTTCTTTCCTCAAGACCCCTCCCCTTCTTCTCCACCCCCATCCCCAGCCTCCACCAGAATCTGAGAAGTTTCTTCTACTGCTTTGCGAGCTTTCGCCGCCTCTGAATATAGTTGTGAACCAATCATGCCATCCGTTCTGCTGCTTCGTGGAATGAAAGAGGCATTGGCCATTGGCGACTGACTTGGTCTCCAGCTCTGCCCGCTCCGAGGAGCTCAGGGGAGGGGCTGGAAGTGCCAGCCCTCCAAGCACTTCAGTCACATAACAAGGACACTTTTTCAGTCTCCTCCCCTAGGTAATGCCAAGGGTTGGGAAGCTCTGTGCTGGGATCAGGGACTAAGGACAAATTTATTTATCCTTTTGTAAACTGCGGCATCACAATCCTTCATGGTGGGAAGCCTGGTGTCCAGCGTTCCCCTTCCCCATCCATGTGGGGTTGAGACCACACGTTATATGAGCCCCTTGGTGCCCACTGCCCCCGGACCCCTGTGTGGTGTCTGACTGCCCGAGCTCGGGCAAGCAGGAGAGGAAGCCTCTGTGTTTACCGGTCCAGCTCCCGGAGCTGCCACCACCTGCCAGCACTACTTCCCCAGCCGTTCCTGTGCTCTGTGAGCCAGCGTGGAGCCAGCCAGGGAGTGAGCCCAGGGCCGGACGGGATCCAGATCCTGGAAGTGGGGAGAGGAGCAGCGGCCAGCGCCTGGCATGGGGGAATAGCAGCTCCGCCAGCCCGGCTCCACGAGCGTGCGGACGGCCCTGCTCCCGGCAGTGACAGATAAAGAGGCTGAGCCAGGGACCCTCTCTGCAGCAGTTAGCAGGCTGAGTGGTGAGAGTGACCGTTCCAATTGTGTGTCCAGGGCACTGGGCCATCCAGGGCTCGGGCTCCAGAGGTGGCCGGCAGTGTGGTTCCTGCAAAAAGGATGAGCAGTTGGCAGTTTAAGTTGAAAAGCCAGCTTTTGAAGGGTGATTTCTCGGCTCCTCTAATTAACAAGAAACAGAGATTTCAGGTTGGCGCACAGGGCTCCCTCTGGCCACATGCACGTTTTTGCACTCTCTTGCTTTCCATGCCTTTGTGTCTTTTAAACAGACTGAAAAGAGTAATAATAATAAGCTTTTGGGGGGCTCCAATTTTCAGATTTGACAGCAATGTGCAGGGCTGAACAAAGAGCTGCAAGAATCCCTGCCTCAAGCCTTGTCTTTGGAAAGTGCTGAGCCAGACCCTCTGTGCCTGGGCTCAGTTGGAACCACCCTTCTGCTCAGGCTGGGTCTTCTCACTGTCTCAGAAGTCTGGAGGAGTCCCCAGTTCCCCCTGGGACACTCCAAACGCCCCAGCCCTGGCGACCAGGTCCTCCGTGGTAGTTTTTTTTTCCCTTTCAGGCCAAAATAAGCCCAGCTTCCAGACAGACACTTCCCAGAGGGTCTGTGATGTTCTTGTCCTCTCATCCTTTATGGGCTGGTGGGGGCCCTGGGTGGCTGTCAGATTCCTCAGTTATAAAATCAGGAGCCCCTCTAGAGTCAGTGGGTCCCCAGGCTCATCCACTCGGCCCGTGTTCACAGTCCTGCGGGTAATTCGACAGCTGCGAACTGCCGGCCCTGTAACTTCCAGGGTCCCCTCCAGCTACAGAGTTCTGTTTCTATAGTTTATTGAGTGTTTGCAGTTGTTCCAGAGTCAAGTTAATTTGATACATGATCTGCCCTTGAATTAAAACCAAGTCCAGAGGGGGATCTGGCTCAGGCAGGCCGGGGCGTGGGACTGAGGGTTCCTCGTTTTCATCCTGGTCCTGGGCTAGTCGCTCTCTGTGAAAACAGAGACCTATTTCCCTTTCTCACTCCATTTTCTGTCTGTCAAGTAACATGTCGCCACCTCAGCACAACCTGGTGGGACAGCCAGCCACGCAGCTACCTCTGATGTATCCAGCCAGCAAGTCGGGGGCTGCCTCCCTCCACGGAGCCTTCCTCCTTTCTCCATTTCTTTAGCCCCTCATGGTACAATTATTTGGGGTTAAAATGAATATAAAGCTGCACGAGTTTTTAAAAGAAACAAGTCAATTTGTGACTCCCCCTGAAGAAACTGAAGTCCCTCTGGACCGTCACTAAGCTAGTCCCTTTATTTCGTCTCCAGTGGATCTTCCTGACCCAGGGATGGAACCTGCATCTTCTGCATTGCAGGCGGAGTCTTTGCTGCTGAGCCACTGGGGAAGTCCACTGTCCCTTTATTTCCATCCAAAAAGGCAGTGCTCTTTGGCCACATGCTGCCACCTGGGGCAGAAGCCAGTATTTCATGTGTTGGGAGAAGTGGGGGTCTCACGGACTCACTTCTCAGCCATGTGACTCTGGGAAGAAAATGAAATGGTGGAATTTGCAAAGGTTCTGTGGGAAGATGAAATCCTGGAAGTCTAAGAAGCCCCTTTCCCCTCCCCCGGGAAAGCTCGAGAAGTGGTGTCTGGCTTCCTCGAGAGACTGTTCGGCTTCTTAAAACCAGAACCCAAAGCGAGAGATGCTGCTCGGGAGCCTGGCTTCCTGTGGGGGCTCCCTGCTGGCTGTTCTATGCTGCTCAGACCGCCCTCACACCCTTGCCGGCATCCCAAGGGTGTTCTCCAGGCTGCAGCCACTTGTGATTCTTCCTGCTCACCCTTCCTGCTCACCAGGCTCATTTTTGAAGTAAGTGCTGGGAATGCAGACGAAGAGCTGAGACGCTTCACTGATGCCTACCACTAGATCCAAGGTCTTTATTCACCAACCCTGCTCATCTCTTTTGTCCTTGAGAGCTCATTCAAGGGGAGAGTTTGGGCCCAGTTTCCTTTTCTTCTGTGTGGTCGTTGTGGGCTGTTCTCTGTCCATTTCCTCATCAGCGTATCTGCCTTTGCATCGGGACCTGTGCTTCTATTTCTCTGCAATTCTGTGCTTTCTGCATGGCAACCAGGTGACTGACCCCTCTTTAGAGCTCAATGAGCTGTTGTGTAAAGCTTTTTCTGAAAAACAGCACCCTGCCCATATTCAAGCTCCATGGTCGTTCGAACCAAGGGGAACCTTTGAAGTTGCCCTCTCCTTGCCACCAGCCTCTACAAAGAAACAGACCTGCTGGCCACAGCCTTTCCCCGGAGTCTGCCCTACTTAGCTAGCCAAGGACATTCGGCTCTGAGCCTGCCTCAGTGGCCCCTGCCTCTCAGCCTTCAGGGTTTATATGGTATTCAGAGTTTGGACTGTTAGCTAGTCACCCCCTTTCAATCACAGGCCTGGGAGTGCAGGCAACAGAGGGGGTCCGTGTCCAGCCACTTCCCCAGCTGTGGACACCATCCTGGGGAAAGCCCCCTGTTTTAGCTGCAGCACGGCAGAGGGGGACAAGCAAGGACACCATGGCTGCCACTCAGTCCATTTCTTGAAGCCTCAGTTTCCTTATTGAATGTGGGGATGAGAAGCATAGTCAATCAGGTAACGAGGTAAACGTCCAGCCTTGTGTCCACATGTGGTGGGTGGAGTGGGTTGAACAGTGAGACCCGCAAGGCCATGTCCATCCAGAATCTCAGAATGTGACCTCCTTTGGAAATAGGGTCTCTGCAGGTACAATGAAGGTAAGGATGGAGATGCGATGAGCCTGGATTAGGGTGGGTCTGGAGTTCACCAATAGCATCTGTATAGGAGAGAAGGAGACAGGGACAGAGAGAAGGCAGCTGTGTGAGGACAGAGGCAGAGATGGGAGTGATGTGGCTATGAGCCAAGGAAAGCCAGGAGCTGCCAGAAGCTGCCAGAAGCTGGAAGAGGCCAGGAAGGTGTCTTCCCCAGAGAGCATGGTTCTGCTGTCACCTTGACTTTTGGCCTCTGGCCTCCAGACTGTGAAAGAAAAATTTCTATTGTTTCAGGTTTGTAGTGATTTGCTAGGGCAGCAGCAGGGAGCTAATACGGTGTGCTGTTTTTTTTTTTTGCCACACTGGATCTTCATTGCAGCTCGCAGGCTCTTTGTTGCTTCACATGGGCTTTCTCTAGTTGTGGTGCGTGGGCTTCTCACTGCAGAACTTGAACTTCTGTGGTTGTGGCCTGTGGACTCTAGAGCTCGGGTTCAGTGGCTTTGGTGCATGGACTTAATTGCTCCGTGAAATGTGAAATCTTCCCAAACCAAGGATTGAACCCATGTTCACACTGGCAGGCAGATTCTTATCCACTCTGCCACCAGGAAGTCCCATAGTGTATTCTTGATAAGGGACGGTTGTTACCGTCTTTCTCTTAAGAAGAGTGAGACCATTTGGAGGCTTGCTGGCAAAGGAGGACAGAAGGGCAATCAGAGGAGGATGCCCCTGGGGCTGGAGGGGCAGGGCTTTGCAGAGCAGGTCAAGGTGTGTGGGTAGAGGCGCTGGGTGTTAACGCTCTGAGGAGTTGACGTACCCCTTCCCATCTTTCCTGCTCCCATCCGTGCTGACACGCTCCCCAGGGATGGCGAGGGGACACAGAATGCATTCCATAGCCTCAGAAAGCCAGTGGACATCCCAGAGCCCCTGGCGTCCTGAGCCAGGACTGGACAATGCTCAGAGGTGGTGTGACTAAGCCTGCAACTGTGGTCTCCCGGGTGAGGGCTGAGCAGCTGAGTGGGGATGGAGGACCGATGGGAGAGGGATGCCCCCAGCCCCGACCTGTTCGGCTGCCCTGTGCACAGGTGCCCAACAGCAGAAGCTGGCGACGGTCCCAGTTCTGTTTGCTCAGTTATGAGGAGACGGAATGTAGGCGCCCTGGTATCTGGGGTGTGTTTAACCTTTGCAAGTTTCTGACCACAGACGTGCAGCAGCACCTACCTGATGGGTATCTGTGGCACCCCGGGAAACAAAGCCTGCTGCCTGCAGATCATCTCACTCTGTGGGGCCTGGGAGGCCTGCACTCCTGAGTCCGACTCCGTTCTGGCAAGAAGTGAGGAGTGCTCCCCCTTCTCATACCGTGGGGGCAGTTACGGCAGCTCACTCATGTTGCGTTAATGGATCTCAGAAGCCAAGGGTGGCCCACCTTCTCCCTCGTCCTTGCCTGCTCCCTCCATCGTCATGAATTTGGTTCACAAACCCTGGACCACCTTGCAAGAGAGGAGGCTGCAAGGACTAGGTCTCCAGCCCCACTGGAGAGCTGCCTGCCGTGGCTCCCATGCCCACCAGGGAGAGAGACCTGGGCCTTCCCTGTCTGGGGGTTGGGGGTGGGGGGCGCCTGCTCTGACCTCGACCTTCCTCCTCAGGGATGCCACTCCCAGCACAGCCTCCCATGAAGTGGGAGGAGCAAGGCGTGGGATGCGGCTGGAGCCAGGGCACCGCCAGACCTCCTACTGGTCCAGGCTAGAGCTTTGCATGTTTTCCGGAAGGCAGCGGTTAGCCAGGGGGTGCTGGGCTGGAAGGAAGGGTTTCAGCTTCCTCTTTGTAAAAAGGTCGTTTAAGGGAGAAGAGATGAACATGGGGACAGTGGAGGCAGAGGTGCGGGTGAGAATGGAGCAGGGAGCTGTTCTGAGACGTGAACTCGGACCAGAGTCCATATGCACAGAAGGTGCAGCAAGGGGGAGAATTTTCCCACACAGAACCCGCGCACTCCCGGATAAACCAGGCCCAGCACATAGTGGGCATTAAAGAAAGACTTGCTTGGTCCCTCCTCCTAGCGCCCACCCAGTGCCTTACCTGCACCCAGTCCTGCATTTCCCGCCCCTCCCCCTCCATGGCTGGATCTGCAGCTCCATCAAACAGGCTCTCTGACTTTTTTTTTTTTTAAATACTGCAGATGTCACTGATGGCCCATCCCAGAACTGCGACTCTGTAACTCCACGGAATGTGTAATTATAGCAACACAAGCATCAAATTACTAAGGACAAGTAGCTGCAAAGTAATTACATGATTCTTTGTCACTGGGAGGGTTTGGGGATTTCTCCCCCCCTTTTAAGCTTTAAAAGCACCCTTTGAGTGGGTGGGTGGGGAAGCAGGTGGCAGGTGGGCCAGAGGATAAGAGAGACTAGTGAGTGAGTTCCATTCACTCCTCCTCAAGCTGAGAGGGGCCACTGGGTAGAAGGGTCAGGGAGATGGGGGAGCACCAGGGGTGGGTGGTTGTTCCTTGGGGGGCAGACTCCAGAGCCACCATGAAGTGATGGTCCCCTACGCTATATCCTCAGCATGCTCCCTCAGCCCCTCTCCCACCCATCACACATTTCTCATGGACCCTTCAGCCTCTGCAAAAACCACAGGCTGCCACCAGAAGGGGACCTTGGTCTCGGTATGCCTCCTGAGCAGCAGATGGGAGGCTGTGTAGCCCTGGCTCCGACCAGCACCCCAGTGGCCTTGAGGGTGGGGAGGGGTGGTTCTGAGTGCAGCCCTCCCGACCTGCATCTCCTGTCCGCCGGCGCCCGATGGTTGTTTGCGGTGTAATTATCCCTCCCTTGCTCCTTGGCCCCCGCAGCTGCTTGGCTGGCCAGGGACAGCCCCAGCGTGGCCCCTGCTGGGCTCAGCCCCAGGCTGCCATCTGCATCTGCCCAGCTCAGGCCTGGGTGGCTGGTGACTGTGGAACGGCTGCAGGACTAGACTGAAGTGGGACTTGGCTCTAGAGGCGGGACACCACGTAGGAGAGGGATGTGTGGTCCCTGTTGTTCTCCAGTGGGTACCAGGCTGCCCACGGCGACCTGGAGGCAGGTCCGCCTCTGAGACGCTGTGCAGGGGCCCGTCCTGTGAGCCCTGTGCTGCTCTGGCAGGCCCTGGTGCTGACTTTAAGATGAATCGTCTGCCCCCCGCCTCTCATCCCCTGTGTGCACAGGTGCTAATCTGCGCTTACTTGACCTAATGCCTCAGAAAGGTTTGGTCAACTCCCTGCACAAATGTGTGCGTGGATCCTGTCTCTACCACTGGATGCCCCCGTGGTGCTCTTGCCACCGTGGGACCCCACACAGCCAGCTGGTGGTCTTTTCACAGGACACTGTGTCTTGTGAACGTCCTCAGACGTGCAGAGCAGCCACTCTCTCACACCCATTATGGTTTAGATTACAGAGCAATTATCCTGCTGAGCAGCTGTGTAATTCACAGGTCACATCCGCTCACCCTGCTAATGGCATTGGCAGACCCACGGTGAGCAGAACCCAGAAAGCCAGAAGCTGATGTCCTTGAACCCTTAGTGTGGTGGGGAAGTGATGGGGGCTCTTGATTCAGACTCCCAGGTCTGTGGAGTGCGATGTGGGGCTGGGGTCCCTGGGGGAGCATGGGCAAGGGCATTTTGGCTGGGTTTGGGATGTCATGCAGCCAGCTCTTTGAATGGCCCAGTAACTTATTTGATCAGGGTGCAAGAATTCCATTTCTAGGTCTCCAGGGGGCGGGTGCCCAGCAGAGAAATGCCGCCAGCGTAGCAGTCCTGCTGGACCCCCATCCACGCTGCCATCTGTCTGTCTCTGTGATGGGAGATCGATGGAAATATTTGGAATTGTAGAGTCAAAGACATCTAGAGGATGGTCGTCCAAGACGTTTACTCATCTGCTCAGGTTCAGCGAAGTCTAGAATTTAATTACTCAAAGGAAAGGGAGCAAACTGATTATACTTTTCAGCTACTTTCTCCACAGAAACAGAGAGGGAAGAACAAAAGCCCGTTTTCATCCCAGCCCAAGCCTGGTCTCCCACAAGCCCAGGAACAGCCTTTGGTAACAGGCAGTGTATGTTATACACTTATAGAACCCCAGGGATGGGGGAGCCTGGTGGGCTGCTGTCTGTGGGGTCGCACAGAGTTGGACATGACTGAAGCGACTTAGCAACAGCAGCAGCAGCAGCAGCAGATAGGTCATGCACAGCTATGACTTTTAAAATCACTCAAATGGGCCAATCTTGTTCTGTTAATTTGTTTGTTTTCCTTGACAGTCTGCGGTGGAAGCCTTTCCGTGTCGCCATGTACCTGTGTGCTCATGTCACCTTGTTATCCACTGTGTAGTGTTCCATAGTGGGATGGCTCCTCATCTATGTCTCTGCTCCCATAGCAACTGTTCCCATTTTATGATATCACAGGTGATCCTCCAGTGTCTGGGAATGCATTTTCCTATAGGTTATAGATTATGAATAGAAATAAAATATAAACATATATCTGATGAATAGCCTAAACAAGATTCTTTCCTCCTTCCTTCCTGTTTTGTTTCTTGCTTCTTTCCTTTCCTTAAATGTAACAGGAAGCTGGAGGGAGGTGGTCCAGGGCTGCTCAAGGATGTTACCTGTCTCCTGGTTCTGCCATCCTCATGTGTGGCTTTGGTCCTCTTAGTGAAGGCTCCATTATCTTCTGTATTTCAACAAGGTAGGAGGAAGAGTGAAAGTGAAGGGCAAGAGCCGAGGGCTTTCTGCTCCTGAGAACTCGTGTGTGCGTGTGTGTGTGTGTGGTGGGAGTGGGTATGGAAGGCAACCCTTCCACAGGAGTGCACCACTATGTAGATGGCCAGACTGTGTCATGTGGCCAATCTGAGCCTTGGCTGCAAAGGGATTTATTTTATAGGCTCAGTTGTTGAGGAAGGCAAGGGAGGAGGTGTTTGAAACTGTGTGTGATCTGTCCCCAGAGTTCCTCTGCCCCAGGATTTGTGTGAAGAGAGTTGTAGGAGACATTCCTTAGATTGCGTTTTGTTTCATTTCAAGCTGTTTGACCTGCTATTCAGGGTCTAAGATCTGACCTTTCCTTCACTGTCCCTCTGGCTCAGTTTTCTCCTCTCTGAGCACTGAAGAATCACATGCTCTGTGCCTTGGACCCCACCGTCTGGGGAGGCCTGGCCACCTCTTTCCAGAGCCCACCCTTCTCCGAGGTTCAGTTACATCTGATGTCTTCTCTGAAGCATTCTCTGGCCTGCTCAGCTGGGCAAAGCCTTCTTTTTCCCCACACTGGAGAGTCTGCTTTTGCTCTCAGTTCCCCTCCGCATCTTTCCTAGAATTATTCCCAGGGGTCTGTTTGCCCCAGAAACTAAGGAGGGAAAAAATAAATCAGCAGAGAGAAGGTCATGGCCTCAGGCTAGGTTCAGAGACAAGGCCTGCCACCTGGATTCAGGTAGAGTCTATATTCAGTTAAGCCCTTGTGGATTTGTGCTGCAATTCCGGAGCTTGGTGGCTGCAGGGAGAAAGTGAGGAAGCGATTTTGCCGAGTCTGGAGGGTCTCTGGGGCCAAGGTGGGCATTGGGGTTCCTCTTGGAGTCGATGTTGGAGGGCCTGGGGGGAGCTGCAGGTGGAGAATCAGATCAAGAGATCGCTCACCCGAGCCTCTGGGTTCCAGCACCCATGGAGTGACACATGGAGGTCTGTGAGCAGCAGTGACCTTGGCACAAACATAGGAACCTTTGGCGTCGCTGGTGCTGAAGGCTGAGAGGTGGAAGGTGGCCATGGTGGCTGGAGGATGGCCCTGGTGAGCCCCCTCAAGGGGTCCTGGGGGTGGGCAAGGTGGGGGGCTGGAGTTGCAGAGGCCTTTATAGCAGGTGGGGCAGAGCCAAGACGTGGTGCTGTATAACCAGTATGTTGATGCCTGCCTTAAAGTGGGGAGCCTCAGATTACTTATGCCGAGGCTGTCTTCAGGTCTGGGTGACAGTCCCACGAAGCCAGGCTCTGTCCAGTTCCTGCTCACACAAGCTGCCTGCTCTTGGGGTGGGTCCCCCTCTGTTTTGCAGCTGCGCTTCGCTGCAACGTGACTTTGGAGAGGACTCCAGGAAGCAGTGTTGTCTGGGTGCTGACCACAGATGTGCCTCCAGGGTCTTCCAGGTAACATTACTGTATTTTCTCGGCAGTGGAATTTTAAAGTTTCTGCCTTGTGCATGTGAGCTCAGTTGTATCTGCCTCTTTGAGACCCCATGGACTGTGTAGTAGCCTCTCTGACCTTGGGATATCCCAGGCAAGAAAACTAGAGTGGGTTGCCATTTCCTCCTCCAAGGGATCTTCCCAACCCAGAGATCAAACCTGCCTCTCCCTATGTCTCCTGCATTGGCAGCTGGATTCTTTGCTATCTGAACCATTCTGCCTTATATCAGATTCCTAGTTCTTTTCTAAGGAGAGTTGACCTTCTTAATTTTTCTTCCCTTCTGCCTCAGCCAAGCTGACTTCCCTCTGCAGATATTTATTAAGCTCACAGTCACTGACAGGAGCCATCTCAGACTGGCTTCATCAGGTACAAGGTGGCCACGTTGAATGAATTACTTGCCTTCACTGTCCATGGTTGGTTTATCTATTAAGAGGAGGATAATAGTAATATCTTGTTTGATGTTGGCAGGATTAAGTGGCTTCCTACAGGTTGTGAACCAGTGAAGTGAAGTTGCTCAGTCATTTCTGACTCTTTGTGACCCCATGGACTATAACCTACCAGGCTCCTCCATCCATGGAATTTTCCAGGCAAGAGTACTGGAGTGGGTTGCCATTTCCTTCTCCAGGGGCTTTTCCCCACCCGGGGATTGAACCCAAGTCTCCCACATTGCAGGCAGATGCTTTACCTTCTGAGCCACCAAGTGCTTAGAATCTGTGATTGGTACCTAGTAAGAGGTAAACAACAGCAACGGTCGCTATTATTATTGCACGTGACAGTAATGGTGGTCGGAGCTCAGTGGACAAAATTGACATGGTTCCTGTCTTCACAGAGCTCACAGCCCAGTGCTTTAAGGCACATGCTCAGCCCAGGGCCACTGCTGATTGCAGTGATACAAGACTCTTGCTTCACTGGGTGCATCAAATAGGTCAGTCCTGGGAAGGATAATGTGATCCGACCATTGCATTTCTTGCACTTACAGGAACACTCAAAGCTTTTCTGCCCATCTTGCCTCCCTTCCTCCCTGCTTTTGAATCTACTGTTTCTTCTACCTAAAAAATAGATAGTAGCACACATTCATGTAGCTGTGACCACGTTGTTCTGACTTATATACATCAACATGTTTAAGTCTCATGTCAGCCCTATGGGGTAAGTGCTGTTGTTATCCTGAGCCACAGAGAGGTCAGATAACTTGCCCAGGGTCACACAGTAGTGAAATGGCAGACAAAGTAGGATTTGATTCCAGAAAGTCTCTTACACCCCAGGCTGTGCAGAACACTAGGCTCCTGCCCCCATCTCAACACTGGGTCCTTTCCTGTCACTCAAGCATGTTTCTTCAGAAAACCTCTAACTGTCAAATCTAAACCAGCATAATCTCTCATGTTGTCATATTTCTGTTTCTTTAATGTCTTTAACATGTTAAAAAAAACAAATGTATATTTTTTTTAACATCACTACGTATTTGTGGATCCATATACATTGTATGGTATTTTTTTTACAAGTTTTACAATTTTATGTAAATAATGTCATACATATATATCATCCTGCAACTTGGGTTTTTGCTCAATAATGTTTCTGAAATTTGTAAACATTGAAGATATGGTTCTAGGTCATTTATTTGAATTAACAGAAGTGTAATCCATTTTATGACTACATACCTATAATTCACCTATTCTTTTTGATGGCCATTTAGGTTGTTTCTGATGTTTTTCTGCTATAAATAATATTGGAATGAACAGTCTTGGGCATGTGTCTTTGGAGACATGGGAGAAAGCATCTATATAAAAAATTCTGTATTCAGAAGGGTCATGGGTCTTGAAAATATTAAACTTTACTAGATGTTGGCACGTTTCTATCTGAGGGAGATGCTAGCAGTTCATTTCCCCAACAGCAATTTATGAGACTTTCTTTTTTTCCATGTCAAACAATCCGATTTTGTTCTGAGAAGGTCACTCTAGTGACGAGTAAAAAGTGAGCTGGGTGAGGATAGGAAGGAGTGCGTGGGGGTCCAGACACACGGAGAGCTAAGAGCTGGGACAGTCAAGGTTTCTCGCTCCAAACTGGTAGTGGAGAACTTCCTGCATGATCCTCTGCTTTCTGTTCCCATTTTCCCTTTTAGCATCGTGCTGGCGAGAATGGAATTATCTGCTTGTCAAGTGTTATCAATCAAATATCAAATTGTGCAGGCAACTGAACTGCTCTTCTTTGTAGAAAATTATTATTTATTTTTTATTTAACAAAACTCAACGCTGAGAGGGTGCTCCATTTTGCCCTTCGATGGTTTCAGTGTTTTCTCCACTTTGGCTCAGCCCTGGGTTGTTTATCATGCATGTGTTGTAGTGCAAATGTGGAACAAATGAAGCTGAGATATCAAATTAATACTGTGATCTGTTTTTCTGTTTTGTTGCCATAACAATCTGTGGCTCTTGAAGCAAAGAGAAAATTAGAATTGTATTAAAGGTGTTTACACCATGTACACTCTATCCTGCATTATTATTTATTGCTGTAATAAGTGTATTTAACATTTTGCTTAAGGAGGGCTCTCTTCTACTTCCTTTTGCCTTGTGGTTTTTCTGCTTGTCCTTCTAACCTGGCTGTGCTTTTGACCTTGATGTTTCCTGTAGTTCTGAGCAGAAAGGATGCTTCATGACCTCATGATTCCTTATATTTATTCCTCCCCTTTGTGCCCCCACTTCCCTCCAATCCTGGGAGCTCCTTTGAGTCAGGAGTCTTGGTTAGAAACAAAACAGGCCTTGGAGTATGTTTTCCTCCTTTGTTTGCCTCATTCTTTCCTTCTAAACCTGAATTGGAGGTTCAGCATCCTTTGGGAGAGATGAGGAGAAGCTGGGGTGGAAGAAAGGAGAATTAGAGCAATTTATGCCTTGGAAGAAGTGCAGTGGAAATCAACATGGCACATGGAGGCCCAGGAGGTGGGTCCCCTAAGATCTCCCTCCATTCCACTCTATTCCATGGTCAAGTGCTCAGCTCCCCAAAGCCCTCTGACAGACGACCTTACTCTCCCAACCATCACAAGCTGCAATCCAGTGGGACACAGTGTGGCTGAAATAGTGGGGTTGGGGTGATGGAAGCCCCTCCCCCCACTAATTAGATCAGTTTACCTGCATGGGTAAATTGGGACCAGCCAGTGTCATAAGCTCTTTGAAAGTCGATGCTATTCCTGCTCCATTTATCAGTCTACAATTCCTAGATAATGCTGGGCACACACAAGGAGCTCAAGAAGAGCTTCATGCCCTGATTGTTTGGGTTATTGGTGAGCGAAGATGTGTGTAAAGATGTTTATGAGTTATGCCCACTTCAGGGCATCTGTGGCTCCAGAGGCAATAGAATGAAAAGGAACATTGCTTTTCTTAAAAAAATGAATGTCTTTTTGGCTGTGCTGGGTCTTGATTGCTGTGTGAGAGGTTGCTCGGTTTTGGCAGCAGGGGCTCTCTGGTTGCAGTGTGCAGGCTTCCCATTGTGGTGGCTTCTCTTGTTGCGGAGCACAGGCTCTAGACGAGGGCTTCAACAGCTGTGGCACGCAGGCTTAGTTGCCCCATGACATGTGGGGTGTTCTCGGACCAGGCCTGGAACGTGTGTCTGCTGCCTTAGAAACTGTATTCCTAACCGTGGCCCACCAGGGAAATCCTGGAAAGGAACATTTCTGACCCTTCTCGGAAGAGTCCTCAGGGTGACCTGTGTCTGCTTTCTTCTGTGGGGAAGAATGTGGGCAGAGAGGGGACATGGATCACTTCCACCTGGTGACTCTGTGCAAAAAGGTCAGAGCCAAAGAGGCCCTAGAGGGTGACAGATTTTTAAAATGTCCTGTGTGGTCAGGACAAAATGACCTTGAATCAGGTCTAAAGCCCAGGGCATGATGAAAACCCTTTCTTTTGTGAGTCTCTTTTTGAGACTCAAACCAAGGGTGGTCCCTGGTTACGTCTGTAATACAGGCAAATAAAGCCCATTGGGGCCAAGAAAAAAAATCAACCTTTCTCTCAAGGCCAAAGTGTTTTTCTTTCTCAGATTCTTGCACATGGGCACACACTTGAGTACACAAGCTTTTTTTTTTTCTGGCCAAGGCACATGGCATGCAGGGTCTTAGTTCCCTATCAGGGATGGAGCCTGTACCCCCTGCAATAGAAGCGCAGAGTCCTAACCACTGGACCACCTGGGAATTCCAACACACGTACTCCTAAAAAGAAAGGATAAAGAGGGCAAAATTAGGTTGGAGTCCAGGTTAGCATGTGAGTGGTCATAGTGTCGTCACACAGGAGGCGGCTGCTTGTGACTGTGGCAGCTGGGATCTGGAGGGAGGAGGGTGAAATGGAAGGAGTATTAAGCAGGCTGGCGAAGGGAAGATGCAGGGAGTGACGGGAGGGTCTGCGATGGTTGGGCAAGGTTGGTTCTGGGTGCATCTTTGAAAAAAGCACTTCCTGTCAAGTTTCCCCTGTCTCTTTCTTCAGGGGCTCCTTTTTTCGCCTGGATGCCCATCCTAAGTCTTAGGGCAGAGGCTCCTTTAAAAGTAGGGTTGTGGTGGGCAAAATCAGACAGGAGGTACGGCCCAGTCATCCCCAAGCACCCACTCTTTGCATTTATGAATAAACTGTTAAAAATGTTCCTTTAGTTCCCTTCTCTCACTCAGTCATGTCTGAGAAGGGTGAGTAAGCACAGTAAATTCTCTTGTATCAGTGGATTTAAATTGTTTAGACAGTGCCACATACACTATTTCAGTCAGCATTTCTGACCATAAGGGTTACTATTGTAGTGTGATTATTTTTATATTGCGCCCTTAACTCAGGTATGGGGATGTGAAATAACTTGTCCAAGTTCACCCAAAGAGGAAATGCATGACTTCAGAGCACTCTGCGATTCTGCTTGCTTCAACGAGCACAGTGTGTATGTGTGAGACTAGGGAGCAGTGGAACTTTGCTTTTATTTGGTTGAATTCCCTTGTGTCTACATGGTCTGAATGTCAGTGACTGAAACAGGTACAAGGGAGCAGACTGCAGCAACAGCACTTGGAGAAATGTGCACTTCCTAACTTACGTGGGACACGACAGTTTTGTTTGTTCCAAATAAATTGCAGTATCCTGCAGATAAAATGTGCGTATTATCCTTGCTTTAAAAACCTTCACAGAATGCGTGCACTTCTGTTTGTGTGGGAAGATGTATTGTGAAACATGAATATAATCTTTCTCCTCACAAACATACACGCAATTGTTACCCCGTAGTACTACATTGAATGAGGGTAACAGAAAACAGCTCTTTCCCAAAATAGAATTGTCAGACTTAGCAAATAAACAGGACACCCAGTTCAATCTGATTCAGATAAATGACAAATACTTTTTAGTATATTCTATGCAACTTCTGTGATATACTTGTACTTGACATTTATCTGAAATTCAAATGAAATGGATGTCTTGTAATTTTCTCTGGCAACCTTTTCCCAAAGAATGAAGTCAAACAACGAAAGTAACACACTTGGCTTTTAAGTTTAAAAACGGTGGCTTAGTGTAAAATAGAAACACCAGGAAGACGAAAGCTCTGGGTTGAGGAAGGGATGATAAGCCAGGAAGGAAAGAGATAATGGTGACTGTAGCTATTTCCCGCACCTCTCTGTGTTCCACAGATAACTTCAGGGTTTGCAGGTACCCTGCGGTACTCAGAATCAGCCAGGATGCTGGAATGAGGACCCCCGCAAGCTCCGCCCACTCCCACCCCACAGCCGTCCCAGAGTGCCTTGCTCCAGAGACCGGATGTCCCAGGAGTCCTCGCAGTCCCTCAGGCTAGAAGGAGGTGTTTGCTGTTTCTGGGGTTTGCCCCAGGCCGCAGTGGACGTACGCCACCTCAGCGGTCGACAAGGGTCATGGGCGAGGTCAAGGACTGGCTGAAGCAGCACCAGGACACTGCGGATGCCGGAGGAGGCTGCTGTGGGGAGTTCATGCCCGGCCTACCGCCAGGTAAGCCGCCACAGCATGTCGAAACTGGCCAGAGTGGGGCAAACACAACGTGATATCCGCGTTTACCCAGAAAACCTGAAACTGATGAAGTTTAAGTTGAAAACAAGAGCCAAGTGAGAGGTGATGAGCGGGAAGGACGATAATGGTCCTTGCGCTCCCGAGGTCGTGGTCGGAGACGCTTGCGCAGCCTGTGGGGTTGCTGTGGGAACCCTGCCAAGTTGCCGAGGCCAGGACGCCTGGGTGGGGGGAGGGGTTCAGCTCCACCTTGTTGTCAAGGGGTGAGGCTGCGGCCTAGTGACCCTGAGGCCTGGCCAAGCACGACTGGGAGGGGGCATATCCTCCCGCCCCCTGAATACAGGAGCGCACGCTTCCGTCGCACTTGACAGTGTACTGTGCCCCTTGTAGCCACCAGGGAGCGTCTGGTGATCTGCCGTCCCTGCCCTCCTGATCTGGGCTTTCATCAGCTGTGCGTCTTTAGGTCATTAGGGAAACCCCGGAACCGAACTATTGGCGCCGTTTATTGGCTGGCTGGCCTTAAATGAACACTCAACAGCTGAAACTCATTTGCTTCCCTATAAAATGAAAACAATAATACCCCCTTCCTTGGGTGCCTCTGAGGATTAAATGAGGTAATGAGCCAATACAGTGCAACAGGTGGCACATGGCTGGGACGCCCAAGGTCAGCGTTTTGGGCTGAAGCGTTTTGTTGGGGTTCCGCCCGCCCCGGACCACATCCTTGCTCCCCCTCCTCCTCTCGGGCTCCCCCTGCCATCTGTCCTATTAAGATCACCTCCCAGAGAAGGGCCATTCAGGCTTCCAGGTGGAACTGATATTGTGTAACCTCTTCCCGAATTGTTGCCTTTTCCGCTTTTATTGAATTGTGGAGTGCAAGGCTTCAGGTTCTAAGTGGATTTTGTTGGGGAAGAAGTGTTTGGACCAAGGAACCCTTTCCTGCTGTGGTGGAAGGGGGTGGATCAGAGTAGATGGCAAGTGCAGCCTGAGAGGAGCAGGATGGTGCAGTGCTGGGCACTGGTCTGGGCCTGTTCCCAGCACACGGTGATGCTCTGGGGTCTCCAGCAGTTGGCCAGGAGACGCCTGGGTGCTAGGAGCCGGCGGACAAAATTACAAGCCCATGACCCTGTGGTCTTTCAGCATCACACTGCCACAGATGTCTATTCTTGGCTGGGGTGATTAGCCTCAAAGTGGAAAGTTGGCAGGAAGAGAATGCGGCCTTCCTGCAGCGAGGGACTTGATGATGTATATTTGGTACAGTTTTTAGCTGCCAGAGAGGAAAGGCAGCTAATCAGATGAGCTCATCCTACCTGGAGATTTCAGCTGGTCCAGGCGAGGGTAGAATCATAGCTCCAGGTTGGATGATTCCTTGTACTGATTTTAAGGCAGCCATTTTGACATAGGCATGGCAAAAAGGAAAAAAAGGTTTTTGTTTTTTTTTCCCCCCACACACTGTTGAACCTTAACCCATTTTGAACCTCTTCCTTGCTCCTGAGTAAAGTTCAGGGGTGCACTTAAGCCAAGGATGTGGTGAGGGTGTGAAAGGGGTAGGATGAGGGTTTTGAGCCTGATTTTTTATCGCAGTATAGTTGCTTTACAATGTTGTGTCAGAAACACTGCAGAACAAAGTGAATCAGCCATGTGTATTTATATATTCTTTCCCTTTGGATTTCCCCCCATTTAGGACATGGCAATCTATTAAGTAGAGTTCCCTGTGCTATACAGTATGTTCCCATCAGTTGTCTATTTTATTCATAGTATCAGTAGGGGTCCCTAACCTCTAGGATCTGATGCCTGATGATCTGAGGTGAAGCTGATGTAATAAAGGGCACAGAAATTGTAAAGTGCTTGAATCATCTGAAAACCATTGCCCACCTCTGGCGCATGGGAAAAGTGTCTTCCATGAAACCTGCCCCTGGTGCCAAAAAGGTTGGGGACCACTGTTTCTAGATTTCCACATGGATGCATTAGTATATGATACTTGTTTTTTCTCTTTCTGACGTTACTCTGTATGACACTCTCTGGATTCATCCACGTCTACAAATGACCCAGGTTTGTTCCTTTTTATGGTTGCTTGCATGCATGCTAAGTCATTTCAGTTATGTCTGACTCTGGTGACCCTATGAACTGTAGCCTGCCAGGCTCCTCTGTCCATGGAATTCTCCAGGCAAGAATACTGGAGTGGGTTACCATTTTATGGCTGAGTAATATTCAACTGTGTATATGTACCATATCTTTTTAATCCATTCCTTTGGTAATGGACATTTAGGTTGCTTCCATGTCCTGGTTATTGCAAATAGTGCTGCTGTGAACATTGAGGTGCATCTGTCTTTTTGAATTATGGTTCTCTTTGGTGAAGTCAAGTGGGCCTTAGGAAGCATCACTACAAACAAAACTAGTGGAGATGATGGAATTCCCTAAAATATGATACTGTGAAAGTGCTACACTCAATATGCCAGAAAATTTGGAAAACTCAGCAGTGGCCACAGGACTGGAAAAGGTCAGTTTTCTTTCCAGTCCCAAGGAAAGGCAATGCCAAAGAATGTTCAGACTACCACACAATTGCATTCATCTCACATGCTAGCAAAGAAATGCTCAAAATTCTCCAAGCAAGGCTTCAAACAGGACATGAACCAAGAACTTCCAGAAGTTCAAGCTGGACTTACAAAAGACAGAGGAACCAGAGATCAAATTGCCAACATCCGTTGAATCAGAGAAAAAGCAAGAGAGTTCCAGAAAAACATCTACTTCTGCTTTATTGACTATGCCAAAACCTTTGACTGTGTGGATCACAGTAAACTGTGGCACATTCTTCAAGAGATGGGAATACCAGACCACCTTACCAGCCTTCTGAGAAATCTGTATGCAGGTCAAGAAGCAACAGTTAGAACCAGACATGGAACAATGGACTGGTTCCAAATTGGGAAAGGAGTATGTCAAGGTTGTATACTGTCACCTGTTTATTTAATCTATATGCAGAGTATATCATGCAAAATGCTGGAGTGGACAAAGCACAAGCTGGAATTAAGATTGTAGGGAGAAATATCAATAACCTCAGATATGCAGATGACACCACCCTTAACGGCAGAAAGCAAAGAGGAACTAAGCCTCTTGATTAAAGTGAAAGAGGAGAGTGAAAAAGCTGGCTTAAAACTCATCATTCAATAAATGAAGATCATGGCATCTGGTTCCAATACTTCCTGGCAAATAGATGGGGAAACAATGGAAACAGTGAGAAACTTTATTTTCTTGGGCTCCAAAATCACTGCAGAAGGTGACTGCAGCCATGAAATTAAAAGGCACTTGCTCCTTGGAAGAAAAACTATGACAAACCTAGACAGCTGACAAAGGTCTGTATAATCAAAGCTATGGTTTTTCCAGTAGTCATGCGTGGATGTGAGAGTTGGACCATAAAAAAGCTGAGCAAAGAATTTATGTTTTTGAACTGTGTGGTGTTGGAGGAGACTCTTGAGAGTCCCTTGGGCTCCAAGGAGATCAAACCAGTCAATCCTAAAGAAAATCAATCCTAAATATTCATTGGATGAACTGATTCTGAAGCTCCAATACTTTAGCCATCTGGTGCAAAGAACTGACTCCATAGAAAAGACCCTGATGCTGGGAAAGATTGAAGGCAGGAGGAGAAGGGGATGACAGAGGATGATATTGTTGGATGGTATCACCAGCTCGATGGCTCAGGAAACTCAAATAGGGGCTCTGTATCAACCTAGAGGGGTGGGATGGAGAGGGGGACGGGAGGGGATATATTTATATACATATATATACACACACACACACACACCTATGGCTGATTGATGTTGAGGTTTGACAGAAAACAAAATTCTGTGAAGCAATTATCCTTCACTTAAAAAAATAAATTAATTAAAAAACAACTCAGGGGACATGAATTTGAGCAAGCTCTGGGAGTTGATGATGGACAGGGAAGCCCGGGGTGCTGCAGTTCCCAGGGGTCGCAAAGTCAGACACGACTGAGCAACTGGACTGAACTGATGTTCAGTTTCTCCGGTGTTTGCCCGTAGAGAGATTGCTGAGTCACCTGGTAGTTCTAAGCTTAGGTTGTTAAGGAACCTTCATACTGTTTCTATAGAGGGCTGTATCCAAGTAGCCATTTCAGTTGTAGGGTTTCATGGGCATGGGTGGAGCTTGGCAGTCCCCTGGCCTGTGTGGAAGAGGGGCAACGGAATTGCCTCCACCAGATAGAAATCCCCGAGTTTTGTCATCAAGTGGGCAGAGGAGGAAGGTGACTGGAGTGCATGGGCTTTGGATGGAATGTAGCCTCAAGATGTTACATGCCAATTTTCCCAGAGTCCGTGTGCTGACCTCCTTTTGGGGATAGGAGAAATAAAGCCCCTGCATCTTATTAGATGTTGAAGAAAAAACGTTGCCTGCCATATTAGTAAACAAAAGATCCTGTGGCCTTCAAACTATCACACAGCAGCCACCCCCAGCAGTGTGCTGTGAGGAGACTCAGGATGAGAAAGTACAGGACATTGGCCCCAGAGAGCTGAGGCACACGTCAAAGGAGTGATTCTAGTGAGCCCATCCTCTTGCAGCTTCCTATACATAGAAAAGTGCTAACTTTCTTAATTTGAGGTATCTGGTTTTCTTTAAATAACAGTGATCTTTTGATGTTCTGACTACCTGATCTTTGTTGCCAAAATTCTCACATATCCTGGCTCCCCCTTTTACCTCTTTGGAGCAGTCCCTTAGAACTATTTGAGAGGCTGTGTCCTGGACTTCCCAGGTGGTGCTAGTAGTAAAGAACCCTCCTGCCTATGCAGGAGTTGTGGGTTCAATCCCCGGGTGGGGAAGGTCCCCTGGAAGAGGACATGGTAACTCACTCTAGTATTCCTGCTTGGAGAATTCATGGACAGAGGAAACTGGTGGACTACAGTCCATAGGGTTGCAAAGACTGCAGTGACTTAGCATGCAAGCATGCGTGTCTTGGGCTTAAGTCCTCAGTTTTGTCTGCTGAATAAAGCAACTCTGAACTTTTAGGCTGTGCGTTTTTTTTTTTCAGTTGGCACAGGGACAAGCCCCTTTCCTTCCTTCATTTTTCTTGCCTGTTTTATAATGAATTAAGCTGTGTCGGGTTCTTAGTTGCGAATCTCAGAGTCTTTGATCGCGCTGCATGGACTGGTTGTCACCCTCTGCTAGTAGTTGTGGCGTGTAGCTCTGCAGCATGTGGGGTCTCAGTCCTCTGACCAGGGATTGTCGTCGTGCCTCTCGCGTTGCAAGGAAGATTCTTAACCGCTGGACCACTGAGGAAGTCCCTCTGCCTTCCTCCTGTTGATGCTCTTGTAAGGTGAGCCCAATCCCCCAGATTCATGTCTCCCACATCTGTTTCTGGCCCTGGCTCCTAAGATCAAGATCAGGAGAGATATGAACATGACGTAAACCTACTTGATAACCCACAACCCCCTCCCAGGATTTCCTTCCTCCCTTCCTCTTTCTCTGATTGTCACATTCAGTGTTTTGCTATGTTTGAAGTACCTCTAAACCTGTTTTCCCCTCCAGTCTGACTGCTCCTTTCTTCTCTGCTTACCTGAATTATTACACATCCTTGCATCTAGTCTTTTCCTCTTCAATTCACTTCCCACATTGATCTTCTGATCTTTGCTGGTTGATTGGTTGGTTTTAATATTTGTGCACCTCAGTCCCTGTGGAAGAAATCTCCAAAGTCCTTAGTTTGGAATACAGAACTGCTAAAAATCTAATGTCAGTCTCATTTCCAGTGCATCCCCCGTCTTCAACCAAGCTGTACTTCAGTCAGATGAGGCTGCTTACTGCTTCCCAGTCAGGAACAGTGTTTGTTACTATCATTCTCATTCTCCACTTCTTTGCTTGGTGACAGCCATATGCATTCGAGGATTTCTGTTGATTTGGCTATGGATTCTCTCCTGAAACCACCATCATCATTAGAGATATTATTCCTTCTCCACCTCCGGTTCCAGAGTCCTCATTTGCTCCTTGTTCAACACTTTCCATCAGTTATCAGTTTAGTCGCTCAGTCGTGTCTGACTCTTTGCGACCCCATGGACTGCAGCACTCCAGGCTTCCCTTCCATCACCAGCACCCTGAGCTTGCTCAAACTCATGTCCATCGAGTTGGTGATGCCATCCAACCATCTCAGCCTCTGTTGTCCCCTTCTTCTCCTGTCTTCAATTTTTCCCGGCATCAAGGTCTTTTCCAGTGGGTCAGTTCTTCACATCAGGTGGCCAGAGTAGCATCAGTCCTTTCAATATTCAGTCCTTCCAGTATTCAGTCAGAATAATCAGGACTGATTTCCTTTAGGATTGACTGGTTTGATCTCCTTGGAGTCCAAGGGACTCTCAAGAGTCTCCTCCAACACCACACAGTTCAAAAACATCAATTCTTTGCTCAGCTTTTTTTGTGGTCCAACTTTCACATCCATGCATGACTGCTGGAAAAACCATAGCTTTGATTATATAGACCTTTGTCAGCAAAGTAATGTGTCTGCTTTATAAAATGCTGTCTAGGTTTGTCATAGTTTTTCTTCCAAGGAGCAAGTGTCTGTTAATTTCATGGCTGCAGTCACCCTCTGCAGTGATTTTGGAGCCCAAGAAAATAAAGTTTCTCACTGTTTCCATTGTTTGCCCATCTATTTGCCAGGAAGTATTGGGACCGGATGCCGTGATCTTCATTTTTTGAATGTTGAGTTTTAAGCCAGGCTTTTCACTTTCCTCTTTCACTTTAATCAATAGGCTCTTTAGTTCCTCTTTGCTTTCTGCCGTTAAGGGTGGTGTCATCTGCATATCTGAGGTTATTGATATTTCTCCCTACAATCTTGATTCCAGCTTGTACTTTGTCCTGTCCAACATTTTGCGTGACGTACTCTGCGTATAAATTAAATAAGCAGTGTGACAGTATATAGCCTTGACTTACTCCTTTCCCAATTTGGAACCAGTCCATTGTTCCATGTCTGGTTCTAACTGTTGCTTCTTGACCTGCATACAGATTTCTCAGAAGGCTGGTAAGGTGGTCTGGTATTCCCATCTCCTGAATGTTCCACAGTTTACTGTGATCCACACAGTCAAAGGCTTTGGCATAGTCAATAAGGCAGAAGTAGATGTTTTTCTGGAACTCTGTTGTGTTTTCTCTGATCCAGCGGATGTTGGCAATTTGATCTCTGGTTCCTCTTCCTTTTCTAAATCAGGCTTGAATATCTGGAAGTTCTTGGTTCATGTCCTGTTTGAAGCCTTGCTTGGAGAATTTTGAGCATTTCTTTGCTAGCATGTGAGATGAGTCCAATTGTGCAGTAGTTTGAACATTCTTTGGCATTGCCTTTCTTTGGGATTGGAATGAAAACTGACCTTTTCCAGTCCTGTAGCCACTGCTGAGTTTTCAGAATTTTCTGGCATATTGAGTGTAGCACTTTTACAGCATCGTCTTTTAGGATTTGAAATAGCTCAACTGGAATTCCATCACCTCCACTAGCTTTGTTTGTAGTGATGCTTTCTAAGGCCTACTTGACTTTGCAGTCCAGGATGTCTGGCTTTAGGTGAGTGATCACACCATTGTGGTTCTCTGGGTCGTGAAGATCTTTTTTTGTATCATTCTTCTGTGTATTCTTGCCACCTCTTCTCAATATCTTCTGCTTCTGTTAGGTTCATACTGTTTCTGTCCTTTATCGAGCCCATCTTTGCATGAAATGTTCCCTTTGTATCTCTTAATTTTGTTGAAAAGATATCTAGTCTTGCCCTTTCTGTTGTTTCCCTCTATTTCTTTACGTTGATCACTGAGGAAGGTTTTCTTATCTCTCCTTGTTATTCTCTGGAATTCTGCATTCAGATGGATGTATCTTTTCTTTTCCTTTTCCTTTTGCTTCTCTTCTTTTCTCAGCTATTTGTAAGACCTCCTCAGACAACCATTTTGCCTTTTTGCATTTCTTCTTCTTGGGGGTGCTTTTGATCACTACCTCCTGTATAATGTTACAAACCTCTGTCCATGTTTCTTTAGGTACTCTATCAGATCTAATCCCTTGAATCTATTTTTCACTTCCACTGTATAATTGTAAGGGATTTGATTTAGGTCATACCTGAATGGTCCAATGGCTTTCCCTACTTTCTTCGATTTAAGTCTGAATTTAGCAATAAGGAGTTCATGATCTGAGCCACAGTCAGCTCCTGATCTTGTTTTTGCTGACTATATAGAGCTTCTCCATTTTTGGCTGTCAAGAATATAATCAGTCTGATCTCAGTATTGACCGTCTGGTGATGTCCAGGTGTAGAGTCGTCTCTTGTGTTGTTGAAACAGGGTGTTTTATATGACCAGTGCTTTCTCTTGGCAAAACTCTGTTACATACTGTGTCACTTTACATATTGTGTCATAATTATATACCCCTGTCTCTAACAAGTTGGTAATTTTCCCATGGAGAGGCAAGAGCCCTGAAAGGACTTGATTGTCTACCAGTATTTCTCAAAGTGTGTCTTACAACACTGATTCTTTGGATGTTTGTCAACATTATATAGTGCTTATATTACTGCTGCTGCAGTAAATATTGAGTTGGCCAAAAATTTTGTTCAGGATGTTCCATAACCTCTTATGGGAAAACCTGAATGAACTTTTTGGCCAGTTGTATACTTTTCATGTAGGTATGTATTATTGTTATCCACATTGACCCAGAGAGATGGTATGGGGAGGGAGGTGGAAGGGGGGTTCAGGATTGGGAACACGTGTACACCTGTGGCAGATTCATGTTGATGTATGGCGAAACCAATATAGTATTGTAAAGTAAAAAAAATAAAGATTGTTATCCATTTTACAGATGAAGAAACTAATAACTAATAAGTGGGAGAACTAATTAGGATTCAAGTGCAGGCAGTATTGTTCCAAATGCCATGCACTTAACCTGACATGATTTGAACCTATGACATCACACTATGCTGTCCCTCAGGTTAATAGATATTATATGATACAGAGCTTTAAGAATGAATGCCCTGTTTAATATGCATTAGGTTAAGCAAAGTTAAATAGGTGTCTCTTTGCTTCTTGGAGCTTTTTGTATAAATTTTACTACACATTTTGGATTTTCCAAGAGGAGGCTATTTATTGTGTGTTCTCAGTTATGTCAACTCTTTGTCACACCATGTGCTGTAGCCCACGAGGCTTCTTTGTCCATGAAATTTTCCAGGCAAAAATACTGGAGTGGGTTGCCATTTCCTCCTCAGGGGATCTTCCCAACCCAGGGATTGAACCTGGGTCTCCTGCCTTGGCAGGTGGATTCTTGACTGAGTCACCTGGGAAGTTAACAGCATTTCTCACACCTTCTTGGCTACCAAACCCTTTTTCTTTTCCTGTAAATTACTTATCTTGCAGGTTAATGTCTGTGGAATGTAATATGGAAAACATTGCTTTAGATCAGGGTTTTCAAATTTGTGCACACTGTAACTTCATACATTATCTAAATTTAAACTGTGGACTGTTGTATTTATGTGTGTGAATATTATATATTTATATTTATCACATTCTTTTTTTCCCTCAGTTTTACTGGGATATAATTGACATACCTCACAGTATAAGTTTTGGAGTAGGAAATGGCAACCCACTCCAGTATTCTTGCTTGGAGAATCCCATGGATGGAGGAGCCTGACAGACTACAGTCCATGGTATCACAAGGAGTTGGACATGACTAAGTCACTTAACACACACTGTATAAGTTTAAGTTATATAGCATAATGGTTCAACTTCCATGTATTGTGAAATGATTACTGTAGTAACATTAATTAGCATCCATCATGTTGTACAGTAAAAAGAGGCAGCAAAATTTTTTTTCTCATTGTGATGGGAGCTCTTAGGATTTAGTCTCAATAATTTTCATTTATTCTGCGCAACTATGTTAACTATAGTCATCATGTTGTATATTATATCCTTCATATTTACCTTTCTCATAACTGGAATTTTATACCTTTTGACTGTCATCTTCTACTTCTCCCACCTCTGGTAACCACAGATCTGATCTCTTTTATGAGTGGTGTTTTGTTTTTTCCTCCAAAGGGAGATCATATAGTATTTGTCTTTCTCTGTCTGAATTACTTCACTTAGCAAAATGCTTCAAGGTCCATCCATGTTGTTGGAAATGGCAGGATTTCTTCATTTTTTTAATGGCTGAATAATACTGCATGGTGTGTGTGTGTGTTTGTGTATCACAACTTCTTTATCCATTCAGCTGTCGATGTTTCCATGTCTTTTTATTGTAAATAATGCTGCTATGGACATAGTGGTATAGATATAATTTTGAATTAGTGTTTTCATTTCCGTTGGATATATTCCTTGAGGTGAAATTGCTGGGTCATATAGTAATTCTGTTTTTAATTTTTTTAGTATTCTCTATACGGTTTTTCTAAGTATAGAAAACACTAAGAAAACACTAAGCGCAGGCGGCGACGGCGGGTCGGTGCACTAAGTGCGGCCGAGAGCTACCCCATGTCCGAGGTCAGGGGCAGCAGCCTAGAGTGCCAGGCTGCGATGGCGCAGGAACGGCCAAGAGGAGCTACCCCTTGTCCGAGGTCAGGGGCAATGGCCGGCAGGAGCCACCCCGTGTCTGAGGCCCAGGGGCGGCGCCTGAGGCCAAGGGCAGCAGCAGGAAGGAGCAACCCCACGCCTGAGGCTAGGGGCAGCAGCCGGGAGGAGCAACCCCACGTCCAAGGAGTGGTGGCTGTGCGGGCCAGGAGGGCCTAGAGGAGCCATCCCACGTTGAAGGTCAGGAAGGGCAGCAGGAGGAGATACCCCTCATCCAAGGTAAGGAGCAGCAGCTGTGCTTTGCTGGAGCAGCCGTGAAGAGATACCCCACACCCAATGTAAGAGAAACCCAAGTAAGATGATAGATGTTGCAAGAGGGCATCAGAGGGCAGACACACTGAAACCATACGCACAGAAAACTAGTCAATCTAATCACACTAGGACCACAGCCTTGTCTAACTCAATGAAACTAAGCCATGCCTGCGGGGCAACCCAAGACGGGTGGGTCGTGGTGGAGAGGTCTGACAGATTGTGGTCCACTGGAGAAGGGAATGGCAAACCACTTCAGTATTCTTGCCTTGAGAACCCCATGAACAGTATGAAAAGGCAAAATGGTAGGATACTGAAAGAGGAACTCCCCAGGTCAGTAGGTGCCCAATATGCTACTGGAGGTCAGTGGAGAAATAACTCCAGAAAGAATGAAGGGTTGGAGCCAAAGCAAAAACAACACCCAGCTGTGGATGTGACTGGTGATAGAAGAAAGGTCTGATGCTGTAAAGAGAATATTGCATAGGAACCTGGAATGTCAGGTCCATGAATCAAGGCAAATTGGAAGTGGTCAAACAGGAGATGGCAAGAGTGAACATCAACATTCTAGGAATCAGTGAACTAAANTTTAATTAGAAAATGAATTTATTAGATATAAGGCCAGAGGTTGAAGCCACAGACAAATATGCAACATCACTGTGGGGCAAGAGGGCTTCTTTACCGAAAAGACTTCTACCACCACTGATGCTCAGGGCTGTACCAGAAATTCCCCCGCTGCCCCTCCAAGGAGAGCAGTGATGTTGGGGAGGGGGGTGAGGGTGAGGTTGCAGCGAAGAGAGAGGCAGGGTTCTGCTGAGGAGGGTAGGCTTGAGAAGGAAGCAGAGGAGACTCAAATAGCTCAGAAGCAGCCACAGCCCCGTGTGGGGCCTCCTAGGACTTCAGCATCTCAGGGAGCACCGTTGCCGGATTCTCTGTAAGAAGAAAGGAGGAGCTTGTTGGCTGCCATCCCCGAAGCCCCTGACCTTTGACAGCGTACACCCCGACAGAGTCTTGACAACCCCAGAAACGAGCGAGCGCGGTGCTCCTGACACCAGGATGGCCAGGAAGAGAAAAGCCGTTTGCTTTTCTGGGCAGGGTGGCTGACTCGGCGTTCCCATCTGAGAGTGGCTTAGATTACCTGGAAGGTGATTCCAGGGGTGACCTTCTGGAAAGTTGGCCCCTGGAGAACTCACTCAGTGTGTGGTTTCACAGGACGCTGCGGCCACTTCTGGCCAGCAGCGAGGAGGAGAGGCACCGGGCAGGGGTGAACGGCGTGTGGCCCCTGCGCTCCGCCCGTCTCCCCAGCCCTTCCCCTCCCACTCTGCCCGGCGGTCTTACCCTGGGCTCTGCTGCGGCCCCCACAGGTGCCGATACACTCCTTCTCATTCCGGAAGTTGTTCGGCTTCCTTCTGCATCCGCCGTAAGTAAAGGTCTGGCAGAGCCCGGACACGGCGTTGTAGAAGTACCTGGTGAACATGGCCCTGCAGGGACCGGTGTATGAAGGCTGCAGGCAGAAGGCAGGGCGCCGGCCTGAGGGGTTGGGAGGGACAGTGGGTCAGTTACGAGGATGGCCACCACAGCTGGGGCTACAAGGCAGCCAACGGAACCCCCGCGTCTGGAAACAGCGGTGGTGAGGGAAGCCTGAACTGTGAAGCCTCCACTTGAGGACCTGCATTCTGAGGCATTGTTATTAATTCTTTTAGGTGTGAAGATGACGTGGTGATGGTATAAAAAAAACCCATATACCCTTCATGAAGTATTTATGGATTTATTCGCATGATGCCTTAGATTAGCTTTTTAAAATCCTGGGGGAAAAAAGGTCAAACATAAACAATATTTTCCATGTGTTGATAGTTGCTGAAAGTGAACAATGGGTACATAGGGTTTAATTATACTATTTTCTGTACTTTTGAGTAAGGTTGAAAGTTTCCAGTATTTAAAAAAAGTGGGAAAGTATCATGCTGTAATGGAGAAAGGAATGGGAAAACATATGGTATATTTTTTAAAATGTTTTTTATTTTAATTAATTAATTGGCTGCTCTGAGTCTTTTTCACTGCAAATGGGTTTTCTCTAGTTTCGGTGAGAGGGGGTTACTCTCTAGTTGCGTGGACTCAGTACTTGTGGCCTATGGGACTAGTTGCCCCACAGCATGTGAAATCCTCTCGGACCAGGGATCAAACCCATGTCCCCCTCATTGGACAGGCATATTCTTAACCATGGGACCACCAGGGAAGTCTCAGAGTGTATTAACTTTGGCTATCTCATGGAGATAGGAATACTAGAATTTTGAGGGGGTGTGATGCTGTCTAGTCAAGGCTATGGTTTTTCCAGTAGTCATGTATGGATGTGAGAGTTGGACTGTGAAGAAGGCTGAGCACCGAAGAATTGATGCTTTTGAACTGTGGTGTTGGAGAAGACTCTTGAGAGTCCCTTGGGCTGCAAGGAGATCCAGCCAGTCCATTCTGAAGGAGATAAACCCTGGGATTTCTTTGGAAGGAATGATGCTAAAGCTGAAACTCCAGTACTTTGGCCACCTCATGCGAAGAGTTGACTCATTGGAAAAGACTCTGATGCTGGGAGGGATTGGGGGCAGGAGGAGAAGGGGACGACAGAGGATGAGATGGCTGGATGGCATCACTGACTCGATGGGTGTGAGTCTGAGTGAACTCCAGGAGATGGTGATGGACAGGGAGGCCTGGCGTGCTGCGATTCATGGGGTCGCAAAGAGTCGGACGCGACTGAACGACTGAACTGAACTGATGCTGTTTTTCACAGTGGTTGTAAAGTTTACAGTGCACAAGGACTCCCTTTTTGTCCCACCTCTTCATCAAGCATCTTTCTTCTTTCTTTTTTTTAATGGCCATTTTAACAGGCAGGAGGTGTTATCTATCTCAGTGTGGTTTTGATTTGTGTTTCTCTGTTGACTAATGATATGCGTTTTTTTCATGTACCTGTTGACTGTTTATATATTGGATTTTCAAAATTGTCTGTTCAGGCGTTTTACCCTTTTTAAAAAGTTGGATTATTGGTTTTTGTGTTATGGAATTGTAGATGTTGTTTCTATATTTTGGATATTAACCCCTTATTAGATGTATGGTTCACAGATATTTTTTCCCATTTGTAGTTGTCTTTTCATTTTGTGGGTGGTTTCTTTTGCTGTGGAGAGCCTTTTAGTTTGATGTAGTCCATGTTATTCAGTTGCTCAGTGGTGTCCGACTCTGCGATCCCGTGGACTGCAACACGCCAGAGTTCACTGACCTTTACCAGCTCCTGGAGCTGGTCAAACTCATGTCCCTTGAGTCAGGGATGCCATCCAATCATCTCATCCTCTGTCGTTCCCTTCATCTCCTGCCTTCAGTCTTTCCCAGCATCAGGGTCTTTTCTAATGATATAGTCCATAGTCCCACTTATTTATTTTTGATTTTATTCCTTGTGTTTTAGGTGTCATATCTAAAAAATTGTGACCTATGGGTCCATGTTCCATGTCAAGGAGCTTTCCCCCTATGTTTTCTTCTAGGAATTTCATGGTTTCAGGTCTCACTTTTAAGTCTTTAATCCATTTTGAGTTAATTTTGTGTATAGGGCTTCCACGGTGGCTAGTGGTAAAGAACCCGCCTGCCAATGCAGGAGACATAAAGCAGTTTGATTCCTGGGTTGGAAAAATCCCCTGGAGAAGGAAATGGCACCCCACTCCAGTATTCTTGCCTGGAGAATCCTGTGGACAGAGGAGCCTGCCAGGATACAGTCCATGGGGTCCCAAAGAGTCAGACACGACTGAAGCGACTTTGCGTGCATGGTATAAGATAGGGGTCTAATTTCATTTTTATTAAACTGGAGCATAATAGCTTTACAATGTTGTGTTAGTCTCTGCTGTAGAGTGAAGTGAATCAGCTATAGGTGTATGTATAGCACCCCCCTACACACACACAATTTCTGTGTCATCTCAGAGCGTCAAGCCGTGCTCCCTCTGCTGTACAACAAGTTCCCACTGTCTGTTTTACACAAGGCGGTGTATATATGTCTGTCCTAATTTCCCAGTTTTCCCCACTGTTCCCCCCCACACACACTGGGTCCACATATCCAGTCTCTCTGTTTGTGTGTCTGCAGATAGGTTCATCTGTACCATTCCTTTAGATTCCACATATATGCATTGATATATGATACTTGTTTTTCTCTTTCTAACTTCACTCTAGGTCCATCCACATCTCTACAAATGACACAGTTAAGTTTTTTCTCCTTTGAGATTTATTTCTTGTTGGCTGCACTGGCCCTTCATTGCTGTGCTTGGGCTTTCTCTAGTTGAGGTGAGTGGGGGCTACTCTTCATAGTGGTGCTTGGGCTCCTCATTGTGGTGGCTTCTCTTGTTGCAGAGCACAGGCTCTAGGCATGCAGGCTTCAGTACTTGCAGCTCTTGGGCTCTAGAGAGTGGGCTTGGAAGATGTGGTGCATGGGCTTAGTTTCTCCAAGACACATGTGGCATCTTCCTGGACCAGGGATTGAACCTGTGTCCCCTGCACTGGACCACCAGGACCTCTGGACCACCAGGAAAGTCCTGCATTCCTTTTTATGGCTGAGTAACTTTCCATTGTTTATATGTACCACATCTTCTGTATCCATTCATCTATTGATGAACAGTTATGTTGCTTTCATACTCTGGCTATTGTAAATAGTGCCACAGTGAACATTGGGGTACATGTGTCTTTTTGAATTATGGTTCTCTCAGGGTATGTGCCCAGGAGTGGGACTGCTGGGTTATATGGTGGTTCTATTTTTAGTTTTTTTTTTAATTTTTATTATTTTTTTTTAATTTTATAATTTTTATTTTTACTTTAGTTTACTTTACATTACTGTATTGGTTTTGCCAAACATTGACATTAATTCACCACGAGTGTACATGCGTTCCCAAACACGAATCCCCTCCCATCTCCCTATTTTTAGTTTTTAAAGGAACCTCTATATTGTTCTCCATAGTGAGTGAAAATTGCTCAGTCGTGTCCAACTCTTTGCGAATTCATGGACTATACAGTCCATGGAATTCTCCAGGCCAGAATCCTGCAGTGGGTAGCCTTTCCTTTCTCCAGGGAATCTTTCCCAACCCAAGGATCGAACCCTGATCTCCCACATTGTGGGTGGATTCTTTACCAGCTGAACCACAAGGGAAGCCCAAGAAGACTGGAGTGGGTAGCCTATCCCTTCTCCAGCAGATCTTCCTGACCCAGGAATTGAATTGGGGTTTCCTGCATTGCATGTGGATTCTTTGCCAACTGAGCTATCGGGGAAGCCCATTCTCCAAGGCTCTTGGATGCCCCTCCAGAGTTCTCCATAGTGGCTGTATCAATTTACAGTCTCACCAGCAGTGCAGGATGGTTCCCTTTTCTCCATACTCTCTTCAGTATATTATTGTTTTTTGTGATGATGGCCATTTTGACAGGTGTGAGGTAATGTCTTATTGTAGTTTTGATTTGCATTTCTCTTAATAATTAATGATATTGGGCATCTTTTCATGTGCCCCTTGGTCATCTATATGTCTTCTTTGGATGTCTATTTAGGTCTTGGGCCCATTTTTTGATTGGGTTGTTTTGATGTTTAGCTGCATGAGCTATTTTTGTACTTTGTAGATTAATCCTTTGATTGTTGTTTCATTTGCAAATATTTTTTCCCATTCTTAGGGCTGACTTTTTATTTTGTTTATGGGTTCTTTTGTCAGGTAGAAGCTTTTGAATTTAATTAGGTCCTGTTTATTTTTATTTTCATTACCCTAGGAGGTGGGTCAAAAAAGATCTTGCTATGATTTGTGTCAAAGAGTGTTTTTCCCTAAGAAATTTTATGGTGTCCAGTCTTATATTTAGGTCTTTAATTCATTTTGAGCTTATTTTTGTGTGTGGTATTTTAGATAGTGTTCTATTTTTATTCTTTTACATGTAGCTGTCCAGTTTGCTCAGAACCACTTATTGAAGAGATTGTCTTTCCTCTGTTGTATATTCTTGCCTCCTTAATCATAGATTAGGTGACCATCTCTGTGTGGGTTTATCTTTTTGCTTTCCATCCTTTCCATTGGTCGGTGTTTCTGAGGGGGGTGTGTGTGCGCGCATGCACGTGCTTTGCTTTCCATCCTTTCCATTGGTCGGTGTTTCTGAGTGTGTGTGTGTGTGTTTCTGGTGTTTCTGGGGTGTGTGTGTGTGTGTGCATGTGTGCACGCGCCAGTACTACACTGTAGCTTTGTAGTGTAGTCTGAAGTCAGGGAGCCTGGTTACTCTAGCTCTGTTTTTCTTTCTCAAGATTACACTGACTATTAGGGGATTGCGCTGGCTGTTCGGGGTCTTCTGTGTTTCCCTACAAATTGTAAAAATGTTTGTTCTCATTCTGTGAAAAGTGCCATTGGTAGTTTGATAGGGATTGCATTGACTCTGTAGACTGCTTTGGGTAGTATAGTCATTTTGACAGTATTAATTCTTCCAGTCCAAGAACATGATATATCTTTCCATCTGTTTGCATCATGTTTGATTTCTTTCATTAGCATTTTATAGTTTTCTGAGGTCTTTGCATTCTTAGGTAGGTATATTTCTAGGCATTTAATTCTTTTTGTTGCAATGCCGAATGGGATTGTTTCCTTAATTTCTCTAATCTTGTGTTGGTTGTTAGTGTATGGAAATGTAAGGTGCATTAATTTAGTGTCCTTTGCAACTATACCAAATTCACTGATTAGGTCTGGTAGTTTTCTGGTGGCATCTTTAGGATTTTCTTTGTGTAGTATCATTTTATCTGCAAACAGTGACAGTTTTACTGCTACTATTCCAATTTGTGTTCCTTTTACGTCTGTTTCTTCTCTCATTGCCGTGGCTAGGACTTCCAGTACTATGTTGAATAAGAGTGGTGAGACATCTTGTTCCTAATTTTAGAGGAAATACTTTCAGTTTTTCACCATTAAGAATGAATGTTTGCTGTGGGTTTGTCATATTGGCCATTATTATAAATTAAAAGATGCTTACTCCTGGGAAGAAAAGTTATGAGCAACCTAGATAGCATATTCAAAAGCAGAGACATTACTTTGCAGACTAAGGTCCATCTAGTCAAGGCTATGGTTTTTCTTGTGGTCATGTATGGATGTGAGGGTTGGACTGTGAAGAAGGCTGAGCACCGAAGAATTGATGCTTTTGAACTGTGGTGTTGGAGAAGACTCTTGAGAGTCCCTTGGACTGCAAGGAGATCCAACCAGTCTATTCTGAAGGAGATCAGTCCTGGGATTTCTTTGGAAGGAATGATGCTAAAGCTGAAACTCCAGTACTTTGGCCACCTCATGCGAAGAGTTGACTCACTGGAAAAGACTCTGATGCTGGGAAGGATTGGGGGCAGGAGGAGAAGGGGATGACTGAGGATGAGATGGCTGGATGGCATCACTGACTCGATGGGCGTGAGTCTGAGTGAACTCCGGGAGTTGGTGATGCACAGGGAGGCCTGGCGTGCTGCGATTCATGGGGTCACAAAGAATCGGACATGCCTGAGCGACTGAACTGAACTGAACTGAACTTACCATAAATGGATGCTTAATTTTGTTAGATGCTTTTTCTGCATTTATTGAGATGATAATATGATTTTTTTTTATTTCCAGTAATGTAATGTCACTTCAACTTGTATATTTGAACCATGCTTTCAGGTATAAATCCCTCTTGATCATGTGCTAATATGTTATTGAAAATTTTTGTGTCTGTATTCATGAAGGATATTGATGTGGTAGTGTCCTTTCTGGCTTTGTAAAATGGATTTAGAAGTGTCCTCTTTAGTTTTTTGGAATAGTTTGAGAAGGATTGGCTGACGCCTTCTCTAAATGTCTGGTATAATTCACTAGTGAAGCCATCTGGTTCTGGACTTCACTGGATAATTTTGATTTCTGATTCAATCTGCTTATTAGTAATTGGCCTATTCAGAGTTTCTATTTCTTCCTGAATCAAGCTCCTAGTTTATATGCTTATAAGAATTTTTCTATTTCTTCTAGGTTGGTCAGTTTGCTGTTGTATATTTGTTCATACTAGCCTCTTAGGATTGCTTGCATTTTTATGGTATTATTTTGAGTGTTTCCTTTTTCGCTTAAAATTTTCCTGAGTTGGGTCCTCCTTTTTTCCCTAATTGGTCTAGTTAAAAGTTTGTCAATTTTGTTTTTCTTTCCAAAGAACTAATTCTTGATTTGGTTAATGTTTTTTATTGTTTTCCTGTTATTTCACTTGTTTCTGCTCCAGTCTTGTTTATTTCCTTCCTTTTGCTAACTTTTGGCTCAGTTTGTTCTTTTTATGGTTCCTTAAGGCATAGAGTTAGGTTGTTTATTTGGGATCTTACTTCTTAATATAGGCATTTTGCTGTGAACTTCTGTTTTAGAACTGCTTTTGCTGCATCCCATATGTTTTGGTATGTTGTGTTTCCATTTTTATTTGAAGATACTTTTAAGTTTATCCTTTAATTTCTTTGTTCTATTGGTTGTTTAGAAGAATGTTACTTAATTTCCATGTTTTTGTGAAATTTTCAGTTTTTCTCTCATTATTGATTTCTAGATTCATACCATTGTTAGCAGAGGAGACAACTTGATATGATTTCAGTTTTCTTGAATTTGCTAAGACTTGTTTTGTGGCCAAACATGTCATTTATCCTAGAATGTGTGTTCTTGAGAAGAATGTTGTCTACTTTGTAGGACAGAATGTTCTATATATGTCTGTTAGATTCATTTGCACTACAGTGTTGCTCAAATTCACTGTTTTCTTATTGATTCGCTGTCTGGATAATCTATTCAAAGTTAAGAATGAGATGTTAAAGTCTCCAACTATTGCTGTGTTGCCATATATTTTTCTTTTAGCTCTTTTATAGTATTTGCTTTATTCAAGTGCTCTGATGTTGGATGCACACATATTTACAGTTGTTTTACCTTCTTGATGTATTGACTCCTTTATCATTACATAATGACCTTCTTTGTCTTTTTTTTTTTTTTTTTTNTTTTTTTTTTTTTGCCATTTTCAGGTTAAAGTCTGATGTAACTTTGTCTGATATAACTATAGTTAACCTTGGTTTTGGTGCTTCCCTGATAGCTCAGTTGGTTAAGAATCTGTATGCAACGCAAGAGACCCTGGTTCAATTCCTGGGTTAGGAAGATCTGCTGGAGAAGGGATAGGCTACCCACTTCAGTATCCTTGGCTTCCCTTGTGGCTCAGCTGGTAAAGAATCTGCTTGCAATGTGGGAGACCTGGGTTTGATCCCTGAGTTGGGAAGATCCCATGGAGAAGGGAAAGGCTACCCACTCCAATATTCTGGCCTGGAGAATTCTGTGGACTGTATATGTATAGTCCATGAGGTCACAAAGAGTTGGACACGACTGAGTGAGTTTCACTTTCCTTTCAACCTTGGTTTGGGGCTTCCCAGGTTGTTCAGTGAGTAAAGAATCTGCCTGCAATGCAGGAGATGAAGGCAGATGTGATTTCGATCCCCGGGTCAGGAAGATCCCCTGGAGGAGGGTATGGCAATCCACTCCAGTATTCTTGCCTGGAGAATCCCATGGACAGAGGAGCCTGGTGGGGAACAGTCCATAGGTCCCAGAGAGTCGGACACTGCTGAAGCAGCTGAGCACACATGTGCCCTGGTTTGATTTGCTTGTGCTTTACCTGAAATAATCTTTCCCTGTCCAATCATGCTCAGTCTCTGTGTGTCTTTAAGGCTAAAATGAGTCTCTTGTATCATTGCATTTTTCTGTTTGTAAGCCATTCTGTATCTTTTCTGTCTTGAAAAGTATCTGCTGAGAATATCTGCTGATAGTCTTATGGGGTTCTGTCTTATGTAACTTCTTTTTTCTTGCTGCTATTAATGATCTTTTGTCTTTGACTTTTGACAGTGTAATCATAGCATGTATTGGTATAGCTCTTCTTGAATTCACCCTGTTTGGGATAGTTTGGACTTCTTGTATCTGGATATGTAGCTTTTGCCCCAGTTTTGGGAAGTGTTTTTTTGCTTTACATACAACTTTTTAAAGAAAATAAATTTTTTTTTGCTTTCAATATACCTTCTGTCTCTTACTCTTCTGGAGTTCCCACAATGTGAATATTGTTTCTTTTCATTGTGTCCCACAGGCTTTCTTCAGTCTTTTTCATTCTTTTTTCTCTGTCTGGATATTTTCACATGTTCTGTCTTCCAGGTCATTGATTCTTTTTTCTGCATGGTTGAGTCTGCTTTTGAACCTCTCTACTGAATGCCTCAGACAGTTTTTGTATTTTGCAGCTTTAGTGTTTTTGTGTATTTCATCTTTTTAGATGGTTTCTATTTCTCTGTTGCATTTCTCATTTTGTTAACTTATTTTGTGTAATATTTTCTTAATGTCATTTAGTTGTTTTTATTTCCTTGTATTTCACTAAACTTCTTGAGGGGGATTATTCTGAACTATTTGACAGTTCATAGGTCTGTATTTCTTTAGGGTCAGTTATTTGAACTTTATTAATTACTTTTGATAGTGTCTTATTTTCCTGATTTTTTTATAATCTTTGATTCCTTACACTGGTGTCTGTGCAGTTTGAGTAAGGGGTCTTCTCTTCCAGACTTTGCAGGTTTTCTTTGGTCGAGATAGTTTTTATTATTAGCTCATTTTGGGTTTCTGGGCATATGTCCTTGGACAGGTGGCACCTGATAACAAGGTCTAATTTTGGTGCTTTAAGCTGTGAGATGGGATGAGTGATGTGTGCCACTCACTGGGAACAGCTGGCTGGAAACACTACCTTGTTCTCTGTCCAGGTGAGGCTGTAGGATGGGCTTTGTGGTTGCCTGGGTTCTCTGGTCAGGCTTGGGTCCTATATTCAGCTGTAGGTGGGGCTAAGAATTAGCATCTCTGCAGTTTTAGGACCTGAAGCAGGCAAGAGTGTACACTGAACATTCTGGTCAGATGATGCCACAGGCTTTCCTCTGCATATACGAAAAGCCACAGCTTCCTGGGCAAGTGTCACTGTAAGTAGGGCTGTTGGATGGGCTATGCAGCTTCCGTGTGCTCTGGTAAGACTTTCCTGTCTAGCAGGTTGATGGCTGTATTCAGTGGTAAGTGGGGCTATGAATTAGTTTCTCTGCCTGGGCACAGAAGCAGCAGCTCCAGCGCCACTCAGGCTGTTTGGGGTCTCGTCTCAAGCTTACCCGTCCCAGGTGGTCCTCTGGCTGAACAGGGCCACTGGCTTTGCTTTGGGGGTGATCAGCTCTGCCTGCCTGCCTCTTGGCTTGAGCGTTGCTGGGTTATACAGCAAGTTCCAGGTGTTCTCACAGCTCTTTGTGTCAGGTGGGGCTGGGGTTACGCTCTGCAATATATGGGCTATGACTCGGCTCTCCGACCTGGGTGGAACTGAGTGGGCCCACTTTAGGCAACTCCCAAATTTTCCAAAACAGAGTTTCTGGTGTGGGGTTTGTGGGGGTGAGGGCCATGCTCTGAGCAGGCAGGGCAGACTCAGCTCTCCTGCTCGGGTGTGAGCAGCCCAGGCTCCAGAGCCAGGCCAGCCTATCTGAGGCTCTGGATCAGGCAGACCAGCACCCTGCCGAACTCTCTGGTCACTCCACCCCACCAGCTAGTGGGCGCTACGACTTAGGCTCTGCAGGTGAGAACTCAGTTTGCCAAGGCTCAAGGGCTGGTTGTTGAAGCCTCTCCCCACTTCTTCATCATGACCAGATTCTCAGTGATCGAGCCTCATAGACTCCCATGGTTCCTGTGGAGTGGAACTAGAGTTGGGGCTCCCTGTGCTGGGAGGCTGGACATCACCCTGGGCTCTCCTTTCCCTCTGGAGGAGCTGGAGGCTCGGGGAAGGCCTCTTGGCGTGCTGCTGCGCTGCTCTGGGCTGTGTGGCCAGGGTGTGGCTGCCCCTCCTACTCTTCTGTGGCAGTCTGTCTCGTCTGTGTGGTGGTGAGGAGTGGGGTGCTTCAGCCCCACCACCCTGTTCAGGACTCTCTCTGTGGTGTCTTGACCACTGTAGTTGTTAGCTCTTCTTGTTAAGGGGAGTGAAGTCAGTAGGCCTGTCACCTTCCTGGTGATGACACTCCTATCATACACTTTAGTGACAGAGTCCTCAGTGTTTCCTTCTTGGTTTATTCTACACAACATGTGGCTGGGATGAAACTGATACTAGGAATAGGGGTATACTTTGCCCTGTAGGAGAAGATGAATGGGGCACCTGGATGGTGGAACACACTCACGGGAGGATGAGGAGGTGGGAACTGGGTGGAGAGCGAGCTTGAGATCTGGAGCTCCAGGTGGATGGTGACTCCACCATCAGCTCTGCAGGAGTTTTCCTCAGGCCATAACTCCCTCATTCCTCCAGGGCCCTTCTTCCTTACCAGTCCCCTCCCCACTTCATTGTACTCCTCAATGGGAAGGCTCCCCTTTGTTTCAGGTTACTGGATGGCACACATTTGGTAGAGTAAGGATGTGCCACAGGTGGCCAGTTTGGGAAATGACTCTTGAGCCCATAGGACCACTTTGCTCAGCTCTGCCCTGGGTAGAGACGTTGGTATTGAGAAGACCCTTCCAGCTCTTCCACCCCTATCACCCGCTGTATTTCATTCTCCTCCAGGACAGACCTTTAAGCTCTAGCTGGGAAGACATTGTGTCTGAATAGCACCAAGCTCAGTGAAGGACTAGTCTGTGGATCTTCAGTCTGTAATAACCCTGCGTGGGTACTGTGGTGACACAGTGTCCGTTGTGGGGAGAGAGGGCTGTGTTTGGACATCTACTCTTGCTGCTTTGAAGAGTTTCTCCTTCCTTGGCAGATATGCCAGTCAAGGCAGACTCCTGGAAGCAGGGCCATGGACGACTCTTCACACTACCCGCCCTGGCCTGAGTGCCTCACATGGGGCAGCTGCTTAATACCTTTTGAACAAGTGACTGATGAGTGGATTGTGCTTTATCTTTGTGGTAGCTGTTGACAAGTCGGGACACATCATGTAGATTCAGGTGCATTTCCTGGATGCCTGGAGCCACACAGCATCTGGGCAGCAGCATGGACTGCCTGCCTCAGGGCTGTTCTCAAGTCAGTTGTGCTGTGCTGCTTGTGGGCTGGCGTGGCCCCTCCAGCTCCAGGCCTAACCTGGCAGGTTGAACAGTGGCTGCAGCTGAGAGGGTGAAAGGGTGCTGACCGCTTCTCAAGAGTGCCTTGGCAGTCAGTGTCTTTACTGATAGCTTTCTATTGAATTGTACTCGGTTCAGTGGTCTGATCTCTTCAATGTTAAACATCTAGGGATAGTCCCTAGATTAAAAAATGTTCCCGAGAGGGTTCAAAATTTAGCTTAGGAAAAGCTGACAGTACTGCTCAAGGAGTTTGACCTAATTACAGGAATGTCCTTCCAGTCAGGACTGAGTAGCTGATGAGCTCTGTGGGAACAAGGCAGAAGTTCTGTGTTTGGCATGCACAAGCAGATGGGCGTTCCTCATCCCCATCTGTGCCCCAGGCCTCCGACAGTGGCTCCTCACTTCCACCACCAGTTTCCACCATCCTCATCCCAGACTGTAATGAGACTTCTCCCCACAAATATCTCCTGAGTTGTCTGCTTAATAAGGAATGCTTCTCCCAGCCCTAGCAAGACCACCTGCTGCATTCATCCGTCCACCCGGTGGTTCTGAACACTGACTGTATGGCAGGCACTGTGTTGAGGCACTGGGGATACAGAGATGAATGAGACATAGTCACCGCCTTCACAGTTCGCAGTCTAGCAACATGTAAACAGCACACAGTAAATAGACAGTGAACTATGGGAACACAGACGCAGTAGAGAGATGAGGGAGGGAGAGAAAGGAGAGACTGATTCCGAACAATAAATACATGTCACAGAGCTTAAGTAATAGTGACCCTCTCTTAGGACTACCCCCATCTAAAGCAGTGAGTTTTAATCTTTGTGCTTTTAGTAGCAAAACTGTGTTTCTAAATAAAATTCTACTTGGATCACCAGTAATCAAAACAAACAGAAGCAGTTAAGCTGGGGGTGGGGTGAAGTGTCTAGAGAGCTCTGTGCTTGGCCTCATCCAGGCTTCTGAGCCCTGGCCCTGCTCTTCCCGAGGTGCTCAGAGACATACCGGCTCTGGTGCTGCAACTGAGAACACAAGTGCTTTGGAAGTCTTGTTACAGGCACATCCCCAGGTGATTCCTGTCATTCCCACCACGGACCTAAGAAAGCTAGGCTTTTCTTTTGGGTAAGAGGTACATAAGTATAATACTTAAAGGTAGGAAGGGGTGGATTTGAGTGAGGAATGTTTCCTTTTCTGAGAATCGAGTTAGTTGTTACGCAAGGCTTAGGGCAGCCTGAGGGTGGGCCTGCCTCTCATGTACAGTTTCTTACAGTGGGCCTTGTTAGTGCACACCACTGTTAACTGGTTGGCCTTACTGAGGACTTACACATGATGGACCCTTATCACAAGTGTTTTGTAAACATTAGCTTAGTTAATCCTTCTAACAGCCCCCTGCGCTTGGTATTATTCGTGCATCAGTTTTGCCAGTGAGGAAATGAAGACACGGAGAGGCTACACGGGTGATGGGTGCTGGTGCTGGCATCCCCACAGAGGCACGTTCTCCACCTTGCACCCTAGCCTTCAGACTGAGGGGCCACCTCACATCTCAGAGCTGGGGATTTTTATTTGGGGGTTTAACTATAATTGATCAGTTGCAGATCACAGACCATGTCTTTTATGTTTATGTATATAATGTACATATTTATATAGTTTTTATTTGTGAAAACATCCTTCAGATGTGGGCAGGGAGGTTGGTGCCAGGTAGCTTTGCTGCCAGTAGAGAAAGTTTCAGAGAAACGGTGCCTTCCCCCTAAAGCAGCTCCCACTTGACAGACCCTCATGCTGTTGCTCTGAGCTGGTCCCCAGCACGCAGCTCTTGGCCGGTGAGTTCTGGAGCGGGGACGATGGAATTGGGGCTGCAGGCTCAAGAGAGGCATACATTGATGTTCATCCTTTCTTCTCTGAGGCTCAGAGCCCATCTTCCCATTATTGCCTTGGATGTGTCCTTTGTCACAAAGAGGATGCTTTCTAGCTGAGACTGATGCTGAAGGCCACTCACTCTTCAACACCCAAGCCCAGTTAATGTAGACCAATGGTTTTCAAAATGTTAGCCTTTTTAAAAACAGAATCTTTGCCTCAACCTTAAACTGCATGAGCTCCAGCAAGTGCATCAACTTTGGCCCTGGGACTTTGGTATCCTTGACTGTTTCTCTGATCTCTCACTTTCACTGGAAATTTTGGCTTTGGTCACAAATATGGATTGGAGGTTTGGGGTGGGAGGAGGCAGAGACTGGAAGAAGAATTTTGGATTGTCTGGGGATTTTCATTGACTGTGCTGTCTCTGTCCCTCATTATCGGGATGAATAAGGTTTGTTTTATAAAGGATTAGCATGCCTGTGCCATTTTGCAAGTAGAAGTTTAGGACTTTTTCTTCGAATCAAACACTAAGCAAGAAAAACAAATCTAACACAAAACCTCAAAGCAAAAAAGAAAATCCAACAGAAAATGCCATTCTGTTCAGACTTACGGCCCATAGGAAAAATATCAAAAATATTCCTTCAAAGGGCCGAGCAGCAGGCCTCCCATTTAAGTTTTGCAACTGTTATAGGATGTCTCTCTCACATGTCACTTTGAAATTTTACCCTTCTCATCCTGAGTGATCAAACCCCTTCTCTTGCTTGCTTTCATTTTGCAGTCCTGAATAGACCCGCCATTGCTCTCCAGCAGGGCATGGTTTTAGTGTCATCTCATTTTGGAAAAGCATTGATGCCGACCAGCAGTATTCTTGGATCTGCCTTTCTTTTTCGTCCCCTTTCTTCTGAGCCTAAAGAGATCACATTCAGAAAGGCAGTGGGGTTTTCTAGGTCAAGGCAGATTCTGGATGCTTTCCAGGGGTCTCTTGGTGGTGAAGGGATTGCTTTCTTCTGCCTCCTCAGATTTGCCACGGCCACCAGTAAGGGAATGGTTTTCCAGATGTTTCTCCCTAAAATACACTCGGAAGAACTCCCCCCACCCCACTCCATTTTGTTTCCAAAGTCAATGTATTAAATATTAAGTCATAAAGCCAGTGATTATAATTTTAATGAAAAATATCCTGTATCACGCAAGACAGAAAAGAACAAAAATACCCCTTAGAAACACTGCTTTGAAAAATAGTTAACATCAACTTTACACACAACAGAATCCTTTCTTAAGCTTTATTTAAGAAATCGAGTACTATATAGTTCAATATATATAAGACACATCCAGTATTGTGTTCCTGATAGCAAGTGCATAGATTTTGTTAAGATATCATTTTCACTCGATATAAACGTTTCATGGTCACATGAAGATCATATTCCCAGTGATTTTGCCCAAGCATGAGAGGAGAAAACAGAACACAGCAGAAATAGTGAACTACAACAGAGATGAAAAACAAAAACAGCGAATTAGCAGAACAGTCGATTCCTGATAAGTGAATAAGCTGATTGTTTGGTCACAATGTTTTTATTCACTTATCAGGAACGATTCACGGTACATTAATGTTCACTGTGTTTCCTCGCCCGCCAGCTCAGAGTGCCCGCCCGAGACTGCTCGGAACCGCTGTGGGCTGTGCAGACATGTGACGCTGTCAGCCAAGCCAGCCTTGGCGGTCTCATTCCCCAGTGCGGTCTGTGCACGGCAGGCAAAGGCGCTTTGCTGACCCTGCAGGGGCGTCTCACAGAGTCAAGAGGGTGAGTGTGAACTTGAGCAGGGGCCAGCTTTACCTCGTATGTGCTTAAGGGAGCTAGCACTTTTGTCCCCTTCTTTGGAGAATTGTTGTTTTCGTCGTTTTTCCAAAACAACAAAAAAATTGTCTATCTTTCCCTTCTTTTACTTAGCGTGAGTATTTTGCCTTGTGCCAAATGGTGGATGTAGATGCTTGTATGACTTAAATGTTGAAAAAGTAAACACTTGCATCTTGGAAAGAGTTGATCACCCTCTTTACACCCTTCTCCCCTCCCTCACACCCTCCACCCCCGCGAAAGTATTTACAAGAAAGAAAAGGAAATCACACCCTTAGCACTCTTTTCCCCACTAATGTAAGCAGTGGGTTTTCAGAGGCAAACTGATGAAGGCTCTGATGAGGTTTAAAGTAGAAGTATTGGCAGGAAGTCAGCTCCCATCTGTGCGGGTCTGGAGCTAGTCGAGGCTGCTTTGCTTAGGTGTTTGGCCTGTGTGGGAAACTGCCTCCGCCTCACCCAGCCCCTCTGTGCTGTGCCGCCAACTAGAAAAGAGAGGCTAGGGCTCAGAGGGGCTGCCGAAACTGGAGGGCGAGGGGCCTGAGCACCTGCAGGGAGGATCTCATTGGCAGCCGGGGGATGGCTGCCGGTGCTGGGTGGCCTGAGTCAGACAGAGCTTGTGCGTCTGAAGAGTTGGGAGAGATCAGACAGGGAGCAGACGTCAGTGGAATCTTGTAAGAGCACTTGGAGAGCAATCAGATTCCTGAGCAGAAGAGATGGGCAGGAAGGGAGGAGGGCCTGTGGCTTTAGCTTTCAAGGGTGTACAAGGAATGGTTTTCTCTCTAGTTTTCTACCTGGGGTTGGGCAATAGTGGGGGACAAGGCTTTCTACAAAGTATACACTTTCAGGAGGGAGTGTGTGGATGCATATGGCAGTCTTGGTTTTCATGTGGAAATGGATGATGTATTATGAAGACTTGGGCATGAGAAGCTTTACCTTTCCCCCTCCCACCCAACCGGACTGAGTAGAGCTTCCATTTGAGCCCTTGCAAGTATTTTCTCTTCCATTAGTTTTAATAATTAAAGCTGCTCCTGGATTCAGCTAGCTCTTTAAAATAATTTACTTTCCTACACATATCTATTGATTGATGGCAATGCATGGATTTAAGTTTAACGCCTTTCATATCTATTCACCAGGTAAGTAAAGTTTATTTTCTTCCCTTAAGGAGCTCACTTTAAAAAAAATGTGACTGGTTTCTGAGAAGAGTTTGATGGTAATGATAGGCCTTTGGACTCATGGGTAGATAGAAGAAACCCCAGAGCTGCTGCCTCTCTGCTGATGTTCTTAAGGTTATGCAGCAAAGTGGCAGCCATTTTTATTGAGTGTTAAGAACTGCATATACATATCAAGAGAAGAAGAGAAGGGGCAGAGAGCAGAGGAGAAAAGAGAAAGTAAGTGCAATGTACCAGTGTGGTCAAAAGACCGGACAAGGTCTTGGCAAATCCCACTCTGCAGGCAGTTATGTAGGTGGACCATAGACATAAGTCTTGGAAGCAGTGGTTAAAATAGGCTGTTGTACGTAAATCCGAGGTGGCTGGTGTGTAGTTCCCCTTCCCCAAATCAGATATTCACTTAGGTGGAATCGACTGTATCTTTTTACACAACATATAGAAAAAAACAGATACGTGAAACAGTGAGGTGTGTAGATGTATCACCAACATACAATGACTACCAACAATACAACACTCAGAGAGAGAAACAAGTATTAGGAAAATGGTTTAATATTGGAGACAGAAGCAAAAAACTGCATCACACAGTAACATACGTTACAAAAATAAGTTTGACTGTTTCAACTACACGGTTATGTTCACAATGAGGACAGAAGAATCAGAAAAAACTTTGATCTAAACAGCAAAAAAGCAAACCCCTAAAGTTTTAACTAATACATTTATCCACTTAAAGTGACTGAGTACTTCTAAATCTAATTACCTTATTGTGTAACTGCACAATACAGAATAAAAAGTGAAACTTACCGCTGTATTTTAAGACAAAATTCTAATGCTAGATATAAGCAAAGGGAAAAAAGAAATCAAGCCAAAGTTTTTAATTCTCAAAAGAAAAGCAACTTTCTTTCTGTCAACCAGAAATCAAACTTGAAATCAGTCATTGTCAGGGGGCCCACTAGAGTAAGCCACAAAAATTTCCATTTTTTTTTAATCTCCAGTATAAAAAGTTCCACTGGTACAAAATGCAGAAGTACAATCAGTTGTAGAAATAGGAAAGCCTGCGTTATTTTTTTTTGGCTCAAATTCCATCAAACAACAAAATCCAAATGCATCAATAAAACAAACAATACTCAAATGGTCTTACAGTTTTCCACTAGGTTGCATTAACTTTGGCTTTTCTCAGACAATATTTAAAAACTATTTTGTAATTCTAAACAAAATGATATTATTAATCTACAAACAACAATTCTCACAGCACAAAAAAACACATACATTTTTTTGTATGACATTATTCAAAAAGGTAATGAAACTACAGGTTTTTTTAAAATTTTATTTCTTCTTAATTAGCACTTAAGATAATTAAAAACAAACAGTAAAATGAATCCAGAGTAGCACAAGCCAAAGAACTATAACCCCTATGGTGAAAGAAAGATGAACTTGTTACACCTTTGAGGACTGCCATTTGATTGCAATTCTCTAATTCAGTTTAAAAATGACTATTCTCTACACTTGATTTAAAAAAAAGCAGTTTCCCTGTGTGTTTTCTTCTGGCACAGGCCCTTGCACCCTTGCAGCTTTTTCCTTTTGATATTAAAAGAGAAAGTGAAGAAAAGGACAACTTGTCTTTGGAGGAGGGTTATCTTTTTAGCAATGAAACATGCCAAAAAAAAAAAAAGGACCTTCCCCCTAACGGTACTGTCTTGGTTGCCTGTAGAATAAACACTTAGCTCTAAGTGCCCGCCCTGAGCCTCTTGTCAAGTGCACTCAGCTCCTCTGGGGGAGGTGGAGGAGGGGAGGGAAGGAGGAGGGCACTGGAGCACTTCTGGCTTCAGTGAAGTGGGGGAAGATGGTTTAAGGTTTATGTATAATTGATGAGAGATTCTGAATGAAACAGTCTAGGAAATTCAGATGGTGTTGTCTTGTGTTCTTGTGTATCTGTGTTACCACCGTATCATATATACGAGAGAGACATGTGCGATAACCTTTATTATTCAGCTGCTTGCTGCAGAAAGTACAAAATAGCCCTCGAAGGATGAAGGAAGGCCCCAGCAGTAGTAAACACGTGTGAGGATAATACAGGTCATTTCATTGTAAGTGCATGTGCTGTAAGAAGGAAACTTTTTTTTTTTTTGCATCATTAGAAGCTAGTCCTTTCCCTCCCAGGGCTATCACATCCACACACACAATAAACCAAACAGGGTGGTCAGTGGGAAATGGAGGAGGAAGTGGAGCCAGCAGTTTCTGAACTCCTTTATGAAACAAAGAAGCTTCCAAGAAAGGTAGGAGTTTGAGTGGGTTGCAGGGATGACTTGGGGTTTGTCAGGACAGCAAGAGACCTGTTCACGTGAAGTCAAAGAAACGTGGCACTTTAGAGAATGGCAGTAGGGACTGGCGCTGGGCATTTGGTCAGTAACTGTGATGAACTGAGTTTGCCTTGAATGCTAGTCCCCTTTAGATGCATTCAGTTCAGAAGGAACAAAAAGGCAGGGAAAGGATGGTCAGCATCTAACTCCAGACACGTTGCTTATTCAGAGGTATCCACTGGGGTCGGACAATCCCCAGCACAATGGCTGATAAGAAATATTACCTTGGGAATAAGTAAGAAATGAAAGCAGAATCCCTCCAAAGACTACCCCATCATCACAGAGTGGTTTACCTGGACAGGTGCACGATGTTACTGTAAACTGGAACATACCACTCACCTGACCTCAAAAGCAGACTGAATTTAAGGTTTATTTAGGTGCTTGACTCTATCTACCGTTCCCATTTATCTCGTAAACTCTCTTCCTTTCTTTTGGATCTCAACCAAAGGATTAAAAAGTAGGAAAGACAGAAACAACCGAAAGATATATGCAGAAAAAGAAATCCAAATTAGAAACACCCCAAAACAAACGGAAATGATGACAGTATAAAAAGTTCTCAACATTCCAGATAGCTCTGGGTAGAAAGGGTTAAAAGTTCAAAACTTTCTCACCTTAGAGGTTTCCATATATCATGAAGAAAATACATTGTGAGGTTGCCGTCACAGCATTGATGTGCAGAGTGGTTAAAAAAGTGAGACATGGGCACTTATACAATGTCTTACAAAAAACATCATAGAGAAATAACAAACAATAACAATTTCAGGCAACAAGACCACAGGATAGCAAGTTAACAAACTTTTTAACCTTTTTTTTTGTTTGTTTTTTGTTTTTTAAATATTAGGGATTTATACAAAACACATAATAAAATACCCATGTTATCAAATTACTTCTCACAAGAAACACACTGAAGCTCTAGGAAGGAAGTACCTTTGGAATTTGGCACTATATATTTTCACTTTTTTTCTTTAAAAGAAAAAAAAATCACATTTTGCTGAACACAAACACATCTAAATAGTCCACAATTAAAAAAAATGACATCAATGCTTTACAAGCCAACACAAAACTTACTCTGGAATAGGTTTTTTTTTTCCCCTCACATGAAATTTTTTTTAAGCAAACAACTTTTTTTTTTGAAATTCTTTTTTGTTTTAAGTAAACCAATTCTAAACTTGTCTTATCAACAAAGAACATTAAGACCATAAGACTCATGATGAAACCACAACTTAATTCACAGAAGCACCAACGTAACACAGTTTACAGTAACCTTTCTCCTGTACATTGAAACAGTATAAAATATAGGTAATTTCATGTGCATTAAACCATGGATTGTCTAACTGTGAGTCAGTTCAGCAAAAGGTGACACAAATAGGTAGCATTTGCCCCAAAACAGGGTAAATATTTTTCTTATACTAATCTACAAAAAGTGGTTCTATATATATATCTTAATGAGAAAGTGAGCCACCTAAAATGGCCTTATCAAAAAACTTTACACTGCCTGAAAAATGTAAAAACTATTACAGACCTCTAGAGACTTAAAATCAGACAGTTTTTTTCTCAAACTGTTTTTGGAAGTAGTCTGTTAGAAACCAACATTCTGTGTCCCTGGACACATATTGCTATTGTTACCAGTGACCGGGAAGAATGCCAATCCCTGTATAATACTTTCAAGTCTGTTTTATGAAAAGAAAGAAAAAATAAGAAAGAAACATTTTGCCACAGGTTTTTTTTCTATAATTAATTTGTCTAATAATAAATTTCAGTCTTGCATGAATGCAGCAATGTTTTTCACATTGACTTCCCAGAATTCATAGCTAGATGAGGTCACATGCAAATTTCAAAGGTCAAACTAGATCAAAGGTCAGTAGGAGAACCAAATATGATGTGAGGTCAGAAAGACATCAGAAACAATGACGGGACGATGAAACTTTTTTGAGACGCCACAGGGACATGCTAGGCAAACGGTGAACTAACGGGCATGAAGATGTCTAGGGAGAAAACAGGGAGAGTAAAAAGTTACACAGAATCTACGCAGCAGCAACAAAATCACTCTTCAGGGTGCAGGAGAGAAACTAATGCAAATCTTGGGTCATTAGGGAGTCTACCAGCCATCCACGTAATTTGCATTTCTTACACTCTTTATCCACAACACAATGGAACCCAAGAGAATCCATCCGGAGAGGGAGAAGGGATGGATTCTGGGTGTTTTGGGGTGAGGGACTGGCAAGGGATGGGGAGAAGAGGGTCCAGTTTCAACGAATGTAACAGACGGGAAAGTCAGACGACCAAACTGTAAACTAGATAATGGAGGTTACGAACAAAATCATCAGACAGATACAAACACCGAGAGGATAAAGCATGAACTTTAGGCCCAGGGTTCAACGGTGAAAAAAAGCCCGTTCCTAGAATGATTCCTCTAGAGACTACTTCAGAAGAATCTAGCTAGCACAGAGAACTGCTCTTCAGGTACCCAATAAGTTAACAGTAGGCAATAAATAGCTTCCATTATTTCTGAGGCAGTAAAAATTTTGTACAAAAATAGAAATGCTTTTTTTACAAATAAAATTTACAGGCCTGTGGCTTTCTTTTTTATTTATGTATTTATGTATTATTTATTTATTATTAAATTTATCTTTCAAGAAACATCAAGTATTTTCACTCATTTTAAATTTTAAACCCTGTAGCTTTAAGAAACAGATCTCTAAATCTTTTTTTACATTAATCCTTTCTAAAAACTAAAATAAAACAATAACAAAATAGACAACCAGTGTAATAATCTGACCAATAAATGTCATGTTTCTTTGAACCCTAAAATAAAATCCTACTTATTAAAACAAACCAAATGTAGTGGAAAGACATTTTGTGTTGTTATTTTTAAGTGCTTCTCCTGGCTTTTCTCTGGTGCTATGCCACCACCTTACCCTCTATAAACAGCTGGCACCCCCCTGCGGGGTGGGCGTGGGCAGGAGGGGCAAATTCTCCAGGCAGTGCTCTGGGGCACAGGGGTCTCAGAGTTAGAATTGCACGTTAGCCTTTGTTTGCCTTGTAAATTCTCAAGATGTCATTTATTGTATACGTGTTTTTCTTTAAAAAAAAAAAAAGGCAAAAAACCCCCAAAACAAAACAAAAAAGGTTAAAGGAGATTCAAATTGCAAAACAAAGGAGGATACAGTGGCACAAGTGGAGGAGGATTTACTTGATAGAAACAAGGTAGTTTAGTTATGGCGAACTGGGTGGGGGGCGGGAGGGGAAATGGAGGCCTTATTGTAAAAATAACCGTCTCTCTTGGTAAAAGTTGGCAATGTGGTCCTCCTCTGCCTTTCCTGTTGAGCCCAGGCTGGCTCGTGGGACTTACCCTAAGAAAGCTAAAATAAGAGCAGGGAGCCTCTGGGGGGAGGATCAGTAAGGTTTGCTGTCGTTTTTGGAGCGCTTCAGCTGGACCTTCAAGCGTTTCATGCCAATCTGAAAGCCATTCATAGCCTGGATAGCAGCTTGCGCAGACACGGGATTGTCGTAGCTAACAAAACCTGGAAGACACGAGGGGAAGAAGGGCGGGAATCAGGATGGAAAGGCAGGGGAGCAGTGCAGGGTGGCTGGAGAATGTTTCTGCAGGTGGGAGTGACAGGGCCCAACCTGGGGGCTCGGGTCAGCTCTACTCAGCTCACGGTCATGTCTAGGGGCAGCACTGGAAACACCCACTGTGAAGCAGTGGAGGTGACTGGCTGTCATGAGAACAAACCCCCTCTGCAGAAAGCCCAAACCCACACAGCATGGTTGTGAGTCAGTGTAGTCTGTTGACTAATTCCAGTCAAATCTGTTTGTGTCTAAGTCCCTTAGAATCCTCCTCCAAGAGTCTCCAGTATATCAGTGCATGCAGGGCCCTCAAAGGGCCCCAGGGGCTCCAGGCCCCAGCCAGGTGAGGTTTAGAGGTATGATAATTAAGGGAAGGCAACTGATGTGCTGCCAAAGACCTGGACTGTTTTCATTCCAGTTCTCCCTGGATACAGGATGGGGTCAGCGAATTAACTCCAGAATAATTTGTACTTGATTTCTACCAATTGGAGCTATTACAGAGAGGAACCTAGGGGCCCAGGGGAAATGTTGGGCCATTCTCTCTATCTCAACTTCCATTTTCAAAGCTCCACTGAATTCACTAGAATGGAAATTGCTACCTTGTATATCCCCAAGTGTTTCTTGGAGAATAAATAGTCTAAACAGTTCAGGGCTTAACAGCCATCCTAACACATACTTCCCACAGTTTTTCTCTGTACCAGCACTCAGATGCCTTTGACAACCGTCCAAGCTCTGCCAAGACCTAGACCCAGAATTCTGACCACATGGTTTGTATTAGCACCGGGGGTAGGGGTTATTCGCCAAGGCTTCTCAGTTAATGCTAGTGCAGAAGTGTTGCCCCGACTCACTTTTGTTGTTGGAAGAAGTTATACTGATTGGATTTCAGCTCTGACCATCCACTGTTCAGAAGGTTTTATACCAAGTTTCTCCATCTAAGGAGAACATTCCTTTACGAGTTAGAGGAAGAAAGGGACATAAATACACCTTTAGCAGAGTTCTTAGCTGGTAATAAGAGGTGTATAGTATAAGGCAGAATAGCTTCTCATAGGCTGGCTGTATGCAAAAAGATGGTTTAAGTTTTTATTAAATTTAAATTCCCAATAAATGTGATCTTGGATCTAAGACTTTGCTGATATTCTTCTTCTACATCTTAATCCAGAGGTAGCAAGATGATTACAAGAACAGAAATGCGTCAAGGGTGAAGTGGATAATGAAACCTGGCCAAGAGCTTAGGATAAAGAAATAGGGTATGGCTTATGACTGGCAAACCTGGGACCCCAAGAAGTTATGCAGTCTCACTGAGACACCTACATATGGGATGCTACAGCTTTTTAATAACAACCGAAAACACAGTGCCTAATGCTAAATAGAATCATCTGCTACATTACTATGTGTTGTTATACACACAGTGGTTAAGTAATTTATAGGCTGACTCTTTTCAAGACAGTAAATATTTTCTCAAAATCAAACTGCAAAGTACAACCCTTTCCAATCGCCAAATAAGCTCAGACACTGTTTAGTGATGAGAACTATAAACGTCTGGCTGGAAGCCTGGGGCAGGGAAGCTTCCGGTGGTGAGCTCTTACAAAACACACGCGCACATCCTCTGTTAACAACTACTTGCCATTTCATTCTCTCATGAACCATTACAAGGGCATTTATATACTTGTAATGGGTTCAGGCTAACAGCCTTTCCACTTGGATAGAAACAGTGACTTTAAATGGCTGACACACTGATTCCCCTAACAACAGAGGCTTCAGACCTTCCTGGTGACAGCACAGAAATTAGAAGGATGTTATGATAATGGAATTTCAGAAGCCAAAGCACTCTCTTTAGACGGGTTGCCCCATTGCCCATCAGCCAGATACCAAGTCTGAGGCTCTGCCTCTTTGAGAACCACCCCACCTGCTTCTCTTTATGCCATGTACTTTTCATTTCCCGCTGGCCCGTCTGTTCTACTTGATCTTGTTCTGTGCTGCTGTTAGTGCCTATGGCCGATGCGAGTCATTAGATCGGAGGAGTGAATTACAGCAGCTGTTACACCTCAGACTGGGCCAAAGCTTGCCACGTGAGGCGCATACACCCTAGACATTTGAGCCCCCAAACTACTGTGGGAAACACAAGGGTTCACAACATAAAACGAGAACTAGATTTAATGAATGCTCACCTCTTTTGTAAAACATTAGGGAATGTAGGGAGCCTGCCTTCCTCTCTCCGGGAGCAAAAGTCACCCTGGGGAGGCAGAGTCCAGGCTGCCTGAAGGAGGCGGCTGTGACAGCTCAGGCCACCACGGATAAGGGCTGTCCAGGGTCCTGAGAAGACCTGTGTCTCCGGGGCGCTCTGCCTGCCTAGGCCGCCACTGCAGACCCCACCCCCGCCAGACCACAGCCTCTCACGTCACCATGAGCTAAATCCGCCACGGTCCCTGTGCCCGTGGAGCTGGGGCTGTGGGGGCGGCGTGTGCACTTAGGTATGTGTGCGTTTATGTACTACCAGATGCTGGACCATAAGCCCCCAGCACAGTGTGCTGCCCACACCACACAGCATCTGAGTCACAGTGAGGGGACGGGGTTCAAGCCAAGTGTCTGTGCTGCCCCTCTATCAGGACAGCCTCGACCACACTACAGTCTAAACCATATCTCCGTCTGGTGAAGCTCGTCGTCTAGACTGTGGGGCCCAGAGACCGATGCTGCTCTACAGCGAAGACGTCAGTTCCCAGTAGTGAGGTCCCTGCACAGTACAATATAAAGCATCACCTCCTCTGTGGGCATTCAGTTTCCCAGACCTTTCCTTTTTATATAGCCCCTTTTCCTCTTGCGGTTGAGATGACTTTGCCCAGTCTGCTTAATGGATCTAGAGGGCCAGGAACCACCACACACACTGAAGGCCCTGTCCTGGCATCTAGAATACTGGCCATTGTACTTTGCCTCCCAGGACTCCTTACTGGGAGCGCCCTGTAATGTTCTAACTGGGTTTCTTTTGCATACCAAAGCACTTGCTCAGATTGGTCTGTTTGTCAATGAAGACTTTAGCAGAGATAACATTTCCAAAAGGCATGAACATCTGCAGGATGTCCTGGTCTCCAAACTCCTGTGGAAGGTGGTAAATAAAGAGGTTTGCACCCTCTGGACCTAAAGAGAAAAGAAAAAAAAAAAAAATCAGAGTAAGGTATTCTTCACTTCTTAGTTTCCAAATCTGCTTCTTAGGAATGTTTTAACAGATGGGCTAAAGCACGTGGCTTTCTCTTCTGTTGAATGAGAATGGAGACAGACAGATGTCCAGTGCTGGTATGTCTTTTAGGATAGGAGTCATGCTTCATACCTTTCTGATTTCCAAAGAGACACCGGTTAAGAATGGCATCCTTTTCATCTATAATCTGTGGGTCAATTTGCTTACTGAGTGTGAGCACGTATTTTCAGTCTTCCTGGGTGTGAAGGTAGCAGTCATGGGGTGGAGTGGAGGGCAGAATTCAGGTGTGGGTTTTTCCTGAGTGGCTGTGTTTTGCAGCACATAGTATATACTGTCTCTTGGAGAGAGTATCCTGTGTATTCTATGCAAATTGCAGCAATTTAGACATAATGGATATAGCAGTAATGCTGCTTGGATTTCTCAATCATTTACCTAATTATCCATCCAGTTTTGATCTGGCAAATCGCTTAACACACAGTCTAATATTCATCTTTATTAGAAGTGACTGGCAGTGAGTCAAGGCAGGGAAAAATAGGTAGCCAGAGTTTCACAACTGTGATTGGAAGGATGTCCCTGGGAATTAGCCTTGCACACTGAATGTACGAGGTACAGAAGCTGCTCAAACACTAAGCTGAGCTTCACTCTTAACCATCAATTGAGGAAGAGCAGAACAGGGGAGAGCTTAGCTGTACCAGACAGGAAAGCTCTCTGAACTTTTATTTCCATTCCATTTTCCCATCTCTCTAACTCCCCGCTTAAGAAGTATCTGCAGCTTAGAGAAAGCAACAAGGAGGGACTCCCAGTGACCTAACGGCAGATAGTCACCTTCTAATACGTAACAGGTAAGCATGCTTTCCAGGTCAGAGGGTGTTTGGGGGCATGGCAGATCCTTCTGCAGAGGTTCTGGGGAGGCCCTGCAGCTGGATGCCTCTGGGATGTTCTGGGCACGGTGTCTGGGAAGAGGGGAGCTCATCCAGCTGGTGAAGTGGTCAAGCCACTGGTTCCTGGGACCTGAACTGACCTTCATGGGAGAAGAGCAAGGACTACCTGTGCCCCTGGGAAGCCCCAGGGGACAAGGTGCAGTGGGTTCCCAGGGGTTGTGGGGAGCATATCTATCTGAATGGGTTGAAGAAAAATAAAACGGGTAAAAAGAACTTTGTAAAAGTATTAAACATCTTTGCAAAGAAAACTCAAAGCAAGTTTCTTTCCACACACAATCATAGAAGAAAAAATTATTGTAATGAATGGAACTTTTCACAAGGAGATCTTCGTGGAGCAAATTTCTGAAGCCACAGAGATGAAGCATTTCCTTTTATTTACGTGTTAATGAGGCTACTTTAATTTTCTGTGTTGCTCACAATTTCCAAGGGCATAGCCAGTGCAAGAAATGCAGTTTGTATTTAAAGGGACACAATTACAGGGTTTAGGTCCCCAGATGTTTCCTGGTTAAAAAAAAAAAAGCTAAAAGAAGTCAACACATAATATAAATAGATGCAAAACCAGAACCCGGGAGATGGATGTTCTCAGAGCCATCATGCAGCATGTGGAGCAGGAGGACTGGTACTGCCCAAACGGGTTGTGCTTCTAAATAAAAAATCCAGATGCACAATGAGAATTAATGGGACCCAGTTTGAATTGCGAAGTCATCTCACCTCCTCAAGCCCAGGGAGAAAATGCAGTTTTAATGCACTATGACAGATTACTGGCTGCGCATGGCAGTACTGGCCACCTCAGATGCCTTTTGAATGTGTCTGGGCCAGACAGGGAACCAAGGACATAGGAAGAAAGTAAATAAGCCCAAGGAGGCTCTGTCTTCTCCCTCATCACCAAGAAATATTTGGACTTTGCCAAAGTTAACACAAAAATGAGAAAGAAGTGACTTGGTATGGAATATCTCTTTAACATTCAGTGAAGGCGGCACTGCCAGAGATGCCAAGGGCAAAGAAACAATTTTTCAAGGGTTCACCCTCTGTATCTTCCTTCCATCTCCCTTCAGTAAGAAACCTGCTGATCAACCACGCACTTGTTGGACTTCTGCTACACCTGACTGACTTGCCAGAGCTCGTCAAATTGTGTCATTCATTGGTCCAGATGGCTGGCACCCGAGTTCTTATTTCTCACAGGGCCCCAGGGCCCCTGATGCAGCAGGAAGCACTGGGGGTGCCAGCGTCTTGTTGGGATCTGGGGGCTCTACCTACGTGCGTGCGCGCACGGGTGTGCGTGTGTGTGCACGGGTGTGCGTGTGTGTATGAGAGATGTGCCTCCTGCAAACTCAGGGAGACCGTAGGTGTGAAAGAGGTCAGAGGCTATTTAGGAATGGCAGGAAAGGTGATCAGGTTGCCTGAATTCAGATCTGTAGGGATGCCTAATGCTTCAAAGTCTTAGCTGGGAGAAATACTAAAACCATTTCTTTACAAGGCTAGACGGGTTCACTTTCCTATGGGAAAACATATACCAGGGTACGTGACTAAATACATCAGGCTGACCATGCTCTTTTGATTAGAGAACTAAGCAATAGGAAATCTAAAACTCTGTTTAGCGGTGGAATTCACTGTGGTGTTTTTCTTTCCTTCTCAGTATTACTTGCCTTTTAAATTATGTTTTAGTTAAGCTAATGTCGTGCTGTGCTTTGTCGCTCAGTTGTGTCTGACTCTGTGACCCCGTGGGCTGCAGCTCACCAGGCCCCTTTGTCCACTGGGAGTCTCAAGGCAAGAATACTGGAGTTTGTAGCCATGCCCTCCTCCTCAAGATCTTCCCAACCCAGGAATCGAATCCAGGTCTCCCTCATTGCAGGTAGATTCTTTACTGTCTGAGCTACCAGGAAGATGGTTTAACTTTGTTGAGTACACGTTAACAGGGTGAGAAGATGATGATCGGCAGAGACATGCAAAAAGATGGGAGATTAAAAAAGACCTGACCCGAACAGTCCCCAACGAAGACTGAGCACCTACCCATGTTGCTGGTAGCCCGCACACCTGATATAAATAACCTGGAGAGGCAGTGTTTATTCTGAATATTCTACATTAATCCCAGAGGGCTAATTATTGCACAAGCAGTGCCTGAAACTCAAGACACAGAAATTTAGGGCTGTGAGCTGGGGTGAAGCAACTTCGGGGCCCAGACTCTCCTAAGCCACTAACTTTCTAGTCTGCTGGTGTCTAATGTGATCCAGGCTACACGGTTTGCTCCAAGGCCATCCCTGCTGGGTGATGGGGAAGTGACCAGCACTCAGATGCACGTGGGGGAACTGGCTTTCCTGGTCTCTCCCGAGGACATGATTATCTCATAGGATATTTCCTGGTACCCTCATCTGCTACCGTGGAAGTCAGACCTCAGAAAGAGGGACTGCCACACAGGCTTTCCTTGGGGAAGCTGAGGTATTTATGGCATGGGGTCTCCACACACCTGGGAAAACGCAGCTGTCTGGACAGTTGTGTGAGCTTTAAAATAAACTACAATAACATCATAACTGAGAGGAAAGAGAGTTGAGAGAAAGTCAGATTTTCAAGTTCCTTCTACTTTGAATGCTGTTACAGATAAACAGAAAAAAAAAAACCCTTAAAAAAAAACAAAACAAAACGACACGATCTTTAAAGTTGTGTCCCTGTTACAGTTCCCAACTTGACAAAGTAAAACCATTCTACTTCTTATTGGACACCATGTTTAAAGTCAAAGTCTTCAGACAAAAACCAGTTTGGAACTATGGGGTGAGGATCAGAACGAAAAGGAGTTTTAAAAATGTCTTCAACACTTTATCCTCGCTTCTTGTATGCAAAACAAGTCAGAAAGAGAATAAATATCTCAGTGTAGATTTTGCTTTAAAAGCAACTTCAGTCAGGAAGAAGGAACCAAAAGGAGGAAAGAGAGAGAGAAGCCCTCCCTATTCAGGCCAGTTCATTAACTGCTTTCTAATTAGTCTTCATGTATTCTTAGCATTCACTTCCTTTCCTGATGTTTATTTTGCCTTATTGGCACAGAAGCAAGGCAATCAATCACTTATTTGCGTCTCCAGAAGACCCTAACTCAACAAAGACCGGGTCGATCCTAAGAGTGGATTTTGTCATTAACCTGGACACCATCGCCACCTGCAGGGCCAGCTTCCCCATCACAGGGGAATATGGACCCTGCAAAAGCCGGGTGAGCCCACAGGACACTGCATTGACTTGGCCTTCTTCTAACGAGGACTCTACGTGGAGGGGGAGAAAGGAGATGGCCCTTCTGATTCGGGAGAGGGGGCTCCTGGCAATGGTTTGGCAGCAGCAGCTACTAGGTAACTGCAATATGGCACAGAGAGGGTGGCAGGTTCATCTGCCCAGGGAGTGGGATGGTAAATGAAAAGACAGCTAGAAGACGGCAACAGTGTCCAGGCCTGTCAGATGTCTTAAGCCATGAGCAGGAGAAATGAAACAGCCGCTCTTCTTCTTGGGACAGCGGCTTATCGCTTCCCTTGGGACTCTGCTCCGGGGCCAAATGCTGCCCGCGGGCCAGGATGGGCACCCACCTTCCTTCTGGCTGCCGGCGGCGCTCTGCTGCTGTAGCAGGCTCTGGCTGTACAGCGTGGGCAGCGCCGCGGCCGCGTACTGCTGGATCCCTGAGTAGGCCTGGGTGAGGGCGTCCATGGTGCCCGCTGTGCCATTCGTCAAGCCCGTGGCGCCAAGTCCTCCATTCAGAGCCGCCATACCTGAGAGCATTTGAGCAACTTTACAAAAAACCCAACAATAGAGAAGAGAAACAGCACTTTTCATTAGTGCTTTCCAAAGGAAGTCAGAGAATCATTTGACACAAGTACGACAGCAAGTGCATGCAGCGAGCACACCAGTTACACCAACATGAACTTAAAGACAAACCCATGAAGGAACAAGTCGTAAATAATGGCAGACATACAGACAACCACCACAACCCCCTGAGCGATGGTGAGCCTCACTCCCTAGGCCAGGGAGCGAATTCTCCAAGGCACTACAGGTGGGCAGTAGATCTGAGCTCCATGCAGGGTGCTACTGGCAAGACTGGGGCTCTCTGAAATAAGAGCCTTCCGCTTCTTATAGCTTGGAAGCACGAAAGAAAAAACATTAGTGGCAGAGGCCTGTGATCTGTACACTTAACTCTTTTACAGGGTTCTTGAGGAGCCATGGGATGGCCAGGGGGTTGAGAAAGGAAAGGAGAGGATGAACCTTCTCACCCTAAGCTGCCTGACGTGTAAATGGCCGGGAAGATGAGCTCTGTACTCAGTGAATCGCCAGTTCCTTTGACTGGCTTCCTAAGCAGCTGAAGGATGCTGTTGGGGATGAGGACCTCAGGGAGAGTCTTGCTGATGAAGAATTAAGGTGCAGGAAAAAATGCAGCTCCCTCCCTTCACTGAAGAGGACTGAAGCCACTTATTCACTATGAAAGGCTAGAAAGGGGATGGGACCATTCTCAGAAGCAAAGACACACACACGCCCAAATACTAATTAGTGCCCGTGGAACTGGGATTTCCATCAGAGAGCATTCCACGCCATGTTTTCCAGTTAACTGAAGTGAGCCTGCATCTAGGGCTGCATCTTGGCTATTAACCCATGTGAACTGGGTGGTGGCCAGGACACTTCTGATATTTTTCCTTGTCTCCTGGCTGCTCTTTTGCTCTGTTATGGTTGCTGACTGTGTCACTTTTTCCTGAATACTGAGTAAAAACAAGTATACTTTAATAGAGTATGAACTTTTCAATGAACTCAGGAAATGGAAGAGGTGACATCATAATTCCTTTGAGTTCCCTTTACGATGAAGACTTTTTTTTTTTTTTTGGTAAAGATCTGTTTCCGCAAAGACTAACTCAGTGAAAACATTAATGAAAATCGAAGGAATTAGGGCTATTGATTAAGGATGTTAAAATAGCAAAGCTGATTAACTGAAAAAAAATTGTAATAAGCAATCTGGTGAGAATAGAGAACAACAAAATAAGGATGCTTAGATATCATACAGAGGACTCAAATATCAGAATCACCTCAATACTTCCATGCATATTTTTGCTTGCCATCCACAGGACACAGGGGAGAGGGGACAGGTACTTACTCCATCATGCTCTGTTCTTCTGACACCTTCACCTCTTAGATTAGAAGATTACACACAAGACAGGAATGAGAGCATGGCTTAACCGTAGAGGAATCTCATGGTGCCTCAGGGCTGGTAGTCTCCCTGGAGGGCTTGAGGGGACAGTGCTACCCAGGGGTGATGTTTGGGGTGAGGGTGGCGTGTCCAGGAAAGCCTGGGGGTCATGAGCACGGAAAGCCAACTTCCTGAAAAAGGAAGTGATTTCAAGCAGCTCTAGCTGATCCCAATCAAGCTCAGGAGGTGCTGGCCAGCAGAGGCCTGCAGACTCTGCTTCAGGTTTCTTTCCATGAAGGAGTTTATTCTGACTGTTTCTGAGGTGTGTGTGCCAATGCCAAGGTGGAATGGGTAACTGATCACCAGGCAGAATTCAAAGAACCATCAGAAAAGGATTTCAACTTCCGAGAGTTATTCCTGTTGATGATTTAATGTTATTCTGCATTAAATAATCATTATATGACATTAACACTTGTCAGTTCAGCTGCTGGTATTGGATTCCACCTAAGCACTTTAGACAACAGAAATAGAGGTTTGAAGGTTAACTGCATAAAATGCTTCCCCTTAAAAGAACAGGGCTTTCTTCGAAAAAGCCAAATGGGTTGATCATTTCATCCCAACTTAATCGAGATTCCCACAGGTGCTATCTGTGTGAGGAAGGCTGGAACAAAAGGACAGGTGTGGCAAACCTCAATGAGGGCGGGAAGGCCTCTGCAAATGGTCTAGCGGTAGTCAGTGCACTTCTCAGTTCAGCTGTTAGTATGTGCCACCTGCCTCACACAATCCAGGCGGGAAAGCTCTTGTCAGTGAACTGCCCGTGCTCCCTCCTCATCTTGCTGTTCTGCTTTTAGCTTTAGAGTAGTGTCCTCCTTTTTAGTCCCTCCATCCATGCATGAACTTACAAAGGAAGAACAAGGATACGGAGCTCAAATAGCGTAGCTACTTGTTTACTAACCAAAACTTCTGTTTTGTGGGGAGATGAGGAACCCTCTGGGAGGGAAGAGGTAAAATTTGGGAATTAACCGGATCCATCTACCACCTACTTTCTCCCTGGCTCCTTTGTCTGTGGAAAAGAGTTGGTTCTTCTCAGAACACCAGAAACCTCTCCTTCTCCTTATGATGGCAGGTAATGGTTCCTAGGTGGAGTGGGGAAGCAAATGGCAATGACACGGAAACTGGCCTAGTGGCCTCTGTCCAGGTTCCCGTTTCTTGACTTCCTTCTCTGAGGACTGTCCAGTGGGACAGGTGGCGTCACTGTCTGTGAGGGAGGACCCTCTACATTAGGTTTTCTCTTGCTGTCTGAGAAGCAAGTATAAGCTCCAAGACAGTGTTGGGATTGCGAAACAGCTCTGATGGTAATTCACCCCAGCAGGCAGAATGTAGTTTTCTTTGTGCCTGACTTTGGGTTTACTTAAACATTTTCCTAGTTCATACTGTTTAGCAGGGGTTATTTGAGACTAGAAACAGTCTTAATTTCCCATGAACTATACTTAGAGTTATCCAGTAGCAAAGTATTTAAAAAACACAACAATAAGGCCATTGTTCTTGCCAGAAGCAAAATTGAATAACACAGACCCCACACAAGAACCAACCATGGTCTCTCTTCCATTCAACAGAGTCCCTCCCTAGCTGCTCACGATAACAATGGGAAGACCCCAGCAAAGGGCAACAGGACAGGCTGAGGAGGCGGACCACACGGACAGGACGACACACAGCAGTCATGAGCACGCGCTGAGGAGGACAGCCACTCCCACTGGCCTGGTACTGTGCAGACCCAGGACAGGCAGGCGGTCAAATCAAATTCCTTGTTTTAGGGGAACTAGGTCCTGGGGCATAGAAGCAGCATGGAGGGGTGTGTGCAAACACTCGTCTGCAACCGAGGGGAAGGACAAGTGAGTTGGAGCGTCTGCAGAACAAGGTCAGAAACAGGAGTCAAGGCCATGAGGGCTGCTGGCAAGAGGGGCGCTGGAGGCAGCTTTAGGGGGTACAGTACTCTGCTGTCACTGGTTACCACTGCACTGACTGTTTGCTCGCTAATCAAGAGCCATCCGGTCTGGAAAGAAAAACAACCTTTTTCCTTTCTGCTTTCTTTGGCCTCTGGTCAGATAACACTCAGTCCAAGTTCATGTTTGTTCTCCCCAGGGCATCTGCATAAAAGGATTCCATAAAACCTGAAAGAATTCCCTACCTCTAAATGTGTGACTTATATCTTCTAATCTGGGTGATAACAGCTAGTCTTCATTTGGGTGAGTTCTAGGTTCTTCTTTACAAAATAAATTACAAGGTATTCTTTTGGGATTTCAGGATATAGAATTATTTGCGTTTTTGCTTTTTCTTTTAAATAAACTGTACTTCTTGATCACCCTTTAAAAACTGTTCACTTAGTGAATTGTGGCTAAGAATAAGGAAACTTGTCAAAACTCTTTTCTTAATACTTAAAACGGGCAGAGGTTGGGTGGCCTGCTAGGTAAATGAGTCCCCAAGTCAGGTCTCCTTAGGCTGTCTTGGGCCTGCTGGGTGTGGCTGTTGTCAGGCACAGGGTGCCGGGACGAGCTGCAGGAAAGGCAGACCCGGGGGCCCCTCTGGGGATTGCGGACCATTCCCTCTAGTGGAGGAGAGGCTGAGTTCGAGCCTCAGCTGTGACTCATCCTCTGGCCGGGAGCCATTCTCCCCACAGATCTAAAGCACCGGAAGTGGGCAAGCTGCGTAGACAGAACTTAAAGAGTTCCTCGGTCGCTCTGTGTATTTCAGAGCTGAGGAATTCTGTAAATGGTCTGCCTCACTCTGCTTCGACCTGCCGTAGGAGAATGGGGCCCTTCAGGAGACGCACTGCTGCAGGGTGACCCCGGCCGCCGGAGGCTTAAGAAAGACCCTAGACGTTGGCTCCAGGGGCAACGCCTCTCCACTCAGCCTTATTTCCTGCTTCCCAAGGCCTCTTCTCTCCTCCTGGATGACTGTCATAAACCTCTGGATTTTAGACCTGGAGGGGACCTTTAAGATCATCTGATCCAGAACGTCCCATTTTCAGATGGGACCTGAAGTCCAGAGTCGGGGCAGTGACTGGCTCAGATTCCTGCAGGAGACTGAGAGCAGACTGGGAGCTGGCCCCGTGGGCCTGACCTTCACCTCATCGATTCCTCTTTTTTAACTTATTCACAGCCTCTCAGAAGAAGGGCACCAAACCAGAACCCAGCCAGAGTCCTGGAAACCTGCGGCTACCTGTCAAGCACAGACACCTGTGACCAAGCACACAAGCTACACCCCTGAAGACTCAGGGTGGTGCGGGGGCTGTCTGTGGAGACACAGAGTGGACACAGGCGGCACACCCGTCTAAGCGTGTGCTCCCTGCCCCTCCTCCCAAGCTTTGATTCTCCCTGTGAAGCAGCCTTTGCAGGTTGCTCAGCCTGGCTGAGCACTGTCTGTGGAGAATTTGGGGGAAGGCTGTCCACCAGAGCAGCAAATACTCACTGTTGATGGTACCTGCTAGTGCATTAATGTTATTCAGTCCGACAGTGGCTCCCGCCAGTCCTTGCAGAGTCCCGAGAGAGGTCAGAGAATTCATGGCTGCACCAGCAGTGGAGTTGGGGGTTGAAGCAGCCACTGCAAGACAAAAGGCAGATGAGGGAGTGGGGAGAGAAAGGCACCGTGAGTGAGAGCCCGCTGGCCCAGGAGGCAGTCTGTCCCTGTCCTAGCGGACAGAGCTGGGGGCCTTCAGTCACGGGACGACCAGGAGCCTCGCTTAGGCTTTAGTGTGACAGACAAGGCTTGTAGCAATTGTGACTGTGACATTTAGTGAAAAAAATCATCACAGCTCTGCTGTGCCAGCCAGTGAACACACGCTCTGCTGGCTAGTTGGGGGCAAGCCACCAGAGGAGGGCCCTTCCTCCTGAGTGGTGGGTCCTTCATCAGCCCCACTTTAGGAACCTCTGAACAAATGACCAGCACAAAGTGGGGGAGGGGGAGTGAAATGGCAATTCTTGGCTTTCTTATTCTTCATGCTTCAGACACAGCATTTTCTCAATGAAGTTAAAAAAAAAAAAGTCATACATATTCCTGGGTTTGACAGAAGACTTCAAGATCCAAGTAGTGGCACTTATAGAAGGCTTAGTTATAGAACTTTTAACTAATAGATTCATTGGGATATAATTCATGTTATAAAATTTGCTCCTTGAAAGTATGTAATTCCTTGATCAGTATATTCATAGAGTTGTACAACCAGCACCACAGTCTAATTTTGAAACATTTTTATTACCCTCTAAAGAAACCCATATTCATTAGTGCTCATTCTACATTCCCTCCCCTCTCCTTGGACACTGGCAACCACTGGTCTACTTTCTATCTCTGTGGATTTGCTTCATCTGGGTATTTCATATAATATGAAATCATAAAATATGTCATCTTTTGTGACTGGCTTCTTTCACTGAGCAAAATGTTTTCAAGGTTCATCCATGTGGCAGCATGCGTCAGTACTCTATCCCTTTTTATTACTGAATAATAGTCCACTGTATGGAAACACTCCACTTTGTCCATTCATCAGCCGTGGACATGTTGATTGTTTCCACTCTGGAAAATGAGTAATGCTGCTGTGAACATCTGTACTCAAGTTTCTGGGCAGACGTATGTCTTCAGTTCTCTTGAATATGTAGCTAGGAGGGGGACTGCTGGTCATATGATAAAGCTCTGTTTTCCCTTTTGAGGAAATGCTAAAGTATTCTCCAAAGTGGCTGTCCTCCCTATTCATTTTTTAATAATTTTCATTAGTTATGAGTGATTCCCTGGGAAAAAGTCCTCAGATGTCCTCATACTGAAGACCATTCTGGAAGCTGTTCTCTGGTGTTACCTGGAATCATGTGAAAGCTCGTCAGGGCTTTACCTTTTCATTTTCTTTCCCCCAGGTCTTTATTACTGGCTGAGAATCAGAACATGCCCCAGGGATAGTTTTTCTCCCTCAGCACATTAGTTTGATAAGAGCTGTCCATGTAGGCTGATGTCAGACTAAAATGCATTTCTCCATGGGAAATGCAGGGAGCTTCTGTTTCTAGTGGTTAGGTGGTCTAGGTACTAGAGAGACTCTCCCACTGAAACTAAAATGCTCAATAAGATATTTTAAAGGATGCTTAAATTGCATCAATAACTGACCATTTGGTAAGAAATACTCAGAATCAATGATATAAGTGAAAGTGGGAGCCAGGAAGGTAAGCAGCACACTGAAGGTAGCATTTGCCTTAAGGGTATTTGGTGAGTCAGACAAACTTAAGCTCCAGTTCCCAAAGCCTTCCAGTGCATGACAGATATGAGAAGTCTAGGGTCCACCTGAGGTGAAGTGCATAAGAAGAGACTTCCAGCAGGAATTCTGGAACCCTTGAAGGCTAAACAAGCAGTGTAAGCGTGAACAAGATACACTAACCACTTCAGAAACTACAAGGACAACTGCCTGTATCAAATCAGTGCTAAGCAGGGGGAGGGGATTCCCTCTGATAGTATATAATCAACTAGCCCTCACGTAAGTCTGCAAAACAACTTTCTTTTGTCTGACTGGTCAAAACCCATCCAACCACCAATTTAAAGTGGTCCCCAGCTTCTAGCAGAAGAGAGTACAAGATTCTTGTAGAATCAACTAAGTCAACCTTGAAAGGGCCCATTTTTCAACAAAGGACTCTCAGAAATAAGGCTCCAAAACAGTTAGGCTCACAGTTAAAAAAAAAAACAAACAAGTACACCAAGTACCAAGAGCAAGAATCAGCAGAGACAGAGTTACACACTATAGTTAGATCCACCAAAACTTCAGCTACTGGAATTATTGGTGCGCAATAGACAGGAAGTGTATTTCACATGTCTGCACAATATGAAAGGGTGAAAAATGAAAAAAAAAAATGAGGCTACAGCTGTAAATTGCACACCATCACCATTTCATTGCCCTCTTTAAAAAACCCAGAAAACTGGAAGCAAGTGGGGATGCAGTTAAGACTGAGACCTTTACAGCAATTATTTATAACAGCAAAGATATGGAAGCAACCTAATTTCCATTGACAAATGAATGGATAAAGAAGACATGCTGTGTGTGTGTGTGTATACGTGCATATATTACAAACATATATATAAAATGGAATACTATTCAGCCATAAGAAGAATGAAATAGTACCATCTGCAGCAACATGAATGGACCTACAGATTGTCATATTAAGTGAACTAAGTCAGGCAGAGGAAGGCAAATACATATCACCTATATGTGGAATCTAAAAAAGAACCACAAAAATGAAATTATTCATAAAAAAAAAATAGAGCCCCAGACATAGAAAACAAATTTAGGTTACTGATGGGGGAAAGTGGTACAGGGATAAATCAGGATTTGGGGGTTAACAAACACACACTGCTATATGTAAAATAGATATCAGTAGGAAAATTCTGAAAGAGATGGGAACACCAGACGACCTGACCTGCCTCTTGAGAAACCTATATGCAGGTCAGGAAGCAACAGTTAGAACTGGACATGGAACAACAGACTGGTTCCAAATAGGAAAAGGAGTACGTCAAGGCTGTATATTGTCACCCTGCTTATTTAACTTATATGCAGAGTACATCATGAGAAACGCTGGGCTGGTAGAAGCACAAGTTGGAATCAAGATTGTCAGGAGAAATATCAATAACCTCAGATATGTAGATGACACCACCCTTATGGCAGAACGTGAAGAGGAACTAAAAAGCCTCTTGATGAAAGTGAAAGAGAAGAGTGAACAAGTTGGCTTAAAGCTCAACGTTCAGAAAACGAAGATCATGGCATCCGGTCCCATCACTTCATGGGAAATAGATGGGGAAACAGTGGAAACAGTGTCAGACTTTATTTTTTTGGGCTCCAAAATCACTGCAGATGGTGATTGCAGCCATGAAATTAAAAGTTGCTTACTCCTTGGAAGAAAAGTTATGACCAACCTAGATAGCATATTGAAAAGCAGAGATATTGCTTTGCCAACAAAGGTCCGTCTAGTTAAGGCTATGGTTTTTCCAGTGGTCATGTATGGATGTGAGAGTTGAACTGGGAAGAAAGCTGAGTGCCAAAGAATTGATGCTTTTGCACTGTGGTGTTGGAGAAGACTCTTGAGAGTCTCTTGGACTGCAAGGAGATCCAACCAGTCCATTCTAAAGGAGATCAGCCCTGGGTTTTCTTTGGAAGGAATGATGCTAAAGATGAAACTCCAGTACTTTGGCCACCTTATGCAAAGAGTTGACTCTTTGGAAAAGACTCTGATGCTGGGAGGGATTGGGGGCAGGAGGAGAAGGGGACAACAGAGGATGAGATGGCTGGTTGGCATCACCGACTCGATGGACGTGAGTCTGAGTGAACTCCGGGAGTTGGTGATAGACAGGGAGGCCTGGCGTGCTGCGATTCATGGGGTCACAGAGAGTCAGATACGACTCAGCAACTGAACAGAACTGAACTGAAGGACCTAGTGTAGAGCACAGGGAACTCTACTCAATACTCTAATAACCTATATGAGAAAAGAATCTGAAAGAGAATGGATGTATGTATAACTGAATCACTCTGCTGTATACCTGAAACTAACACAACATTGTAAATCAGCTATATGCCAATGAAAAACAAAAATTAAAAAAAATCTCCAAGTTGGAGGTCTCTGCTTTGCTTTTCTATTTATTTAAAGCCCAAAGACTGGCTGTCATGCACTGTAGTCTTCTGCCCTCTTGCTGTGCTGTTCCAGGGTAGTCCAAGTAGACAGATGGGAAGAGGGTGAAAAATAGTGGGGAGAGGAACCAGACACTCGAGTAACTGAACTAAACAACTTGCCTTAATGTGAGAAGACTCCGTGTGTACCAGTGCTTTGGACAATACTCTGAAAATTTACCCCTGTTTAAGTCTAAATTGGAAAAGATGTCTCAGTTGTGTATCTGGCTGCCTTTAAGAACCTTCTGGGTTCTAGAAAATAATCTGTTTAAAGCAAAAGGAAAACTTAAATTTGTCACACAACCAGTCTCAATCAAGTACTTCAAATATTCAGGAGAAACACAACAGAGAAGCCCCTCAACACAAAAGACAGAGATGTCCTAAATGCCATCGACATGCCCATTTTTCTTATTTCAGTGCTGGCAGCCTGGCAGGAGGCTGCCTGCGTTCTGCCCACCTAACATTAAAATTCCCTTCTGTCTCCACTAAGAACCGTATCCTCTGCTTTCGCAATTAAACTGTTCACAAGATGGCACAGGAACGTTTCAAGAGAAGGTGGTAAATAAACGTTGGTTCATCTTTGCCCACGGCATCTCTTTGAGTCAAAGGATGCTCCGTGCAGGGGATAGCCTGTACCTCAAAGCCTAGAGGAACACGGGGGGGGGAATGGGGGGCAGAGCTGCTTCATTTTCCGGGCAGTGAGGGGTAGACCTGGTCACACGCCATGCTTCATGCCTGCAGTACCGCTGGCTCTAGACCACCGAGCAGGCCAAAGAGGTGGTGAGCAGCTGGCCAGCCAGGAGGTGCAACAGCCACATGACCCATCAGAGCCATGTGTATGTGACCCCACCCGGCAACTCGGTTCCGGGCCTTCTGAGGACAAGCTGGGAGGGGCAAGCGTGCTGGAGAGGGAGGGGGACCGGGACTAGGTCAGGAGCAGAGGACCCCTTCTGCGGAAGGAACCAGAGCCCACTGAGGTTTCTGAGGCTACATGCTGGTGCGGCCCCTGGAGAGGCAGGAGCCAACCCTGACGGCCTCGTCCCCCTTTCCCTGGACTGTGAGCAGGGGCACAGAGGAGGTGTGGCTTCCTTCTTATTCTCTACACGATGCGTGGTGACAAGCAATCTCGGGGGAGGCCGACTGCTGAATGTCCCCCTTTCACAGATTCCAGATCCAGAAAAGTGGCCATTTGGGGCACCAGCCTCTGACACTGACCACGTCTGCACCACCCTTCCTACACGAAGGGGAACCTTCTCTCCATTTTATGGGCGCCCTGGCAAGTCCTGTCTTCAGTACTCGGTTCTCGAGGTGATCATGCTTCCTAGGAACCCGGTGCCTCCATCTCTACCTGTGAACCCTCTCCCCGCTTTTCCTGGACTGCAAGATTTTTTTAACTTTTCATTTTGTATTGGGGTATAGCCGATTAGCAAACAATGCTGTGAACAGAGAAGGGACTCAAGTGTACATATACATATACATGTATCCATTCTCTCTACAAACCCCTGCCCATCCACGGCCACATAACATTGGGCAGAGTTCCATGGTGGACCACAAGAGTTTCAAAAAGCTACAATGAAATGACATCAACAGAAGACACCAAGAATCTGCCTTCAGCATATCTGCAAGACATCGAGAGCATAGTAGCTTTGTGGTTTAGGAAATACAACAACTGCAAGCACGAGAACACTGCCTGCACTGACCAGATGCACTCAGGACAGCGGAGCCTGCAGTCACTGCTCTGCGTCACACAGCGCTGACGTTCCGAAGAGGGCAGAGTGCTGAAGTGGTGACAAGGGCGCCTCTGTTGTTAGCGCATCACAACCCGAGGGGGAGCACAGCGCCTCCTCTCCTGTGGGGTCTAGTTACTCCACAATAACCACACCTCTTACTTCCACTTCTTCCCTAAAAGGATTTTTCAGGGGGAGGGATGGGGAGAGGAGAGATGACAGGGTGGGAGGAGGCTGTTTGCCTTAGAAAAGGACACTGAACGCTGCTGCGGTGTTCTGATCTCAGTGCCCAGCCATCTGTAATGCGAATGCCCACTACCCCACAGATACCCGCATCATCATCTTCCTTCGCTAACCCACTTCCAACTCACAAGAAGCTCAGTCAGCAACCTGGCTTGTGCCACGCTGGGACAGACAAGTTCTGCAGATGGGCCAGAGGAAGCCTCTGAGTCTGAAGGGCTGACTAGAGGAAGAAGTCCCTTGCAGGGACTCTGAGCCCCTTTTGAGGCGTTACTCTAGGACAGGGGACATCTCCAAAGACGAGAGAGTGGTATGGGAATGGATGTGGGCAGTATCATCCCCTCTGTGTCCACAATGGTCCCGCCATTTTCCTCACTTTAGTTTCATCTCCAGTGCTCCCTGGAGCCGTCACTGGGGGTGCTACTAAGCAACAATCTACTCAAGAGTTGTCAACAAGCTGCGCACCTCCTCACCTCCCCTCGTTTCCAGGGTCCTCCCCAGCCTGTAAAGAGGGACACAAGAGTGACGGTGTCATTTGAGGCCATAAACTTAAACAGTTTTATATAAACTCCAGTCTACCTGGATCAAACAAGAATGGAGCAAAGGAAGGGACAAATTGGACATGCTTTCTCATCTAGTGATATTTTGCTTATGAATCACCAAACTAAAAGCACACCCTTCCTGTAGCTGGCCCCAGGTATTTGCCTTTTACAGACGGTCATGGACACAGCTTGAAAAAAAATTCATGGTGATTTCAACCTGAAATATAATTCTAGGTGCCCAGGAGCTCTTGCTTTTGAACGTTTCCGGGGGTGGCAGGAGCAGTGACCCCTCAGCCGCGGTTAATAGCCTGTGTTTCCTTGGCAGGTCACTTGACCTTGCAGGCTTCTGTTTCCTCATGTGGATCACAGAGGGAGGCACCTTCATGAATGAATGATCGTAAAGATTCCAGGTGCTTATGAAACGGGTCAGATTACTGTTTGACCAGGCTCTAGAGAGGAAACACGAGGAACACAGATTTCTGTAGCAAGCAGGTCCCTGGGAGGGTCCTGGAAGACCTGTCTGGATGCTGGTCTTAGGATGTCCTGGAAAGAGGCAGCTTTCCCTGAGGATAATGGAAGCACACGGCTGGCAAGAGGTCACCTGGCAGAGTCCAAGGTCTGAGATGCTGTGAATCACCCTTCAGCTACTTGCATGGTTTCCTCTGGAAATGACTGACCACAGAGCACATGCTCAGTATACTGCCTGGGAAAAAACCACCACTCACCAAGGGCTTTACCCTCAGTGATGACAGCTATAAGGAAATGGGTCCGGTCAAAGTCACCATGCTCTCTTTACTCCCACGGTGGCCATTCTGTCTTTGATAAGCAGAGTGTGTTGATTCTGTGACCTCAAATCAAGTTTGAAGTTCATTGCCAACTTGTTCATTGAAGTCCCAGAGTAGAAAGAAGGAAGGAAAGGCTCTACTCCCTGCATTTATAGTCTAATATTTTTAGAACAGTGGGGAGGTATTTGCTTTCCAAAGTCAAATGTTCAGAGAAAAAAAAATATCACTGGGGCTTATTCCAGGTTTAACCAATTTCTTATTGTTCAGAGGAGCAGAATTTAGTGTCATTCCAAAATAATCATCTTCCCCATATGATACTTTAATGCTGGCTTAAAAGGCAATAGCATACATTATATACACATTCCCTTGATAGTTCAGTACATGTAAAAATGGACAATTTGATTTCACAATGGAGCAACTAAACAAAGAAAGATGAAATGACTTTCTCTAGTCACTGTCTTCCGGCTCTTGGCCAAGATGTCCACGTGTTCTAAATGACAGTGAAACTGTAGTTCCTCTATCGCATTCTTTTAACTATGTTCTTAAACCTCTGCACCGGGCATGAATTTTTTATGGTTTGTAGCCCTAGACATGTACATTCTTGTCTTCCGCGTGATGTGAATACCTTTCTGTCTAAGATCCTTCACAGCCTGCACAGTCCTGTGTGTCTCAGTGGTGGAGGTGTTCCCTCTCTTACGGGTACCCAGTCCACTCACTGAGCATCCTCTGTGCTCTGTGCCCTGTCCTGTATGTGTCCTGTGTGTTAGTGTCTAACCCAGTGCTGGGCCACAGCTCGAAGGTGGGGGGGGGGGGGGTGGGGGGGTG
>SJYQ01010003.1:312738-518089 GCA_006410935.1 Redunca redunca | reverse complement strand
ACACAGCTCCTGCCTCCAGTCTCACGGCCCCTCTCTCAGCCTCCAGAACTGACATCCCTTCCACCATCACAGTGAACCCACCACTTGGGGTTGTGCGGGGGTGAACTGCCTGCCCGTGGCCGAACTCAAACACCTCTTCTCCGCCCTCACCTCGATCTCCTTCCTGCCTGAAACTCCCGTGCTTGGTTCCCCGAAACCACGCTTCTTCAGGGCTCCCTGACAGCCATGTGGCTCCTCGCTTCTGCCCCGCAAACACAGGCGTCGGTCAGGGCTTCACCCCCAGGCTGCTGCTCGGCTGTGCTTGCAGCTCTACGGTCCCCCGCAGGCCCACACTGACACCTGCCCACCTCTGCTGCTGCTCTGGGACAAGCACAAGGGTCAGGGACCCATCTGCTTGCGGGATGTACTTACACGACATACCAGTTCACGCGTGCCGCCGCTCAATGTGCGCGAGCACGGAGCACCTTCCGCCGCAAGCTCCCTGCTCCCGACCGCCCTCTCTCTGCTGATGAAGATGCTGCGTACTGGTCCCCTCACTCGGCACAATTCCGTCCGCACCTCTTTCCCTCTGCTCCCTCACATCCAGTCAGCACCCAAGCCTCGCTGACACCCCTGCGCTCAGAGTCCTCACCTGGCTCTTCACCGCCTGCAAGAGGAAGTCCCAGCTACTCAGCCACGGCTTCCAGGGCTCTCCCTCCCTCCCTGGTTCCTATTTCCCGTCTATCTCACGCTGGTTAAAAGGGAGATGGATTTCCATTTGCTGACAGAATGCCTTTTCTGTATTTTCTCACACCTGACACATCTGATAAATCTTCCATTTCTACCTCAGAAAGCTTAACTCATCTTAAAGTTCTGGCTCCAGTGCTGACTCTCCTGTTAAAAGTCACCCATTAAGACGGGATCTCTCCTGTCATTCACACCGTGGGCCTTATCTGATTCCCACTCTTCCACCGGAAGAGTCCAAGTTGGGGCATCCTGCTTGTTTTGTGCATGTGGCCACTGCATCCAGTTTATGGGACGAAGCCACCTACGAAAGTAGCATTTATATTTTGCTGCTTTTAAGTCTTAAAGCACAGACCTTAGGTCATAAACTTCTGAGAAGTTGTGACTGTAAGTGTTGCTGCTTTTCCATTTAACACAAGCAATCCATACACGCTTTTACCAGTGGCAGCGGTGATACCAAGGTTATGTCAGACAGTGGGGGAGAGAGTCTGGGGTCCGGCGGGGGGAAGGGTCTCACCGAGTGCTTGTGTTGTGCAGCAGACATGCCTCTGAGCTCACACACCTCACAAGGGCCCCACACACGATGCCTGGGACCGTGCAAGGCAATGTTTACGCTGAATCATGGACACAGCATGGTCTCCAGAGCCTCTAAAGCAGGGAACAAAAGCCCCTATCTCAAATACCGAGAACATGCGCCCCAAACAAAGTAAGAGCAAGTCCTAAGTGAAGCCACAGCTCTACGAATGCACGACGGGGTGCGTCTGCGCACCCAGGGTCAGACTTGCAGAAAGTCAAGCTCTGCAGCAAAGGGGAGGTCCGTATCTACTGCCACCCCCTGGGCCGGGTAGCTTTCGTGTTAGCTCTGCGCTATGAAGAGATAGCCCGGGGACAAGGGAACTTCACCCAGCAGGGCTGTGTGGGTGTTGGAGGAAGAGAGAGAGAGAACTGACTGGACACGGTGACGGATTAAGGATAGCGGACCACAGGTTGGCTGAGAAGGTCCCGCAGGGGCTAAGAATGGGTCAGCGAGAGAATGAGGATGTCTCCATGTGGCAAGAACAGGTTTATGGAAGAATGGCTGGCTTTAGTCTTCCCGAGGTTGTGGCATCACCGCAGCAGCCAGAGGGATGGCCTCTCCCAGACGCTGCTGTCTGTCTGTCCCTCTCTCCTGTCCCTCCAGGCTTCACCGATTGTCCCTTGCATGCGATGGACCGGAGGGGCGGCGCACATCCAACCCCTTCTCACGGATTTGCCTGGCCAAGCAGAAGGCTCGGGAATTCAGGTTAAATCAGCCTGGGAATCCACCTCTTCCCACGAGGTAAGCTCTCGTGTGACACACGTGCGGGGACCCTTGGGGTATGGAGGGGAGGAATCCTCTCTTGACACTGAAGGGCTCTGGGATGACTCTGAGGGTGACTTCCGAGGCCCCACCGCTCAGCCAGCCTGGTGACGCTGGTGGATGACACACCACACGCTGGCCCTTCTTATGTGAGGAGCCAGGGCAGGTCTGAATCTCATGGGAATGTGAGATTTGTTTCCCTTGAGGAGTCCGCGAGGAAGCATCCCCCGTCCCCAGGACGCAGTGTCTGTTGCGGCCTCCGAGGAGGAGGCCATGTCTCCAAGGTGGGAAAAGACGCTGCCTAGACTTCACAGCAAAAACTCAGGGGAAAACCAATGGTGGGAATGGGAGAATGTGCCCAAGTATCTAAAAATGCGCTTTACCCTTGAAAGAAATGATCTGTTACCCTGAAGTGTGCACTTGACTGAGTGCAGTTACAGAATTATCAGAGAATTTTAAACCATCTTTTTAAAAAAGAGAGAAAATAGGTCAGCAGGATGATGTACACAGACACGACGTTAGGTTCTGGACAGAGAACGCCAGAGAAATGCTTTCAAGTGGGAATGCTGATGCTTGTGTCCACGCTCTCAAAGCCACCAGGCCGAGGCAACAGATCCACAAGCCGGGCAGACATTAATATCTTTCAAGACCCAGCCACATAAGTGTCCCTTACAGACACTTTATCCCTTTCTACCAATACTGAGACTCATGCCTCAACAACAGGTTTGAAATGGGGTAAGGAGAAATGACCCAAGAATTAATTAACTACATAGGAGACTGTAGTAAACAAAAGGAAAAATTATCATACCAAAATAAAAGACAAGAAACACGATTAAATCAGGCTTCAAAAGACCCATAAGAAACTCATAAAAGGCATAATAATGCATTTACCTGGTTTTTATTCTTTCCTGATTTAGTCTCTAATTTTATTCCTTACCATCTGATAACTGCACGAAACACTTATTCTAACCATGGGCAACTGAGACTATTTTCATGTTTATTCCAAAGCCAGGAGTCAAAAAAACCTGTATTTATTGCCTAAGGGGATCTTTTTTTTAAAAAAAAAATCTTAATCTTTCATGTTTTAAAGCATAGACTGTTTAAAATCATTTATAATAATGCTGTAGGGAGTTTGTCCCTGGGTGTACAGAACTGAAATAATAAATTTACAATTGTTAAAAAATGAATAGTTTGGGGGTGCTGAGCTGTCCCTGTACTTCTGAGATGGATTTGTCTGAAGCACAAGAGGTGTCTCAAGAACAGGTGAACCAAGATCTGGGCAGGACGGTAGATGAAGCTCTGCTTTCAGTTTGAATGGACTGGCTGGTTATGCATGGTTCAACAGGAAGCCTTTTTTTTTTTTTTAATTATTAAAAAAAAAAAAACAACACAAAAAACACATTGGCCTTGGGACTAGCATTCCATCCCTTTTATTTCCTGGGAAATTGCTCTGATGAAGTGGAGAGTCATGAGTTGTTACTAACCACATTTTCTGTGACTTTGAAGAGTCCCTGATGGAAATTAGACAAATAATTTACTTTCACTTAAACACCAGATTTTTTTAGTTACACTTAAGATAAATAATTGAAATACAGATTTAAATCACTTCTGCTGTCCACATTTCAGGACTCTAATGAAACATTTTCGGCGCTTATGCAAAGCTCTGCTCAACACAGAAGAGAGAAACCCATCTCCCTGACACAGTGCTTGGCAGGATTTCTGGTCGGGCCGGATGCCATGTGAAGAGCAAAGGGAAGGATGCCTGGCTGGGGTTGGAAGAAAGAAAATACATCTCAGGACACATTTTCCCTTTCATTCAAGTCTCAGGAAAAAAGCTGAAAATGGCCAAGTATGTTTCAAGTTTCCTTACACACTCTGGCCACCTTCCTAGGCTGTTGGAGTGCTCTGCATTTTAAGAAGGTCACTACGTCCTCGAGTTCCTGACCGCACTGGATGGAATGAAAGTGGATCCGCAGACATGGACGTCCCCTCTCACCGCTTCCTCAGGATGGCGTCACACCAGCCTGCCTCCTCCTTGCAGCCTGCTCCTGCTGGGTCCTCTGCCTGGACAGCCCTGCCCCGGATCATCGCCATGCTTCCATCACCTTCCTCAGGTTTGTGCTCACACGCCATCTTTCGGAAGGGGAAAGCCTCCTTCCATCCCCTCTCTCCATATTCTGCCCGGGCCCTCTTCGCAGCGCTTGCCTGGCATACACATGGCACCCGTGACTGCTCCCTGTCCGAATTCCCGTAAGAGACAGGAGACCCCCGGGGGCGGGAGTGTGTCCTGCTCCTGGCTGTGTCCGCAGCACCCAGGCCCGCGCCTAAGGCTACACAGTCCCTTGAAAGCACTAGCTATCAATCACAGGATTAACACTGATCAGCTGACAGACGCTTCCGCACTTGGCTTCTTAAACCCACGAGCCTTCTACTAAAGGAGAACAAAATGTTGAAATATTAATTCCGATTCCCTGGAACCAAGGCACATTCCCAACCCAGCTATCACAATGGAAGAATATATTTTCATAAAGTTGAATGAAGCTTCCCGAGCAAACAACAGGCCACATACCCTTCACCAAAATGTCCGTATATGATAATGGTCACTTCTGGAACAGGAGAATAATTTCAATGTAGTGACAATGTTAAACTCTTTAAAGCCTGGTGAACCAAACAGCAGACTGCCTCCTTGCCATGTAAGGAAGAGTCTTTATGGGAAAAAGTGTTCTTTTCTCCCCATCTTGTTATTAATGATGTGGTCAGTTTCTTCTTTTTACTCTCAATAAAAGGGAGTCAGCCATGGTTGGAAAAATTACAGTCATCTACTTCTGCCAAATTAAAGTTAATAGTGTTTTCTCTTAAAAAAAAAAAAAAAAGACCTAATCCTTTTCCTTTTTATATAAACAAACAAAACACCCCTCAGATCTTGAGAAGTGTTTTTTCACTCCAAACAAAATATAGTTAAAAATGCTGACAAACAGTCCATGTATATATGCTGTTTTTTTAAAAAAATTTTATTGGGGCAAAAATTTTTATAGTTTCAGGTATTCAGATTGCTGTTTTAATATAATTATATAATTTTAATATAATCTTTTCACAGTCCTCACAGGGAGATGTTTCTCTTTTTTTTTTGGCCTCACAGCATGCAAGATCTTAGTTCCCCGACCAGGGGTCAGTCCAGCACCCCTTGCAGTGGAAGCACAGTCTTAACCACTGGACTGTCGGGGAAGCCCGAGATGGCTAATTCTTATTTTTCTTATTTAGCAAAACACTCTTCAGTCTAATTTCTAAAACAAGGACACTAGTGAGGTCAAATACTTGTGTTTTTAAGAAAAAAAAAAATCACTATTATTTTCATAAAGGGGAATACACTATGTCAAAAACTCATATTTCTTTAAAAGGACATATTTAAATAACCTGTTTATGTTTTGCATTAGTTATAGCTTAATCTCTTGAAAAAATTACAAAGTTGATTTTTCAGGAGTATTATTTGTTGTTTGGAATGAGGCCCACATGTTGTCATGGTATGTTTTTGAAGACATTTCAAGAATGAAGGCAACATCCCACATGTTGTTGCTCTAAGATGAGGTGATGGGTATATTGTCCAGCCTTTCCTCAACATCTCTAAGTTTGTCCCTCAACACTGAACTCAGAGGGAAATGAGTTAGAAACACGGTGTTCAGGAAACAAATCAAGGGCTGTGGGGTGTCTCTCCTCTCCACGGTGGTTGCCTGAAGAAGGCTGGTCTACTGGGCACTGTAGCGTTCCTTCTCTATTTTTCTAGAAGAAAACCCTGCATTGTTACAGAGAAGTGTAGGGGCCAGTCAGCTCATCTTTTGTGAGTGGCCGATAGAGGGCTGTGGGGTTGTTAGTTAGAAAGGGGCCTGGACATTGTCCAGGCCAGCGCCTCCGCGTACCAGAGCAGAAGGTGAGATCATCCATCAGGGCCCAGAAAACCCAGAGAGGAAGGCAAGCCAGCAAAACACTTTGAAAAAAAACAAATCCTGGTGTCTAAGCAACCACATTTGGTCTGGCTCATATGAAAAAGAAAACAGCATCTGCCTGTGAGTAAGGAAACAGAATTTCTAAGGAGGGGGGAAAGGAAACCTCACTTTAAATGACATGGCCCGGAAGGGGACCACAGAGGAGCAAGAAAGATGGTCCCCTCTGGACCTCCATGCTGAAAACCAAAAGTAAAGGACGAAGCTGGTGTGAAATATCACAGATGATGATTCGTGGTTTTGAGTTTTAACAGGGAGTTCTTAAATTGCTAAAAACAAACCACCACCACAAAACCAGGAGAAAAGAGCATTCCTGAGGGACTGAGGCACCTCGTCACTGGGTGACTTCACCAGCATGGAAGGGACGGCACAATTTTTAAACAAAAGGAATGTGTGAGAATTCCCTCACAGAGATTTTCTTCTCATTTAATCCTCGGAAGATAAAACTGCACATGCTCAAACTTTTGTCTCTTTAACTGCACACCTATGTTCATAACAGCACAATTCATAGTAGCCAAGACACAGAAACAGCCTAAATGCCCACTGCCAGCTGAATGGATACACAAGATGTGGTACATGTATACAATAGAATAGTACCCAGCCATTAAAAAAAAAAAGGGCCATCTGCAGCAATATCAACCAGAGATTATCACACTCAGGGAAGCCAGTCAGACAAAGACACATACCACATGCTGTCACTTCTATGTGGAATCTAAATTATGGCATAAATGGACTTACCTATGAAACAGAAACAGACTCACGACGCAGAGAACAGACTTGTGGCTACCAGGTGGGGAGCAGGGCAGGGGTGAACCGAGTTTGGAATTAGCAGGTGCAAACTGTTTAGTATAGAATGCATAAGCAATGCGGTCCTCCCGTACAGCACAGGAACTATGTTCAAAATCCAGGCATAATCCATAATGGGAAAGAATGTAGGAAAGATTGTCGACATAAGTTGTAAATCAACTCTATTTCAATCAAGATACGTCAAAAAGACAAATGAAGTAAAGTGCTAACTAAGTCTGATGCCTGGCGGGGTCTGGGCATGTCCACCCTGCACCTGGCCCTGCACCTGGCCCTGCCCCCCGCCCCGCGTCCTGTCTCCCAGCGGCAGGACCACCCCTTACCAGGACTGGTGAGAGCTCCCAGGGCGCTGCTCGTGGTGGACAGAGGATTTGCATTGGTGGTGGTGGCTGAGGTCTGGGCTGCGGCTGCAGCCGCCGCCAGCGTGGCCAGGTTCTGTAACTGTAAAGCATTCATGCCTGCAGGGGCGGAGAGAGAGGGCACGTCAGCACCAGGCCCACTTTACCCGTTACCCAAAAGAGAGGGCAGGTGATGAGCACAGAGGGCCCCGGGTCTGGCACACTCACCCAGCTGCCCTGAGGACTTGTGCAGTACCACATATCCCGTCCCAGCCCAGGACCCTCTGCCCAACTGCCCCCTCCTGGGCGGCGCAGCTCAGCACAAAAGACAAGCAAGAGGTTGCCGTGTGGACCACGCACGGCAGGGCCTTCCACTTCGAGGCTGTCATCTGGAGAGAGGGCTTCAGGGTACACGCTCCATCCTTAAACTGGACAGGTGTGCATTCGGAGTGTGACAGAAAAACTGATGCTTTATTGCTCTGAAGTTACACTGATCTGTCTTCCAGGGTCTGTAAGCTGTGTGACTCTGGACAGATTTCTTAACCTCTCTGATTCTTGCTTCCTGAATGAGTAACAGTTACTTACCTCCTCACTCATGTGGTGGTTGTGCAGATTGTTTTTATTTGAAATATTTGTATTTTAAATATATTTGTATCTCAAAGAGAAATTACTTACTAGAATGAATTTTGGGCTAATGAAAATCAAGGAAAGAATGGAGAGAAACGAAACTCTGCTGACAGGTCTGGGGGGACTGGCCAGGCACAGACTCCTTGCCTGAGCCCCCAGAGGTTCAAAGATTCTCTACACTAAGTCTTTTTTCCATGATTCATTTCTCCATCATGTACATTTGAGAAGCAGGCAACAGCAGTTCCTTCCTCATACAGTGGGATTTTGCACAGAAAGTTAATGAAGTTATCAGCCTAATTTTACCTTTTTCTCATGTCTCAAATCCAGGCATTCGATACACGTCTACATAGTGAATCCAACCCGCTTTTCAGACAGTGGCCTGACGACAGGGCTGGGGGATGGGCGATGGAGGAGGGGCAAGAGAACATTCTAGGAGCACGCCTGCTGGAAGCCCTCAGCCACCGTGTGGAGCCTCAGCTGGACTCAGAGCCTGGATGCCAGGCTCACTCCTACCCTGCTCCTCCACCCCAGGTGCCTTCGTCAGGACTCAGTCCTACTCAGGAAAGAGTTCCTCAGGTCCATACTACGATCTGGGTTCTCATTTTGCTCACAGTGATACTCAGGCTCCTTCTGGGAGGCATGCAGCCCTGGTGGCTTAGGGAGAAAGCCAGCATCTGTTTTGCAAACCCACATAGGTCCTGGGGATGCTGGGAACAGGACGAGGCACCAGTGGCATCCTGCAAGCGTGAAAATGTTGCTCCATCGAGTACGTGCCACTGGGCACAAAGCTCTGTCCCCGCCTCGGGTCAGGGGTCAGGCAGGGTGGTGCTGACAGAACCCTGCGAAGGGAAAGCGCAGGGCCTATTTTTTCAGGTTTGCCTGAGGAAAACGGAGCTGGGGGAACATGAACTGAGCACAGACCTCCCTGGGGTCCCCTGGGCATGGCTCCTGAAAGCAGCTGCCCACACTGTGGCTTGTGCGCCTAGGGGCTGGGCTTGGGGGGATGCTGCCGGGTGTGATGAGGCGCACCAGCACAGACCCGCCTGGTCCCCACAGCCCCTCTAATGTGCTCAGGATGTAACGCAGACGACCAGACACTGGCATGGACAGACGGCTGTGCACACGAGAGAAGGGTTGAGCACCGATGTTACAGTCTGCACACCTGGCCACGGGTATAACCATCTGCCGAGTACCCTCCTCAGCCTGCGTTTCCCAGGACACCTGCTCTGACCCGTGCTGTGGAACCGCGGCCCGGTGCTGGGGTGGAGGAACTCAGCCTGCTCCTCCGGGTCAGAGCCTTGCGGGCCTTCCCGACATTGAGGCTCTTCCCCTTGGAGGGTGACTGACGGGCCGCGTCCAATGGCACCTTTACTCGTTACCTGTCATCCTCCGGCTCGCCATCTAACTCCCAACGCATTCATCGCAGCCTGCTTCCACGTCATACACATGGACTGCTGACCTCCACGACTAGACACTAAGCTCCTTGAGGACAAAGCTGTTGTCTTATTTGCTTTTAAGCCCACCTACACACACACACAGAGCCACGTTCATTCACAGTAGGTGAAAATGGGGCCACAGGAGATGAACAAACAGGGCAACCAACAGCATGGAATGTTCCCGCGCGGCTATAAAGAGCAGTGTCTACAAACGCAGACGAGGTTTTTCTTGTTTGTTCTTCGTTCTTCAGTATTTACAACAGCTTCAAATACTGACTATTTCTCTCGGTCGTTAATTAATCCATTCTGCAAATATTTATTAGGTTTGTGCGTTTTCTTCCTCTCACCCACCAACACTTGGCGTTGCCCTGGAGTCCAGCCGACCACCCTCAGGTTCTGTGTCCCCCCATCTTCCCCGAGTGTCCCCTTACCCCCTCACCCCGAGGGGCTGCCCTGCCGCCACTGTGAAGGCCAGGTTCTGGGGCGCCATACTGGGAGTGGCCAGCTCTGTTCAACCACCGACCGCTAAGGAGCAGGAGAACACGGACCCCACCCAGCAAAGCAGAGATGAAGGTGGGGAGGAGGGGCATCACGACCCCAGCATCAGAGGGTTTGGGGCAAGGAGGTGGGGGTTAGGTGGAGAGAAGCAGAGGCAGGACCTGCAGGTGCTGCCCAGCTCGCCAGCTGTCAGCACGCGGCCACGACAGGCCAGACCTTGGGCCCTGGGCCGAGAACTAAGCCTCCCATCTGAGCGGAGGGGAACCAGGGACCGGGGGAAATTCTGTTTCTGGAATTAAGACTCGGACCCAGAAGCTCATTCTCACGAAATGTCCTAAAAGGGCTGTGAGTCCTGGTAGAAAACCATCGAATGACAGCCCTGGGCTTAGCAACAGCGATTGGGAGGAATCAAGAAATCTGAGCTCAGGAGTGACAGCGCAGAGAATGGATCAAAGAACACAGCTCCCCACAACCCGCTCCCCCTGCCCCCCCTGCACCGCTCCCCACCAGCCCCGAACCGTGATGCATATATAGTCAACCCAACGAAAGAAAACAAAACCACCCAGAGATTCTCTGAGAACATGGAGCTGCCGGCTAACACAGGGTGGGGGCCATGCCGAGGCTGGACCCAGGAACCTGGGGGCAGCGGGCATGGGGGATGTGACGGGCGCTCCTGTCCACCTCCCGGGGGCAACAAAGGCAGCTGCTCCCTGCAGTATCCTCCTGTTCGGCCAGGCAGTGGCCTGAGGCCGGTTCCCCAGACCGTCCCTCCAGCAGGAAAGCCTCCCAGCAAGGACACCCCGGCCCCACGGCTGGCATCGGCACGTCGCAGGGACACGAGAGGGGTGCAGGGAGAGCCCTGGACACCGGTGGGGCAGGATCCCACTGTCTTCACAGCAGGCGTGCAGGGCCCTGGAGACGTATGCTTTGGCTCTTCTTGCCCCTGGCGCTCCCGTAACCAGAGGGTCTCACCTGCAGTGTGGACATCTCTCACCTTCCGTTCCGTTCAGGGCAGGGGCTTGGGGGCCTGGCAGCCCCACTGCTGCTGGGAAAGGCCTCAGACCCCAGCTAGGAAGGCAGCTCAGGAGGCTCCGAGGGGACACACCCTGAGCTCCGTCTTCTGCCTGGTGAACTGCACAGACTTCCGGGTAGACCTCCAGCTGCCATAGACCTCCATCTTTCTAGACCTCCAGCTGCCACAGGCTCAGCCCCCGATGGACAGTCAGTCCTGGCCACCCCGTCCCTGCTCTGGCTGTCTGAAAGAGGGTGTTGCTTCTGCTGACGTTGAACTCACACGTCTGGTTCTTTCTCCGTTGTTTTGTGTGTGTGTGTGTAAGCACACACTGTCCTGTCCTTCTCAGCAGCTTTCTCCACCCCCTGGCCCCCCCACCCCCCGGGCTNCGGTGGGGGGGGGGGGCGGGGGGAAGTTGGGCATACAGGGGTTCAACTTTTCCCTCATTACTCTGGAAAAGACAACCCTTCTCCAAATGAGGAAAGTATGTACCGAAGAGTGCACACTGTGCCTACTTGAAACTGAAGGTTTTTTTAAAAAAAAATTATAAGGAGAAGGGCATGAAAATTTAATTGAATGTTCACCTTAGGTAATTCTGTGTCTTATTGTTCAGAGCAATTACCATAAATCTGCATTTCAATAAGCGAGAACAGATGTCAGTTGTTACCAGCGCTTGCCAATCAGGTCTGTTAGGAAGTGACAGATGGGTGGTTATGGAGCATTCTCCTAAGGACTATTAGCAGGGAGTGCAGGGTGTGGAGGAGGGGAGTCTGGGCTCTGGGAAGAACCTGGGGCCTTTGTGGGTCCAGTCTGCACACCTCCCAAGTATGTCCCCAGCACGAGGTCCAATTTTGGCCAAAGTCTTCCCTCTTCTCTGCTCAGCACAGACATGCTGAGACCGTCTTTGCTGTGAGCCGGATCTCCAACCAGTACAGAAGTCGCTATGTGGTTCTTTCAGGCAGACACTTGCCCGCTATGATTTCGCTCTGACTTTGGAAACTTAGGCCAGAGATTCTGAAAGCGAATTACTACACACTTCTGAACGTCAGCCCTGGAGAAGGAAAAGGCAACCCACTCCAGTACTCTTGCCTGGAGAATCCCATGGAGGGAGGAACCTAGCAGGCTACAGTCCATGGGGTCACAAAGAGTCGGACATGACTGGGTGACTTCACCTTCTGAATGTCAGAAATCAAGCGAAGCAGTTTTCCCTTTGTCTGTCATCAGATCCTCTTCTTAGGCCACTGCTTCGTAACCTCTGCAGTTTCATACTAACAAGGCCCCTGCCACCCTAGAAAAATACTTCCCCTAGCAGAAAACCACCCCTTGATAAATTTGCGATGCTGTCCAGAATGAAAGGAGGTTTTCCTGCGGCCGACACTGCGGATTGCTTGTCTTGGAGCAGTTTTGGGGTTCTTGTGCGTTGTTCATTGATGGCTCAGATTTGCCTCAGCTGGTCTCTTCACTCGTCTGAGTGATAACATACCTGGATTTGTGGACACGCAGTGCACCGAGTGACGGCCGGGGGGCGGTGACAGGGAGCTCAGGCCACTTTGAAATGTGGATCCGCCATTTCTTACCTTGCTGACTCTGGGCAAGTTTATTCTTTACCTTCTCTCATCCTCAGTTGCCCCATCTATGGAATGGGATGCTAAGAGTCCCTATGCCATACAGCTGCTGAAATACGTGGGAGTGCTGTATAATGACCCGTGTAACACCTCCCTTGTCCTTTTCCTACTTCGGTTTTTCCAACTGTTATGTAGCAACTGGTGGTGGTTTTCTCCTTGGCATGCTGTGAAGTGTGAGGATGAACCCCAGGGTTATTTCAAAGTGCTCTGAAAAGCAAACTGGTGTAATACCACCCTCGTTTTTCTAACACGATGCTTTTTCCAGATGATTGTTGTTATAAAGAAACGAAAGACCGAAAAACCAGTTTCCCCTTATTCTTTCTTTTCTGGAAAAATCCAGACTCTTGGCCTGAACTCAGACCCCATGTTACAGATATTTCAGAAATTCATGGAAGAAGTACCACAGTTTGAGTGGGAAACGGACAAATTTTTATCACAAGAGGGAAAGTAAAATCAATCAACTTGAAGGATGCACAAAAAATAAAAAGGATGCACATAAAAGCAGTCAGCTTTTGAAGATTTCAGCCTTACTGTTATATTCTCTGCTTTTTAAATTTCAGATTTAGGAAAGGTTTCCTATCATCAAATTGTAAAACACTTCTGAAGTTACTTTTAATTTGAAAGGAAAAAAAATTTTTTTTTTAGAACAAAGAAGTATATAGTTGATGTCTCATTTGATTTTATTGATGTAACTACTTTAGAAACTTGTCACCTAATTTTTTTTGTTTTTTGTTTTTTTATTTTTATTTTTTATTTTTCCAGCTTTATTTTCTCCTCAAACAGAAAATGTTTAGTCATTCAGATGAGACATTCTAGACTGTGGTGAAACACCTCAGTTTCCTGTAGGACAGACCCTGTTTTCAGAGCTGTTCACAACATAGTATCACTGCTTTCCGAGATGATATTCACTGTCTGTGGATGGTGCTCTCAGCTGCAGTACTCGAGTCTGCCACGTGGAGTCGGCTCTCTAGACATGAATGTGGGTCTTCCCAGGTGGTTCTAGTGGTAAAGAACCCGCCTACCAATGCAGGAGACTTAAGGGATGCCAAGTTCAATCTCTGGGCTGGGAAGATGCCCTGGAGGAGAAAACGGCCACCCACTGTAGTATTCTTGCCTGGAGAATCCCATGGACAGAGGAGCCTGGCGGGCTACAGTCCACAGGGTCGCAAAAGGGTAGGACACTGCTCTCACTCCTCCACAGCCTCACTCGCTTACAGGCGCTGTGGCCCCAGGAGGGGTCTGGGATGAGGCGCCTCTTGGTGAGAGCATGGTGAGAACCACGCTCATGTGTAACACGCAGGACACTGTACCCACTCGCTGACCCCAAACCTTCCACAACTCCTTCTTTTGTTTTGTTTATCTTTTATTATTATATTTTTTACGAGTCATTCTTAAAGATACTGCTGTTAGTTTATGGAACGGTTTGTGGCTTAGATGTCCAGCTAAAGTCAAAGTTCTTAATTCAAAAACCAGGCATTTCACTTAAGTTTCATTGGGACTGTATGTAGAACGTGTATTTGCACTTGCCAATTTATAAGTTTACTCACTCTCAGCAGCCCCAAAATAGTCCAAAAATGCCAGTTAGAGGAAGCCACACCCTCTCAGCATCGATGCTTCAGGAGAAGTCACAGGTGAGGGAGGAGGGGAAGGAAGTGAAGGTTTTTAGGGAAACAGGGAAGAGGGGTCCCCCTCCCACAATTCAGTGCGTGGGGGAACCTTCTTCCATGAAGGGACCCCTATGACCCCTCCACTTTCCAGGATGGATTTAGGTGACTGACGGTGAGAAAAGTCCTACTTTTGGGAGACAATGAAAGAGCCGGGGCCACACAACTTGGTTGAAAAAAAAATACCATAATGCTTCCTGATTTTCCATCGGAATGAAGGGCACTCGTTACAGAAATGGTAAAGCAGAAGAACCCTGACACCCCCATCCTCAGTCCTCACTACTCAAGGTGACAGCAGAAAATGGGACACTCGGCCTTTGACTGCACAGCCTGGGCAGCCTTGGTGCTGGGTTTCACATTGAGGGTTCCAGAAAGGGGTCTTTCGGAAGGTCGAGTGCATTTACAGACTGACTTTAAATTGGCCATCTGCTCCACACACCTTCTAAGGTGATTCCCAGATACCCTCCATTGATAAATGAATGCGCGGTGCACAGACGCCAACATCCTAACCCGAGCTGGTGCGCCTCGGGCTCACAGCCTAATGAAGAGTGGCAGGGCAACCTGTCCACCCGAGAAGACACGCCCGGCAGCAGCCTCGGGACCCAGTGACCTTCTCTGCATAATGTAACCACGGCAATGGGAGACCCTGAGGCTTCCTCTAAGGGAAGACTCTTATTCTGAATTTGGGGGCGGGTTCCGACTGATTAGAAGAAAAATCCTGCCTTGGTGGAAAACATGATGCATCTTGACATTTCTTTCAGAGTGTGCAATCCGGAGGTTTTCTCTTTTTTAAAAATGTAGAAAACTCCCTGAATATTTAAGTTCTGTCTCTCCAGCCCCCTTCACAGAACTAAAAATAAATCAACCGTTCAAGGAGATGCTTAGCTCCGAGGCCAGCTTTCTCAACTGTGTTCATTAACATTCTGCTGAATGATTTCACTCCTTATTATTTTAACATCTATTTTTTCTAATAATCCCAAAGCTGTCTTATGACAGAATAGGTGGGCAGTGCCCGCAGATTTAAAGGGCCACAAGTAACCCCGAGGGTTGCTCTTATTGCAGGCCAGTCCACCCCGTCAGAAAGGTCACAATTTAGCCCCAAGGGCCATCAAGGAAGGCGGGGCTGACTGTGACAGGATGCACAGGAGGAGGGACTTGAGTGTGTTCATGCTGAGTCTCTCCAGTTCTATCCAAAGTGACACAAGGAGAAGAAAAACAGTAACACAAGGCTATGGATTCAGAGAAAAAGAGAAAAAAGGAGTTTTCACGGTGACAGATAAAGAAATCAGGCTTAGGCTCTGCATATCCTGGGTTCATCTCATTGACTCAGGGTGTCACTGATGGAAGCAACTGTGCTTGCCTCTAATATGCCAACAATCTGTTCTCCTCGCCCACTCTCCTCGACGTTTTTGAAACTGAGGAAGAAGCCTCCTGACTGTTCCTCACGGCAGGTTACTGGCCCCTATGTCCTGATTCGCTGCATGGGTCAGGGTATCAGCCGGGAAGGTGACTCAGCGGATCTACCTTTCACTAACTGCTGCCCCTAAGTCACTGCCAACACAGCTCATTATCAAAAGAAACCCTTCACGGGCTGGCTTTCACATTCAGTCCCACTGTGATTTTTTTTCCCGACATCGAAGATTTCCACTTTCCCATAAAAGCTTCTGATGCACAATTCTATCAACTGGGATTCTTTTAAATTAAAAAAAGAAAAAGGCACCCATGTTAACTGTGGTTATCAAGGGACTGAAATAGTATCAGTCAGAGATAGGTCTGCAAGTCTAGCTTTCATTATGGAGGACAAAACATTTTTATTGACTGCCTGTTATTAAAATTTTAGAGGGACATCAATCATGGCAGCTGCCTTGGATACACGACTCTTGCTGGAAATCCGCTCCCTCCCCACCTCCCAGCAGTCAAACCCATTAAAAAAAAAAAACAAACACACAACTCTGGAGGGTAAAAGAATCTGCCTAAAATGCGGGAAACCTGGGTTCTATCCCTGGGTCGGGAAGATCCCCTGGAGAAGGAAATGGCAACCCACTCCAGTATGTTTGCCTGGAGAATCCCATGGACAGAGGTGCCTGGGGGGCTACAGTCCATGGGGTCGAAAACAGACACAGCTGAGCAACTAACACTTTCTACTTTCTCCAGGGTACTATGCAGGAATTCTCAGCCCCCAATTTTCTCGTTATGTAACTGTTGGAGATGCCAGGGATAAAAAATCAACTTCTGAGCAGCTTACTCGAAGGTTTAACACCTAAGCCAACAGGTCAGGTTTGTGGTTCTTTCCCCTTTCTGTCTTCTTTGCCCTCTGAACCCATCCCAAATTCAGACAATAGCACAGTCCAAATGCCAGGCAGGCCTCATGACTTACCCGCCATCTGCTGAATGCCACTGAATGCACCCAGGTTGCTGGAGGAGGTGGCCTGCTGCAGAAGCTGAAAAACAAACAAACACCAAAAACAGAAACGCGCTGTCAAAAAGAAGCGGAGCTGAGGACCAAGGAACTTCCCACATCCACAGGGGCACATCCAGTTCCCTTTACATTCACATAGTCAGCTACTGCTGCCCGTTAATGGGCTAAAGGTTCCCTGTGTTGGAGCCATAAATCCATATTAATGTCTAATCTCTATCAAGAAACACAGACACCGGGGAGACTCAATAACGTCACTGCCTTAAACAATTCATCAATTTACAATTTTTAACAACCAGGTGTTAAATCTATGGAAACCAACATGGCGTGACTAATGCTATCTCTCTGGAGCTTAGTAGTTCTCGTAACTCATCTCTGTCAATCAGGGTCCAACTCTGGGTCTCCTCTGCTTTCCTTCACAGCTCCCTGTCCTACAACCTTCAATAGGAATGCACAGACTCGCTGACTCCTGGACCAACAGAGAAACCGCTGAGATACCTACAGAGAGAAATGTATCTGTTCACAGCTCCACAGCTGCAGTCATAACTACAGGATAAAGACAATGGTCAACCATTTTAAGGTGGCCTATGTGGGCACAGAGGAACATACTATGTGTCAAAACTTAGAACTATCTGGTGCTATATACATCGATGCTGTTATTATAAATATAATCAGCATCTTCTAAAAAGAAATGAAGACAGCTGTGAAAAGGTCTCTGCATTTTGTCTCTGGAGCTTCCAGCAGTACATTTATCCCTCACGGAGAAACAGTGGGCAGCACAAGGTAAGGCATGTGATTGCCACTTGAAAGCACACCTTTATTTATCCAAATGGGTTGAATAACAGGTTAACTTAGGGTTTTTCTGGTGGCTCAGAGGGTAAAGACCTGACTGCAGTGTGGGGAAACCGGATTTGATCCCCAGGTCGGGAAGATCCCCTGGAGAAGGAAATATCAGCCCACTCCAGTACTCTTGCCTGAGAATCCCATGGACAGAAGAGCCTGACAGGCTACAGTCCATGGGGTCGAAAAGAGTCAGACAGGACTGAGCGGCTTTCACTCAGGTGCTGCACTAAGCGTGTGACTAGCCTTACTGATATCCTCCTTCAGGCAGACCAGTACAGCCAGTCTGTACCCTGGAGCGAGCGTGGGGCTGTCTCCTATACTCAGAAGTCCATGGATGTCAAAAGCATGGATTCACCAGACCTGTTATTAAAAAACTGCCACAGTTCTGTGCACTGAGGAGGAACCAGAAGAATCCACTGTTTACAAAACAGGCTCTCATCATTCACTTGGAGGTCTGCGCAACCTAACAGAGGGCGCTGCCACTCCGGCAGGTTGTCGGTTTCCTCAGCTCCAGGAGGAGGAGACTCCTCAGTGGTATGGGACTCACAAACGGGCATCCAGCAGCTGACTCGATTCTACCCAAGTCCTAGTTGCCACAATACTATGGGGATTAATGTGAACAGTTATCAGAAATAGGTCTCCACCATTCACTCATCCTTCTGGATTCAGTGTAACAGACTACCTAGATATTATACTCAGACACACACAGAGTGAGGAAGAGGAGGAAGCCAGGGATGATCCGTTTTGACAGAGAGAAATCCCTTCTCCTGGTTTGATTTCTCAGGTTTCCCATTCTCTTGTGGTTGCAAGAGAATGGAGCTCTGCACAATTTTTTAAAAACCAAAGTTTAGTCAAATTAAATTAGCTTTGAAGATGCTTTGAGGGATTAATAATTTCTACTGGAGGAAGTTGCAATACCTGGAGGGTCATTAACCCGAGGATTCTTTCCACTGACAACCACACTCTAGTGAGCAAAAGTCAGATTTACCCTCAACACAAAAAAACAGGTGCTGGGGAGTGGGGCCAGAAGACTGGGATAGGCACAGGGGTCCTGGTTCCTGGAAACAGTGGAACATGAAGCTGGATTCTTAGAAACTCTGAAAAGGTGAGCTTGCCATCAACCTATGATAGAAATCCTTGTTTTTATTTTTTATTTCAGCAATAAAAATTTTTATATTTTATTTCATATTTAATATATTTATAAAACATAAATATATGATTGATATATAAATATATAACTATATAAATTGTAGATAACTTATTTTACATTTTATTTCAGCAATTTTACTTCAGCAAGACATGAGGAAATTTCACACGGGGTCCTTGTGGATAAGATGGAAAAACGGCTAGAAGGTATAGCAAACTCGGTTACTGCCTCTGACAGTGACTCAGGGGAAGGCAGGAGAGCCATGCTTCTCCCGCAAGACACGCAGACGTGTCATGAGTAGTTACTGCTTGTCAGACCCCGACAGGCCTGAGGGTGGGAAAGGAGGACTGAAGGGGCTTCCCTGGTGGTCCCGTGGCTGAGGGTCCGCCTTGCAGTGCAGCGGATGCAGGTGTGATCTCTGATCTGGAAGCTACGATCCCACCTGCATGGAGCAGCTAAGCCTGCATACCGCAGCTGGAGAGCCTGTGCGCTGCGGTGAAAAATACTGCGTGCTAACAGTGAAGATCCCACAGACCTCGACCAAGACCCGACATGGCCAGACAAGTAAATATTAAAATAAAAGGGGAATATGAGTCACATCTCCTTGGAGAAGCAGCCAGGCTGGATGGAGAGAGCACACGGAGCACTGAAATCCTGCCTGACCACCAGCGCCACGACCTTGGGTGAAGTAACAAAACCTCTTTAAGCCCCTTCTTTCCCTCACCTGCAGCAAGGGGATCACCTTTCAAGGTTACAGGGAGGGCTGTTTTGCAGAACAGTATCAGTTCTACTACCAAGTACAGCTCATGGGTCATACTATCCTGAGGGCAACAGTTCAAAGGTCAGGACAGGATTAGGATACACATACATGGACAGCAGCTAGCATCAAAGGCCCAAATGCACAATATAAAATTACATTAATTGTGTAGCCCTGCAGAAAAGTGGGGTAGCGAAGCATAGTTCGGCAGTGGTTCAAGAAAGAGTAAGCAAAACCTTAGACGAGTATGAACTGCCTTCCACCACATTCAAGCTACGTGCAGAGGCTTTAAAGTTCACACTAGGGTTCGCCCCTCATGCTGTTTAGATTTTACCAGGGGAATGGTCCTAGGTTCTGACTCTGGCATTTTAATAAAGACAGTGGCAAAGTGAAATGGGCAGCACAAAAGGGCGGAAAAAAAAAAAAAAAAAAGGAGGTGAAAGTTTAGAAACAGTGAACTGTAAGGGATGGCTGAAAGAACAGGGTCTATTTGTCCTGAAATAGGATCTGAGTTTCGGGTTTCCAACAGATAAAGAAATATTTGAACTGAATCAACATCCCTCCTCTGGGAAGACCCAGTGAGGGACGGTTCCGTGAGGCCTCCCTCCTAGGTCCTGCTGAGGAACGCCCTGCCCCGGGCACAGAGAGCGGGCAGACCACAGCTGCCTGGGGGCCTTAAATCACGGAGCGGGGAGCGTGCTGCACCCCTCCCAGTGCAGGAGTTGATGCTGGAACACTGGTTACCACCCAGCCTTGTGGAGCCCAGCTCAGCCTTCATCTAGCTAGACAGAAGGGTCCATCCTTATGCTCGTCAATTTCACCCGGAAAAACTCTGCACTGAGGCCAAGGAGTTCCTGGCATTCACAGCATCCCAAGGCTGAGCTTTTGGTGTACTGAGGGAACAAGGGGTCCGGAAGAGCTCCAGGGGCGGGGCTCTCTCCCCGTGGGGACCCCAGGTCCCCCCACCCCCAGGAGCTTACCGCCAGGTACTGCGGGGCGAGGCCGCCCAGACCCGTCAGGCTCCCCCAGGTGGCAGTGTTGAGCTGCTGCATCTGCTGCGCCAGTTGCTGCTGGAGGCGCCTTTGCTCCTTGTCCTTCTGGGTGTCCGCGAACTTCACCACGATCGGTGAAGAGCAGCCCTGTGGTCAGACACAGCGGAAAGTGAAGAGGGGGTTACAGCCTGGTCCACTGGGCTCGGGACATTCAGTCAGTGTGGGGCCTAGCTTTCTGAACGACTGCAGCAGAGGGGACGGGCTGGGCTGGTTTTTAAGCGGTCTGACCGTCCTTCGTCTTCTCTGAATAGCACCGTCAACAGAATATTATTCCAGGGTCTCTCACTGGTGTCTTTGGGGCTCTGGTGCTTGAAGAAGCCATTTTGCTCTTGTGATCTGCTTATTACACTGCCTCGCCTTCTCTCTTCAGGGGTCTTCCTTCCACCATCCCCAGGACCTCCTCAGGGACAAGAGACCTGATCACTGGCCCTTAATTAAGCTTCACGGTTCATCTGTCTGAAAGATAGACTTGTCGTGGTGTGTCTGTCTGTTGCTATGTGCAACCAGGGCACAAAGAGGGGGAGATGTAGTGGGAGTGATAGTGCCTGTCATTCACGTCTTCTTTTTAACTCTTTCCAGTGCTCAGTTAAGCATTTTTTACCTTCGGAATGGTGGGAATTACATCAACCCAGCAATATAATCGGGAGCAGTGGGTTTCGTTTTTAGGAACATGGATGAAGGAAGGAGATATTCAGGGAACACAGGCATGAACCGATGTCCCGGTCCCCATGTTTTTAGAGAGGTCTCCTCCTCCTCTACCACATCTAATCTATCACTAATCCTAGGCTACTGCAAATCACAAATGACATATCAGGATCGTGTTCTAGTCCAGGGAGGTGGAGATTTCAAATGGGAGGTGGAGATTTCTACTTGGCTTCTTTTCCTAATCAATCTTGCTGTTCTAGGAGCTTCTTTCCATGTTCATTTCCTTTAAAAGGCAGGATCAGGGGTAGTGAGTGAGAAATGGCCATAGGTTATATAACAGGACCAGCATCTTCGAGATGGAGGCGGTCCTTAGGGAAAGTAAGGGCCTAACACCCCAGGCAGGAGGACTTCCTTTTAAAAGCATTTTTCAACATTCGCCACTTGGAAACACTCAGTGGAAACCAACTGGTTTCCCTCTCCATACAGCTTACTACACATTCCATCACAATTAAAGCTGTGAAACTTTGCTGAGAAAAAAGAAGTTAATTCTACCCAAGTGATTAAAAAAAAACAACAAACTTTTATTGAAACTCAGCGTGATAACAGACCTCTCTCTTCTGTCAGAAATTTAATATTCCTATTTAAATGAGCTTTCCCCTTCCCTTTGGGTTAATTTTTCTTTCTCTTAGAAAACAAAGTTGCATTTTTTTTTTCTTGTCACCTTGGGTAGTTCCTGGGGATGGAGCTATGCATAGATGAGGCAATCATGCCTGTTATTAACCCCTAAAATGTGGGAAAACTGAGGTGACTGGCTGTTGAACCTCCAGTGGATTGAACTTCAGCTCTGGGGGGTCACAGTCACAACCCAGGATGTTAAGAGTCAATAAACTAAATAAAAGTAACATTTCCACCATTAAAAAAAAATCTATCCTTCATTTTTCTTTGTCCGCTCTGTATTTTAGTGCTTCATCATTTTAAAGAGAGCAAAACCACTCTGAAGATGGAAATTACAGAGAGCAAGGGTTTTGTATGGAAAGGGTTGTTATTCTATCAAATTCATTCTGTAACAAATTATAGCATCTCCTCCTAACAGTTCTCTTATGGTTGAATTTGTTTCTTCCTTAAATACCAGAAAATGATATAAAAGCAGAAAATCAGGCCAATGATTATAGCTCAAAAAATGACTTGTATAAACTATGAAACGGAAAAACAGGGTGGGCAGAGATTGGAGGAAGGTGGGAAAAATCAAGGTACCATATAAAATTAATGACTTCTTTTTCTTTAAAGAATGTGTTCATTTAAACTTTAACAGTCACATCATTTTGAATTCGTATCTCTTAGATCATACATCTTGGTTGAAGATGTGAGCCAGAGTCCTAAAAATAATGCGATTAATTAAAAAAAAGAAAACAAACTACAGTTATACAACTCTAATGAGACTGCATAATAATCTTCCATTTAAATGTCAATATTTTTGAATTAAACAAGAAATTTAAGTGTCTAAGGGCCCCTCTGATTAAGCATGGATGGATGTCCATATTTAAAAACAAGTGCATCAGATCTGATTTCTGATATGAGTGATATTAACAAAGGATCAACGACTTCTGAAGAATAAATGTGCCCCATTCTCTACGGCAAATTCTTTTCCTTCTGAGAGCCTGTTATTTTCTTGGTTTGGGTTCATACCCAGTTCTGCTGTATTTTCTCGTGTTCTCCGTCTGTAGGGACATACAGAACATAGTCCTCCCATTCGGGTGGGGGGCCCTGGGTGAGGGTACTGGGGGGGCAATATTTCCACCAGGGCTGAAATGGCTGGGGTGAAAAAAATAATCTAAGGTGAGGCCAATCAGGAACAGATCACTCCATCACAGGAAATAAAAATATTTAAGAGTGAAACACACACGTATATCAAGACTTTCGTTTTCTTAACAGTCCTTTTGTTTTCATTTCCAGGCTGATCTGCAGCTGGAAACCAGGCTGATCCACCACAGTGGAGCCGCCCAAGGTAAGAGAAAGGGGCGGGGACGAGGGTGGGAGAGGAACAAACACATGATCCCATGTGTAACTGCTTGTTCAAGACTGGATTCCTAAGTATTTCAAATCCCGCTAATTCTCTCTTATTGTGGCCGACTTTCACCTGAGCTTGCCTTCACGTAGGGGGTGTGAGTGCCTTAAAAATGCATTGCACTGAAAGGAAAACACAGTGATTATATAAGGTATGTTAGGAATACTGAAGTCAAAAGGAAGTTTGAAAAAGACAATAGGCTTTGCAATGCTATCAAAACTCAGAAGAGTACAGTAAACACTGAATGACAATGCCATGCACACTCTCATCCCCCACACTTCCACCCACCCCTCTGCTCCCTAGAAAAAGTTTGCCCACAGAACAAGACCCAGAAAGATCACTGAGCTCCCGGCATGCTTTGGGAGATGCAGCATGGCCAAAAAAACAAACAAACAAACAAAAAAACCCAAACAACAAAAAAATTAACCCCCCCCGCAAAAGTGGAGGCAAAAAAGAAGCTCAAACAATAGAGAACTTTTGGCACATTAAATAAAACTGAAAAAAAAATTTTTTTTCTTTCAAAAGATGAAAAACATAACTTGAGGTAATAGTACAAAGCCACCTCCGGAAAAGATCACCCATACACAAAGATACAGTTTACATGATACAGCAGAACATGCACTCGCAAAGGATTCTATCAGACAATACAGAGTAAGGACCTGCATATCACTTGGAATGCTTTTGTGCAAAATCCTGAAAGGCCATGACCCGAATCACAGACTCAAAGGACAGGGCTGTCGTCTACATTTGTGGGCCCATGCCAGCGAATTTCTCTTCCCCCAAAGCCACTGTGTCTCTCCTTAGGAGATCACATTGGAGCCTTCGAATTTCTTGGTTACTGTTTTTATTTTTATTTTTAGCAAGGGGGCAAATCTAATTTTTGGGGCGGGGGGGAAGTGGTGCTCTCATACATGAACATTTGCACTGGTTCCATCTTGTAGGAGAAGTCTTAACTTTCTCCGACACTGCTGATGCAAAAACAATTGTTTGTTTTGATTAAAGGTCACTTGACCTCACATTTAAAAAGAAGACAAAAAAGAAATCAAAGAACGCTGTGACTGAGCACGGGGCCCACTGCAATTTGGAATGGGGGCTGTTAGCGTTCAACCCATCCCACCCTGGGGGCTGGTGAATGTAGTTGTTCCTTGAGGGGCACGAGGATGCCCGGGTTAAATGGCATCATGAACTTTACATGGCAGGACCTGGGCCACCGCAACAGAAGGCTCAGAAAAGAACACAGAGCAAGTGGAAGGTTTTACTAGGTGCGCTTCCAGTCATTAGGGGAAAAACTCAGAGAGGAGAGAGAGAGGGAGGGAGAAGAAAGTGGGGCGGGGGGAGAGAGATTAAGGGAGGAGGAGTATGGACGAATGAAGAGAAAGGCGGTGAAAGTCTACATCTGTGATTGTCATGGGAACAATCCACACAGGAGAGAATCGCTTTCCATTCCCCACCATTTGCACAAAGAAAACAAAGAAAGGGCAGATGATACAGTACCTCCATGGTCTGAGACTGATGCATGGCTTTGATTGCATTCTGTGCCATTGCCCTTGTAGAAAATGTGACAAACGCACAGCCTGTGGGAAACAAGGGGACAGGGAGCAGGAAAGACAAAAAACAACAAGACAAAAGGTTTGGACGCTTGTTAAACCAACACAGTCTACGAGAACTGCCACAGGACGACACTGTTCTCAGTAGTACATGAAATCAACATCTTCTCTCTTTGGTTTTAATCTCAGGTTGCTTTTTTACTTACAGTGCTGACTTGCTAATCTGACCAAAGCAGAGAGATTTACTGATGGATTAGTTTATTTATTTTCAGAATGCAGTCCAGGGAAAGGAGGCTGGGTACTCATTCTTTTTTTTTAAGTTTTTTTTTAGCCACAGGTTTGAAATGTGCAAGACCTAGTCTGCATTTTCTAAAATAAAGAGCTGCAATTTTACATTTTCTCCTTGGCTGACTATCATGACTTAGGGCATCCACCCATTCTGGTTCTATATTTCAAATGGGAGCCTTGATTTTTAAGCAGCCAATAATAAAATCCTCACACCTGGGGCAAATTAGCAAAGAGATTCCAATAGCTTGAAATGTCAGCAAATAAATATACTTCATCTTTTCTGGGTGGTTTAAAAATTAGATATATGTATAAATACACATTCATGTTACTTAAATGCAAATAAATATACCCAAATCCTGTACAAACTACTTAGTAACTGTTAATGATGAACAAAAACAAACCCCCTATTAACAAATGCGCCATTACTCTGGGAATATTCAACAGTACATATAAAGTAAAATGTAAACATTTGCATTGGATTTGTTATTTGTATCAAATCTTCATGACTTCTGAAAGTTGCCACCTGTGGTTTCTATCAGAGACTGGACCTCAAGTGGAACATACACAAGACAATGCACATTTCTCTGAATGTCTCCCCTGAGGCCCAGTGAACCCTCCATGGCTATTTTGTTTTTTCCGGCTGTAAAATAACTAGCATCCATAGGACTCCTTGTAGCAGTGTCAGCTACCACGCAGGTCACCGCTCCAACTACATGGCTCACTGCCCTTTCCACTAATAAAAACACTGCCTTCTAAAATTTACATTTTATTTATCATGCACCCTTGGGCTTCTCAGAGAAAAAGACTGTGAAATTAATGCAGATTCAGGCTGATTTTATAATAATACCATGGCACACTAAAAGCTTAGCTAAAGCAATGCAGACTATTTCACTTATGATCTCTAATGACTTTAAAAGTGCATTGATTTTCAGCTTCTTTAGCCTTGCACAGTTTGAACTTAGGTATCAGAGAATAATTTAGTGTTCCACTCAATTGCCTCAAAACATTATTATTACTGCTACTTAAAAAGATTTGCAAATGAAGCAGATCTAAACACTGAGGGGCCAAAGCCTGTCATCTCAGAGTGAGTGCACAGAAATGGAATTCTGGCACCCATCACATGACATGGGTGCCTCCATGGCCAAGAAGCCAAGCAGAAAACTCTACATCTAAACAACCAGTGCATGGCTCGGCGCATGGGAGTCACCGGGGGGCCACCGAATACATTTTCTCTGTTTGTTCTGCGTGTGTCCCTGGTGAGATTATCAAGTCAATACTGTATCAGCACTTTTTCATCAAACAGCAATAAGAGAAAGCAATGCCTGCCCACACCCCCGAAGCACAACAACATCCAGTCATGAAAAAAGGTCAATGCATTTTTTTTTTTTTGCATCATGCTGTAAGTTTTAATACATAAAAACTCTCAGTACATGGGAGGTTCATCTCATTCACCTCTACGTTAAGCTGTCCTAATGAAGCCTGCACTCTAGCTCACTAAGAATGCCAAGCTATTTCTTAGCTCCTCCGACGTTACAGCAGCTGGTGAAGCTGTTTGAGCATGGTGCCTGTATCTATGCTGGCTGTGGTTTCTGTCATCAACAGAAGCAGCTGGGTGGCCTCCTCTAAGGCATCTAGATGAGATGATGTGTGTAATGCCATGAGAGACCTACAGCGGGACCTCTGCTGGCTCCATACTGAAATGTACTCAGCTCCAAGATGAGAGAGTCCCAAATTTACCATCCGTTTCAAAGTAATATCTCTTGAAGACTGTGATTATCACTGACACTATTAGCAGGGGAAATAAGACCTGGAGATTTCTCTTTCTTATTTCTTATCTGGAGACTGCAGGAGAGGCACAGGAAGTCATCTAATGGAGGCAGACCTGAAACCATGGGCTAACTCTGTTTCATTCACTTTGCTCTTATTATTCGGGGGCATGTGCCAAACTGAGTGTCCAAACGGAGGTACGGAATGCATAAAAAACATGTAAAATGTCAACAAAAATCAATAAAGCACAGTATATGCATTTACTATAGTTTCAGAGCAAGCAGAACTTTTGTTAACTTCAGGAGAAAGATCTAGCAATTAACAGGTCTCAAAAGAAAAGTCTAGCAAGAGAACAATGAAGTGATCTCTCTATAAACTCGAACCATTCATTGCCCTTTGCTCTATGAAACCTGCAATTAAAAGCTTGACTGATGCTTCTAATTATACAGTCCTCATCCCCTCCCAAAAAATGATCTGACAAATCTGATGACTTCTTTAACCTTTTAATTCTGTCGGCAGCAGTGCAGTGAGAGAAAACCTGTCTCCTAGGGACTCTGTCAAGTTCCACGCTCTGTGCTGTGTTCAGTTACTTAAGGGAGAAAAACGATTGTGTCATTTATAAAAGGGGAGCACGTGTCTGTTTGCTGCTCTGGATAAAGTCAAGCAACTTCAGAACCAGATGTTCCACGGGCTGGTAGCTTGTTAACCTTTGCAACGTCTCTAAAACAGGAAGGTGTGGGTAGTCCTATGACTAGGTTCATTTTGTTTTAAGCACCACTGAACACACTGGCTTTGGAGTGAGCTCTCAAATCTGTGGCTTTTCACTAACATAGGGTCACTCGAGTGCCTATGATCAAAATGGACTGGCGCCTTCTTCCACAAGCCAATCAGATGACTTTCCACTGGACAAAAATGTCTTAGGTCCACTGTTCCCCTTCTCTTTCTACAAGTGAGCTTCTGGGTACAGTGGAGTCCACTGGGTCTCAACAGGACAAGTGCTCTGATCTTACAGGGTCAGCCCTCAACTGTTCTAGGCTGTCGCACATGCTGGCAAAATGCAGAACTTAGATTTGGGGGAAAAAAGTACCAGTACCAAGATAATGAAGCTACTTTTGGTGGTGGTGATAGGGTGGGTAAGACAGCCTATATATCTTAAAGCTTCCAAATACATAATAGCGAAAAAAAAAAAAGGCAAAAATTCCATCTGTAAATGTATCCAACCTATAATTTAGCTTGCCACTATTTATTGTCTCCACTTTCAGAGTGTCAGAGATTGCTAGTAGCAAAGAAAGGAGTTGAATTTCTCTTGTGACGGTGAGGCTGTCTTCCTGCCGTTGGCGTAGATGAATGATTGACCGGGGAAAAGGCTTCTCAGAGTGATTTCCTCCTACAGACAGGATCTAAGGGGGGCACAGAGCCCTGTCGCTGAGCGGGTTTTGGTCCCCGTCTACTACACTTGTCATTTCGATTGAAAGGATGTCTTAACTCAGGTGTTCTACCTTTTCTCTAGGGTGCAAGGGAATTTTGAGAGAACTAGATGAATTCTTGCTGTGCACCAAAAAGAGAGCGAGAGAGAAGGAAGAAAGGAATAAAGCAGTGGCACTAGCACTTTTAAAAGCACATAAAATGATGCCAAGGCCTCTTGTTTTCTGCTGCTTCTTTGAAAGAGCAGCAACAGCCACTTTATTTCAACTGAAAGAAGCATAATTTAAGATAACTTGTGTGGCATGAGAAGATGTCAGCTTACGGAAAACCTGTTTACACATGCCTCTTCAGCTGTAGGAAGATCTTAGCGCAGCCAGTTTTCTTCCCTGTATCTTCTGAGCAGGATTTAAACTACTCCATGAGTAAAACACTGGAGCATCAGAATTAACACTATGATGCACAACCCCAAGGTCAGGTTCGTTTATTTACAACTGGCATGGAGAGATCGTTCATTCATGGCTCCCGAGGTTGAGGGAAGGCTGGGACTTCAGAGTTGGCAAAATCTCACCCCTGAAACGAGCCTGGAAGAGTATCCAGAACAGGACAACGTGCATCCTCACTCACTCAGTCACGTCTGATTCTTTGTGACCCCGTGGACTGCACCTGCCAGGCTCCTCTGTCCATGGAATTCTCCAGGCGAGAATACTGGAGTGGGTTGGCGTTTCCTACTCCAGCAGGTCTTCCTGACCCAGGGATCGAACCCACATCTCTTGTGTCTCCTGCACTGGCAGGTGGGTTCTTTACCACTGAGCTACCTGGGCAGGATGACAAGATGCAGCTAATAACCCAAGAGGCCTCCGGCACAGGTTCCCATATATCTGAACATCTGGGCACCACGTGGACATGACTAAAATGTCACAGTCAAAACTGAGTCCTCTCCCTGTACATGTTTTAAAAGTCAAAAGCCCACTCCCACATTTCAGATCAGATATAATGAAAACAAATGAGGATATAATGGCTACATCCAGACTGTGCTCACCAACATCCCTGAAAATATTGCCAATTCCTGTGTCAAGGGTTTTGGCAGGAGAATGTTGGAACATCATCAACACAGCTGGAATATTCTTAAGCAGAAAGTTACCTTAAATGGCAGTGAAGAACTGACTGCAGTTCATGGGAAAGAAGAACGAAATCAACCCCTTCACTGTCTCTGAGTTACAGATATTCTGTTGCCACGGTGTAGCAAACCCGGCAGATGGTACCCAGGTCATTCAATCTGACCGTGGGACTGCAGGTGAGAATGTTTGTATTTTAGGAAACGGACACGCTCAGGTTACACTGTCCAGCAGATGTGTTGGTGTGGCAGTCTGAGGCTGTGCTTCTAACAGCAGACGTCTTGTTTTTTCCTGTCATGGGTGGGCTCATGGAATCTGGCCTGCTTCTCAGTGAAGGCTCACGTGGGGGCCCTGAGAGGCAGGTCTGCCATTGCAGAAAGATCTGAATCTCACCAGGGGCTGAAAAGAATTCCAAACCAGGTTTTCCAAAATGGCAGAATGGGTTACTGCCCCCAAAGGAGAAGACGCATGTTTAGATGTGAGCACACGGTGTAAAGTGAGCCGAGTCCGGATGTCTGTTGGGTCGTTTCAACAGGCCTGGCAGGTGCTGTCCAAATACACGAGTTTCCCTGGGGGAGAGGGCAGGATGGGAGGTCCTGTCTCAAAATACGGCATAGATCTGGGTGCCGGTGAATAACTATGGGGCCTTTAAAACCGTCTTTCCTGCCTATACGGAGGTCATGATTTTTTTCTTTTTTAAACAGTGATTCTAACTGAAAGTATAGTAAGACTTGATAAATGTGAGTTCTGGCAGCTACTCTCACTTGGGGCAGGGGTACTCAATCAACAAGCCTGGAGGAACCGCAGCGTAACACCTGCCAGGTAGGAATGTCAACTACTGACGTGGCAGTAGAGAAGGAAAGACATTAGACACCTCCTGGAGACCCACGGCTACTAACTGGAAATGTGCATGACTCAAGGGTATCTCTCCCCTATCACAATCATGTGGTTTGATTTAAATCCGTTCCTACTGACTAGTTTATACCCTGGTTTAGTATTAAAAGGTGCTTTTCAGAGCAGGCAATCTCTCATTTCACTTCATTTATTCTGTAAACAGCTGAGCCAGCAACAGGCATGGAGACCGGAAATGCTGAGTGTTCCTGCTCAGGAGTGCTGCTGATGGGAGATACTTATTAATATTTGATTGAAAACTGCAATTCTTTAATGAAAGCAAAATAGTAGCATGAAAGATAATTGTTCTTTCAACAAATACACTGATTCAGGAGCAGTCCCCAGTACCCAGGAGTCCCTGGGTACTGTTAATTGAAAAATGCACCACTGTCTGTCTTTATATTTCAGAACAAATGACTATAAATGAGTATTTTCTTTTTGCCATAGGGGATTCTCATCAGTTTCCTAGAAATTCAGAAATTACTTTTCTGTTGGAAAAAAGTGGGGGGGCAAGAAAGGGGATTCTACTCTTTACATTAAACCAGCATTTGCATAAAATATTGAAGAAAGTGTAACTTGGCTGCTTCTGGTGCCAAGTGCTGGTTCCTCAGCTGAATGGCAGGTTGAACTGGCCAATTTCTCTTAAGTACGGTGTCTTGATGCTGTTTTCTGTGAAAGTTTTGGCTGCTTTAAAATCTCAACTGCAGAAGTTATCTACCATATGCTTGAGGATCTCTAGACACCAGTGCTGTTCCCATCTCTGCCCCCACTGGAGAGGTGGAGAAACTGAGTCAGAGACTCAGTTGTAAATCAGTAGAGGGAAACAGAAGTCCAGCATGCCTACTTCATAGTCAAGGCCTCCAGGACACCCTATGAATGGTCTGCTTCTACAAAAACATAGAAGCATTCCTTGGCAGTCCAGCAGTTAGGACCCCGCACTTTCACTGCCAAGGGACCGGGTTGGATTTCTGATTGCAGAACTAAGATCCTGCAAGCTGCAGTGTGGCCAAAAAAAAAAAGGAAGATAATAAAAATGTGGACGCTAACCATGCCCTATTCGAGAAGGGCACGTATTTTGACTGCTGCCATCTTCATGGGGGAAACTGAGGACAGAGACAGGAAAAGGAGTGGATGGCGCCCCACGAGTCTCTCTGGAGAAGTTCTAGGTCTGGACCCCAGAGTCACCGACCTCCAAGGCACTACACAGTTCACTACGACTGTCTGTTCCTTGTCCATGCTGTACACCTGAGCAAATGCAAAGGTAACATGGAAATGTGACTGAGGACTGTAATGGGGGAGAATGGTGGTTCTTAGGACTAAACTGGCAGCAGAAAAGGGTTCACAAAAGCACTCTCGTCTTTCTTGCCTATTTAATTCAGCCATGCTGTATTTCCCCCAGGCATTTGCTTTCCATGACTGTGTGCCTATCTGCCTCTGCCGGCTGCAGCAGGCCTGGATGACCCGATGTGATGGGGGCTGCTGGGGTGCTGCAGAGGGATCCAGGATGCAAACCCTGGCAGCCTTCTGCTTGAGAGGCTGTCTGGGCCTCCAGCACAAGGAGCCAGCTGGGGTGATGCTGGTGCAGGCACAGGCGCTAAGTGACAGATTAGCTCAAGGCACTGGGTCTGCTACACAGGGACCCCACTTGACACGGCGTCTTGCTCAGCTTTTACCCTGCCATCTTTTCAGGGAGTGTTAAGCGGCATTTCCAGGCTGCCGCCGCCTCCTCTCTCTCTTTTTTTTAAAGCCACCTTCAGAAGGAAACGTAGGGACCACAAGATTGGAGCTATTCCTCCTCCTCTCATAGTTTTCCTCAACACTCCCTTTGTTTGGGGCTCTGGGGGTGGAGGCAGGTGGAAAGCTTTTGTTCCCTGTGCCTTCCAGCAGCTGACATCGTGTTTTATGTCTAAAAGTCAAAAGAACACATGTTCTTCTTCCCGGGGTGGAGAGTTTAGGTAAGACTAGGGAGGTGGGTGAACACTAGGGCCTTGACACTTAAGGCTCAAACTTTTCTTTCAACACAGGGTTCAGGACAGAGGTAGGCAGTGCGGTCCTAGAAACCAGAGATGGGGACCCGAGAGACGTTTCTAATTATCCCTGTGGAACCTGCCTTGGAAATGTCACTAATTGAATGAAATCCTCTCTGTGTTGCCAAAACAGCTTTCTTATGAGAATGGACAAATGTGTTTTATGTGTATGGCTTCCCTTGGGCCTCGCTGAGCTGACTCAGGTAACTTAGTCAGATGACTGGGGACCCGCTGACAAGCCTTATGAGTGGTTTAAGGAAGGAGGTGTATGGCCTTGTCAAAGAGGGAGATAAGTGTGGAAACAGAACAGCCATCTCCAACCACCTTGCATCACTGTTGGCAGAAATGCTGGTTTTCATCAGTGCTGGGAAGTCCAGCCTTTGCCTCCATCCTGGTGACAAAGAAGAACCTGTAATCTCCTGGATGAAGTCATTTCTCTGTCACTTAATGGACTCTCTCTGTTTAGGACTCCAGAAGGTTTGCTCCTTGCTGTAAAACCCTAACACCCTGAGACAGGCTGGGTTACTCTGAGTCTGTATCTGCTCTATGCTATGCAGGGCAATTTTTTTCCTTGGTTTACTTCTCTGTTAAGATGCCCACACCCTCAACACCTCTTCCAGGAACAGGCAGAAAGTCAGAAAACTAAGATGCAAGCGGCACACATTCTCTCTTGCTTGCCAGGTCTCTCCCCCACCAATCTCCTCTAATCTGAGACTGAAAAGCGATGTGTAATGACAGGGCAGCCTGAAGGCCTCCTGTCTGACAGTGATAACCTGAGCTAATATGCTGGCACCAGGACCTTCTCGACTCAAGAAATAAGAGGTGATCATTCCCGCCACGGTGAAAAGTTCGGGCTGGCTAAGTTCGTCCTGTGGGGCGTGTCTCGGGGCGACCTCAGGCCATGCGCAGGGCTGCGTCTATCTTGGCTGGGACGTGGGGCTCCAATTAGCGCGGAAGGGCAGAGACGCTGCAGACGGCACACTCACCTCGGCTCAGCCCGTCGGGCCCCCGGAGGATCCGGCATTCTTCTATCTGGCCAAACGGAGAAAACATCACCCGGATATCATTCTCGTTACATTTCTTCGAAACCATTCCTATGAACAATTTTCTGTCTTCCACGGCTAGGAGATAGAAATAATGAATGAGCCAAGGCCATTTCATCTTACTCCTTGCAGGCAACGCTTCATCACCACCTCCAACCGGGCCCCGAGGCTAAATCTTCAGATGCCCAGGCCACGCCCAGGCCACCTCTGCCCTCCCACCCGGCCCTTCCTCAGCGTCTCAGCTCCTATTCCGACGCCAGGAGTTTGTACACTAACAAAACATCTCCAAGGGACATGGAACACGTTTTTAAGTCCTTTCCCTTCCATTTTTAAGCAAACTGTAATATGTTCACTAAAACGGTAAAGTTCTGGGTAACTGCTAAGTGATACCCTTGCACAGAGGTATTTAGGGAAACAAATTTTGTTTTGTGGTTGTGGGTGGGGGATAGATGTTCTCTAACTTGAGTGACAGGGAAAGAGAACGGTCAGGAGAAGAAAAACAACAGAAACCGAGTGAAAAAGTGGTCAACAAAGCTTTTAACAAAGCGCTGATGGAAGAAAACATTCTCCTTCCCTGATTTCAAACAGCTTCATCCTCAGGGGTCCAGACGAGAACAGGAGAGGAGAGATGAGAATTTCTCCAGGGGGCTGGGCAATGGCTTTCTGTCCCCAGCACTGGCTACACAGCCCCACCCAAGGCAGCGCACGTGGTCTGCACGTTATGATTAAAGATGAAGGCAACTGCAGTCAGGTGAGCGTGGCGGCACTTATCTGAGAATCTCGTGTGGGGGGTGGGCTCCATCTCAGGGTGAAATCTATCAACAACAACAACAGAATAAGGGAGGAACAACACTCTTCTGTCCTGCTGGAGGCACATTTTTTTTTTTTTTTTTGGTGGTTGTACACAGCATGTGGGATCTTATGGGAGGCTTTAGTTCCCCGGCCAGGAATCGAACCTGTGCCCCTTGAAGTGGAAGCTCAGAGTCTTAATCACTAAGCCACCAGGGAATTCCGGGACAGAGGATTCATGATGCACAGAAACGCAGGGCAACAATGCGCAAAGTCTAACCTTGGAAGCTGACAGTGGGTAGAGACCAGGGAAGGTTTATTCCTGATGACCTGGGAGATTTTCCCCCTAAACCAATGTGCTTGAGCTCTGGATAACAGTGTATGCTCAGTCTCAAAGGCAGGACTACTATGGATTTCAACACAGCCTTCTGTAGGAGAGTGCCCAAGATCGTCCTAGAAGCCCTCAGGGAGAAGGCTGGCTTATTTCCCATGTTTCACTTCATTTCTTAGAATAATAAAAATAATAATAAGAAATGGCCAGCTACAGCAGCACTTCAGAAAGTCCTAGCTTAAGGGATCCTTTTATATCTGTATTATAATCTTGTCATTGCTATTTAATTGGCTTTCATTCCTGTTTCTCTTACTCTTTCCCTGGACAGTAAATATCTCATTATCCTCTAACTGGCAAGAGTGTATTTGAGACCTGCCAGGGCCAATTGCTTCAGGTACCGAAGTCAGACTCCATGGTCTGTGTCTTCCAGGAGCTGGAACGGACGATCTGTTGATGTACTGGAGAAAGACTGGTTTCCTCTGAAGCAACGCCATCCAGGAAAGCTCGTCAGGAAGGGGGACGTCTGGTCTGTGGCGTCCACCCCAGTAGCTAAAGCCGCCTGAGGCCACCAAGCACTCTGAAAGCTGGCCAGCATGCGCGAGAAGGTGAATTCCTCCTGTGACGTAATTTTCACTCATTTAAAAGCTGCATGTGACTGCTACATGGGACAGGGTGGCACTCAGGGGCTAAGAGCTTGCAGTCACAGAGTCCCAGGCCGGAAGTAAGAGCCTTGAAAGACATGTTGTGTGACTCTAAAGAGACGCCCGAGGCCCAGCACGGGGAAGGGTCCAGCCAGGGGTCCTTCCACAAGTGGGTAGCCTGACCTGGACCAGGATCCGGTCCCCTCTCCAGCCCGGGCTTCTGCTCCCACCACTGTGTTTCTGGCGAGTCTGGAGAAGGCAGATGAGGCCAGGAGAAGAGGCCAGTGCTGTGAGTTGGGGACCCTGGTCCTCACTCCAGCGCTGCCTGGAAGGTGATGGGTGACCTTGGGGGCTAAGCAGACCTCTCTGGACCTTAGTCTTATCATCCATGGAATGAAGGTTTCCATTCTTTTTCTTTTCTTTCCTCTCTCTCTCAAGTGATGGAGAGAAGGCAGCCTGGTTATATGGTTCGCCTACCGTGAAATTAAAACTTACTCACTCCTTGGGAGGAAATTTACGACCAACCTAGATAGCATATTAAAAACCAAAGACATTACTTTGCCAACAAAGGTCTGTCTAGTCAAGGCTATGGTTTTTCCAGTGGTCATGTATGGATATGAGAGTTGGACTGTGAAGAAAGCTGAGTGCTGAAGAATTGATGCTTTGAACTGTGGTGTTGGAGAAGACTCTTGAGAGTCCCTTGGACTGCAAGGAGATCCAACCAGTCCATTCTAAAGGAGATCAGTCCTGGGTGTTCACTGGAAGGACTGATGTTGAAGCTGAAACTCCAATACTTTGGCTACCTGATGCAAAGAGCTGACTCACTGGAAAAGACCCTGATGCTGGGAAAGATTGAGGGCAGGAGAAGGGGATGACAGCATGAGATGGTTGGATGGCATCACCGACTCAATGGACATGGGTTGGGTGGACTCCGGGAGTTGGTGATGGACAGGGAGGCCTGGAGTGCTGCAGTTCATGGGGTCACAAAGAGTCAGACACCACTGAGCGACTAAACAGATCAGAATAGAACAGAACTGAAGCACTTGGGTTTGGAGGCTTGTGGACTTCAGAATCCCTTTCTACTAGCCCCTCTCTCCACACCGGTCGTGGCTCCCAAGACAATGCAGAGAAAAGAGAGTTCCAAGGAATTTAGGCTGAAAACCACAATTCCACAATCCCTGTGAATTATGAATTGTGCTCCAGAGCTTGAGAAAGGCTTGATATTAGATGTGGAATTTAAGCTGGACTTTAAGAAGTATTGGCAGGGTCTGGATGGACTGGAGACATCACATATTAACCAGACAAGGCGCAGAGTTAGGGTAGAACAAGGACGGTCCTTGGGGTGTGCAGAGGCAGGCAGCCTTACTGGAGAATCATATGTATGAGTTTCTGCTTCACTGGCAGAGAGGGGCTCAGTGCGGAAGGAAGGTCACCAGTGGTCCAGGGCCCTTGACCCTGTTGAGCCTTGTTGAGGAAGCAACGGGCATCACAGGCTCTGATTCCTGGGCAGAGGCCATGGAGAACCCCAGTTACTTTGTGCAGATGAAGATTTTTTAATTTAAGAAATCCTTTTTTTTTTCCTGTCAGAGTAAGTGGACTCCTGGTCATCTAGTAGGAGCTGGTGAAGCAGAGTTAAGTCGAAGGTTGGGTTGGCCTAAGGATCCAAGCATTTCTAGAAGCATCAGATACCAGAGAGGATGGTTTCTTCCCAATGGGAGCTTCTGAGCGCCAGTGTGAGGACCCTGACAGTATGAGGCATTCCCCTGAACCAGAAGGGGAACAGACGGGACTGACAGAAATGGGACCAAGGAGGGAGGGAAATGTAGGGAAGGAGGGGAACTGTCCCGACCCCTTCCCACCCTCATCTCTGGGACTCCCACCCTCAGGAAGCTATGGCTGATATCTCGATGAGTACAAAGCTCATTTCTGTTGTATTTCTTCTTATCCAGAAGAATCCAGTTTTGATTCTTTCAAACAAAAGCAAGGGAAAAAGTCCCAGTTGGTCCTTGGTTTCCCTGGTAAACCTATAATTATAGTATTTAACCAAAATAGTTTTCAGGGTTTGAGCTTTGTTGGGGTGGGAGAATGTTAGAGTCACCTAAACGGGCAGCTCCTGAGGAAGTTCAAAAATGATTTCTTTCTATAAGAACATTAAAAAAAAAAAAGGAAACCACTTAAGAAACCCTGACTTCCTAGGCTCAATGGAGGGGTAAACTCTGACAAGCAGAGGGAGGAAACATCACTGTCACTTTTTTCAGTAACAAGTATTTGCTTAAAAGAAAATCTACACCATCCACATGCTACTGAAAGTGCTAACTTCCTTCCCCGTGCGTGACTGTGTGTGGACATGCCCGTGTGTATGCATGTGAGTGGACACATGTGGGGACACACATGTGTGAACACACGTATGCATGTGAGTGGACATATCTGTGTGGACACGTGCATGTATGAGTGGACATGTGTGTGGACACATATGCATGCACATGTGAGTGGACATGTGTGTGGACACGTGCATGCATGAGTGGACATGTATATGTGGACACACGTGTATGCACGCATGAGTGGACATGTGTGGACACGCATGTATGCATGTGTGAGTGGACGTGTGTGTATGTGTTGCCAGGTGTGTGCATGTATCTAGGAACCTGAATGGCGGCAATCTCTTGAGCCAAAGCTGCTCTGTGGTTTTAACAGTTGGACCTTGTTTACTGTAGTGGCAAAATGGGAATAACTACAAACATTGAGCTTTCCTCTCCTTGAGTTCTTCTGGATCTTCCAGTGAAAATTTATTCTTGAAATTTATTCCTCAGATTCCCATTCTAAGGATCGCCGAACAGTTCCGTCAACATGTTAAATAAACATAATCATCCTGAATTCACTTAACTTTTTCATCAATGTTAGATGCATTTTCTGCTGGGCCTTGCCTAAGTACTCCCAAGCAGTTACGTAGCTCACTATTTTTTTTTCCATCCACAAGAATGCCAGGTGCTTAAATAAACCTACCACATCCATAATGTTCTGCTAAGTGCTTTAGGGAAACTAAAAAAAAAAAGATAGTGTCTTCGCCCTCTGGAGGAAAAGTCCATCTTCCTTTAGGATAACCAATGAATGAATGAGGGGAAATGCTTCATACACCAGGGGCTACACAGTCAGGGTGGCCACGAATCCTGGCAGCAGATTGATTCACAGCAGCGACCACTGCCAGCTCCTCTTCCACAGCGTAAATGAGAAGGGTTAATATTACAGGTACGTGGGGACTTTTTAAGTTCAGGGACTAGAAACTTAATTTTTAACACGCCCCCATCCCCAACTGTAAGTCTCAGCTAATACCCTGGTGTACAGCCTGTCAAAGTCGCACCTGTATTCAGGGAAGCCCGAATTCATTAACAACTTTCCAATGTGTTGGTGCTAACATACGGCATTTAATTACGGCCTCAATGCCAGAGTCTACTTTGAATTTCAAAATGATTTCTTCCTTTTCCAGTGCATCAGCGTGACTGCAGGGGGACACCCAGATCCCCACCTCTACAGGCCTCACCATCCCTGGACAGACAGCATCCCCTCATACTGGCTCTCGTGAGCCTGGAACTGGATGCCCGGTCACTGGAGGTTTCAGAGGCCTTGAGGAAAGAGATGGGGGCTTAAGTGGCATTTCTGGATGCGAGGCTCTTGGGACCCTTGACAGGCCGTGAGGCTGGAAGTTAAAGCAGAATGAACCTGAACATTCTGTCCACAGAATCAAAAAAGAATCCTTGAAGCTAGGAGCATGACCTCAGAAGTAAACACGGCTCCAGCCCCTGGGACCCCAAGCCCAGAACCAAAGGCGACCACCACGACTTCCTCATCACCCACTGCTGGACTGACTTCAGACCCAGTAACTGCCTTTAACTTTCAGTCCTGCACAGTTGGTTGCTTTTTCTGCATGGCGATGGAGGATTAAAAGCTGGAAACACGCCCTCTGATGGGAGAGAGAACGAAGAAGAGTGTCTGTGTGTGAGTGTGGCTGGTCCCTGCAATAATCCATGCCTCCTCAAACGCTCTTCCTCTACCGCCCACTCAACTAGGTACAAGGGAAAAACAGCCATAAAAGGTGGGTGCTGTTGAGACCTGGGCATATGTTCAGTGTGTTCTCAAAGTCCCTGATGTTTTATTGCTGGTTCAGAGTAGGATCTTTTTTTTGGATGCCTGGTGCAGTAGACGCGCAAGAACGTGAAGTATTGATGAAATGCTGGGAGTCTGCATAAATGTGCTGGAGGCTATAGCTGACGCCAGAGCCACTGGAAGCGCAGGTTCCAGGAAGGGTGGAGATCTCGCAGGTTTGTTCCAGAAAACATTCAAGTGCAGGGAACATCAAGAGCAGACTCACATTTCTCGGTGGGGGGCTTCCCTGGTTGCTCAGTGGTTAAGAACCTGCCTGCAATGCAAGAGACCTGGGTGCGATCCCTGGGTCGGGAAGATCCTTGGACAATGAAAGGTCAACCCACTCCAGTATTCCTGCCTGGGAAATCCCATGGACAGAGGAGCCTGGCGGGCTACAGTCCATGGGGTCATAAAGAGTCGGACATGACTTTGTAACTGAACAACAAACCACATTGCTGGGCCCAGCGCAGAGGTTCCCTCTGTCAGAAGCCCTGAGTGGACAAAAGCTTAAAGGAGTGATTGCTTTTCTGCAGTTCATTTGTCCATCACTAATGAATCTGCAATGAATCTTGCTCAGCAAATATGAAGTTGGAGAAATCTGAACACACTGATAATGAAGAGAGTAACTGTCTCACTATGATGAGTCCTTTGTGCCATCCATAAATGTCAGCAAACTCAGAAAAAAAAAAAAGTGCAATTAGAGCTCATTATACTTCTTTCACAGCCACAGGAGCTATTTTGAGCATCTGAGCCCAAGAAATCTTGATGCTCTCTGAGCTGCAGAAACTATGAAAAAGTGAAAAGTTAAAGTCTCTCAGTCCTCTCTGACTCTCTGTGACCCCATGAACTGTAGCCCGCCAGGCTCCTCCGTCCATGGAATTCTCTAGGCAAGAGTACTGGAGTGGGTAGCCATTCCCTTCTCCAGGAGATCTTTCTAACCCAGGAATTGAATTAGGGTCTCCAGTGTTTCAGGTGGATTCTTTACCAGCTGAACTACTAGGGAAGCCTCTCAGAAACTAGGCTTACCTGTCAAAAATGCCATGTGACATCAGAAAAGGCCTGCAGCTTGTATCCCTGGCTTTGAGACATAATACCTTTCTCCTCTTCCACTCAGGTCCAAGGAGAACCCTGAAGTCTGCTCATGACTATGCAAGGTGGGAGCCTCCGTGAAGAAGAGCTCTTTAAAAGCCACCTTCGGTCCCTTTATACTATTTGACTTTTTTTCTTAACTGAAAATTCATAAAATGAAGTTCAATCTGCAAGCCAACGGCCCAGAAAGGTTTGTGGGTTTTCCTTTGTGTGCTCAGATCTAAGCTTTGGCAGGAAGAGCCCAAGGCTGGAAGGGCTGGCCTCTGGTCTCAGAGGCACCAGAGAAGCTGCCTCTGAGGGCTGGAGTTATGCCCTCAGCGGAGCAGAGTGGATGCTCGCCTCGCACCAGGTGTGACCCTAAGTTCTGCAGATGTCAACTACAGGATGACACCATCAGGCGGGCCTCACGGGCAGAGCACAGACTAGAAGACCACAGCCCCTCTTACAGCTGGAGACTTGGAGGCTGGGTGAGGTTAGAGGAACTTACCCAAGGTCACAGCAAACAAGTGCATGGTCAGGGGTCAAGTCCGGGCTCCTCGAAAGAGGGTGCTTCTTGAGACCTTGGGTATTTGCTCATCTTAGTAAAACAGTACCCAGTCCTGCTTGGCTTCTGAGACTGTGCAAAATGGGGTGTGTCCCTGGCAGTTGTATCCTGTTGCTGTGGTTCCAGACCCCAAGCAGACACCACCCTCAGTGTCCAGAGGACAATCACGGTTTGTACCTGCCCAGCAGACAATGCAGAAGAAACCTTCTCTTGGTTCAACTCTTCAGGTATTTCAAGTCACACATTTCTAACTCGGTTCTCTGTCAGGTTTATCACGATGGCCTAAGGCTCAAATGAAGCTTCTTCTGCAGACTTTGATCCCATGACTGGTGTCCTGACAGTTTGGAGAATTATGGAGCCAAAGGACAGGGAGCATCTCCTGGTGGCTGGACACGCCAGCATGCCCTTCGCTGATTCATCCCACAGACACCAGCTCCATCCCTCGCCTCTCCCAGGAGGAAGAGAATGGACTGCAGGCATGCCCACCAGGAGCATGTGGGCTTAGGGAGCCCGCCTTCTACCTGGGCAGATGCCCTGGGTGCAGGACCCTAAGGGCCAGGGAAGGATGGGGGTGGAGACACCAAGCAACACTTTATACAAGCTCTCAGTCACTTACAGCACTATCCCAAATATTCAGGAAAAAAGCTCAGCTCTGAGAGGCAGTTACCTTTATTTCTATTCTATGAACGAGATTAAAGTCTAGTCTCTCCATGACTGTCAGATACTGAAACCAGTGACAATGGACACGAGTTCCAGGAGGGGATGGACAGTGTCTTTTGCATCCTTTTCTGCTTTTAAAAATTCACTGCTGCAGCCCCGGCCCCTGGCAACCTGCCCGGCACAGAGTAAGTAACTGACGAAGAATTGTCAAACAAGGGATGAAGCGAGTGGACTAAGACCCCGCAACAAAGCAGTGGCGGGTTTTAGACCCTCTGACACCCAACACCACGACTGTGATAAAGAACTGTAGGAAAAAGGGAATCAGACCCAAAGAGAAGGGTGCGGCTGGTCAGGATGGTGGTGAAGCACCAATGTTTACTCCCTGACAGGTGAGCCCAGTGCCAGCAGCAGCCCCATACGGCAGGGAACTTCCTTCAAAACTTTCCAGTTGATGTGGCCAGAAAATGGGATGCGCTACAATCAGCAAAAACACACCGTGTAGAGAGGCAGAGCTTCATCATAATTTGCACAGGCGGATCTGCGGATCTCCGAGTGCGTGGCTTCTGCCCCATGACTAATTAATGAGGTACAGAACTGCCTGGAGGCCGGAAACCATGCTGATTGTGTCAGTCTTTTTTTTTTTTTTTTTTACTTTTAAAATTTTTATTTTAACTTTAGTTTACTTTACATTACTGTATTGGTTTTGCCAAACATTGACATGAATTCACCACGAGTGTACAAGCGTTCCCAAACATGAATCCCCTCCCACCTCCCACCCCATGCCATCCCTCTGGGTCCTCTCCTTGCACCAGTCCCAAGCATCCTGCATTCTGCATCTGACATCAACTGGCGATTCGTTTCTTGCTTGATAGTATACATGTTTCAATGCCATTCTCCCTTCTCATCCCACCCTCTCCCTGATTGTGTCAGTCTTGAGGGATGGGGATGCTGGGCTCCAGGAAGGCAGGAGATTCCTCTAACACACATTCAGTCAATCCCAAGAACAAAATGGGGAGAGACGGTCTGCACAAGTCTAAGCAGAAACTCCAGAGAGAAATGTGCCCATCAACCCTCCAGTGTCATGGAGAGGCAAGTCCATTATTCCACGGACCTCATCAAATGCATACATAGTTTTTTTTTGCACTTAAGTGTGTGTTTATTAACCAGCAGACTGAATTCTGAATAAATATAGATGCAAATGCATGGATACAACCTAGAGAAAAGTGCAATCAGACACTCTCAAAGCCAGAGGACCAAAGGAAAGGGGGGAAAAAAAGACAGCCCAAGTCCTGGTGGGCAAGGCCCTCCTCACCTGGCTTCTCTGCCTGGTGTAAGGTCATCCCTCCCTCTTGGGCGCCTGTGCCGCTGTCAGAGGAGGTAGACAAGAGCCAAAGGCCACAGGGTCACCATACTGATCACGTCCCAAACAGAGGGACACGGAAAACTGCTACTTGTAGCATCTTCACAGGTCTTTACACCAGATACGGGAGGGAAGGGACTGAAGTTCACGTTTCTCCAGAGGTGCCCACCCCAATGGAAGCTCCTGGAACACATCTCTCCTCCTTCCCCAGAGAAACAGCCAGCTCCTCCCTGCACCCCCTCCCTCCACCAGCCTCACTTTTTGTGCTTAAGAAAACAGACATTAATAGGAGACAACTGGTCACCACCTACCGTTTGACTTTTCACTGTCTGCAGGTTTCATCTGAATGGGATGATGCATCTAAAAATAGAAAAGTGAGAAGGTAAGGCAGATTGAACAATAGTTCAACAGTCTCAGAAACCCCATGCTGTTCAACAAGACTACAGATACCTTTGTAAGGGTATTTAAATAATAACGAGACCTCTCTCAGTTAACAGGAACTATTATATATTAAATGCAAGCATGTGTTTGACGTTCAGCAACAGGATGCTTTTAAGTCCCAGGGCTCTGTGACATGATATCTTAACACGTGAGCTTTGCAGTCAGGCTCAAGTTCAAAACCTGGTTCTATCACTCAGTGTGGTTTCTGCCTGGATCTGACAGGTGATTCTGGCTCTGCCGTTCATTACAGCGGCGTGACCTTGGGCAAGCGTCTTCTCTGAGCTTTAGTCGCCTCATCTGTAAGATGGAGGCGACATCTATACAGTAGGGGTGGAGAGAATTATCAGAGAAGGTGCATGTGATGTGCTTAACAAACGAGGCATAGGAAAAAACAGCTATCGTTATTTTGTATTATTACACATGATTACAGATGGTCCATTTTTCTCCTGGTCATTCTATATCTGCTGCATGGCTATTTCTTGGGTTTTAGAGTTGTAATTTGTAGGTTGACCCATTGATTGATTTAGGTGTCATCATCTAATTTTTATTAAACATGACGTATGAGACAGGAATGCAGAGGCAGTGAAAGAATGGACAGAAGGCGAGAGGGAGGGAGTAAAGGATGCGGGAGGGGCTGACAATCACATTCAGTGCGCACGTAGGTGGAGAAAGCACCTGAGACAACGTGGGACCAAGATCCTGCATCTTGGAGGAACAAGATGCTCCATGCTCTTTAAATGATGCCAATCACACTCCTGTACGTGATCTGCAGAGTTGACTCCAAGCACAGAAAGCTGCCACCGTTTCCAATTAAAATAAATTCCTCAAATGACTTTCACGGGCTCTCTCGCTTCATATTTCATCCTACCCCAAGGACTGTCGACGCCACGGGGTAGATGGAATCAGTGGCTGTGCAAATGCTTTTATTATAATGGGTCCCATTCTGTCTGAACCTTTAATTTCCCCAGTGGACTTCCCTCACTTGCCAGCCACAGCTCTGGGTTTTATCTAATTTAAATGAAAGGGGAATGCTACTTGGCTCTGGCACCGAAATGATGGGAAGTGATTATCGGGTGGTTGAGACCACGTGCACCCAATGCCTGCCAGGGTCTTCCAAACACTAGAGGAAGAGGACGAGAGAGCAGTACCGGGGGACGAGAGGCTAAATAATTCAGAGCTGCTTCGTTTACGCTCCAAGGCAAGATGCTCTTATGCACAGAACACAGGCCTTGAGGTGTGGGGTCTACTTGTATTCCCACTCCACTCATTAATACGTTCAATTTGTAGAGAAGAGACCAGCATGAGAGTGGAATGCTTAGGGGTCAGTAAGCAGACTTGTCTTTTCAGAAAAGGGGCTGTGGGAGTCCAGGGGAGCAGGCACTTCACTCTGCCTGGTGAGGGCCATGGGGGTGCTGTGGCAAAGGGCCCGTCTGCTTTGAGTCCTAAAGGTTGGCGGACTTGCCAGCAGAGGAGGGGGCAGCCAGTGGACTGTCCCACACACAGACACGATGGTGAGGAGGCGCCCGGCTCTCCTGGAGTCAGTGCACAGCGTGAGTGTCTGTGTCAGTGGGGGGGGGGGGCGCACATGAGAAGGGGTGCCGGGGCAGCTGGTGTCCAGGCTGCTGACCATCTCACAGGCTAAGGCGTTGCAATTTCACCTAAAAGTCAGCAATCAGGAATAGAATGTTTGAGCAGCAAAGCCATGAGATCCCATTTGCTTTCTCGAAAAGCCACCTTTGGCTGCAGCATTGGAGGGTGGAGACTCAGGAGGCGAAGGGCACAGTTCAGAGGCGACTGACTACAAACAGCCCCCAGGAGCTGGTGAAGGCCTGAACCTCAGAGGGAACTGGCTGGTGGTGGCAGAGGCCCAGGCCTGGAGAGCTGAACGTGCAGCGGGACCCCGGCCTGCGCACTTCACCTCTGTGTCCTGCATATAACGCCGTACCCTTCAAGTAACTGCCTCAGCAGGGAAAACACGGGAAAGCTGGCCGGGGAGGCGGTGGGCAGAGACTGAGGGGCACAGGTCAGGATGCCCTGCATTTGGTGTGAAGCTGGAAACATGGGTCTCGACTGTCAGGACGGCTCTGGGAGCAGGCTGATGCCACAGGTGTGGCTGAAACTGTCCAGAGAAGGAAGTGAGTGGAGGGAGACGACGACCAAGCGCAGCACCAAAGGGACAGTGGGAAGAGGAGGCAGAGCAAGGGCCGGCCCAGAGAAGCAGGAACAGAGCCGCGTGCCCCACAGGCGCCACCCAGGGAGAGCTTCAAGAACAAGGTGGTGGTCAGAGCGAGTGCTGTTAGATGCTGCGATCAAAGTGCCCCACGGTCCTTCTGCATCTGGCAATACAGATTTTTTAAAAAAATTTATCGAAATAGCTTCTGTGGGGTAGTGGGGGCCAGAATGCCAACCTGCAGGTAGTGGGAGGGCAACAGGAAAGGGAATGGTTAATATGACAGATGCAGATAATTACTTCGAGATTTGTTCTAAGAGGCGGCAGGGAGGAAGACAGGAGACTTGGTGGCTGATGAGGGTGGAGTCTTTCCAGACAGGAAACACTTGTACAGGTCAATGAGCTGAAAAGACTCAGATGAATTTCACAGGTTAAAGGTACAGGAGAGATAAGAGTACCAACATTACATATAGGACACAAAAATTCAATGAATAGGACTCTTGCCTTCAAGACGCTACCCACCCAACATGGTGACTGACGTGTACACAAATAAAGGAGAAAGCTGGTGACGGGGATCAGAAAAGCAGTACAGAGAGAGTGCTGTGAGCCCTCAGATCCGTCAGCGACGTGCACAAAGGGCAGGATGAGGAAATCTGGGAGCTGCCAGGACAGAATCATTTGACTAAAGCTGCCAAGGGCCCTGGGAATCATCTCGCCCAATACTCTCAATATCTGAAGGGAAAAAAGGACTCCATGAAGGACACACAGCTGGGATCAGAAATCAGAGTTCCCTACTCTTCAACCAGGGCTGATTCCCACAAACCGCTTGGCTGCCCCCACAAATGCCCACCACGGTGTCTGGACTCCTGAGCCTACGAGGAGAAGCTGCAGGCGCCAGAGAGACACTCAGCTGGAGGCGCCAGCAGTACCCCCTGGGGGAAAAGCAGTCGTCCTCTGCCTTCCCACCACACTTCACCAACAGAACTCCACCATGGGTACTGTGCGAAGACTTGACTCTGGCTTTTCCTGCTGTTGCTGAGAACTGACCCTGATTCTGATCCAAGACTATCCAGAAGGCTCAGGAATGTATCACCGGTAGCAGTGAAACAGCCGGGGCCCACTCTGGACTTGAATTGGGTTTCTCTGAACTTGAACTCCTGGATCTGGAGAGAAGGAGAGATCTCCTTATGGAGATCTGGATTGTCCGACCAAGGTGATTCTAAATGGGTGGTCACCCTACTCCAGGGATGTTCTGAAACCAGCTGTGATAAATGTATGTAAAGCGCTTTGACCTTCTTGGAGAGAGGTGTTCAATCAGGAATGTATTAGGAAAGACTCATCATCACGAACAGTTCATTTGAGTTTCAAATTCCTGATCAGGTACAGGATGTAAATGTCAAGGGAGACAAAAAAAATAATGGTTTGGAGGAGTTATTCTCATAATGTTATGTCACTTCCTCACAGTCTTATGATTCCAAGAACTTTGGCAGAACTTGTTGAATGGAGTAGGGAAGTTCCTGCAAAGGAGGGGGCATTCCAGTTTAAAGTTTTAATATAATATAATATTATAATATAGGGAGATTCCTCCCCTCTAACAGGAAATGGTGTCAAAGATTCACCTCAGTAGGGTGCCAAGACAACTCACACATTCACTCCATTCCGCTCTGTTACATGGTGGGAATGATGGGTAAACAAGAGTTCTCATCACAACAGAGTGTCTAATGTACGGGTAGAGAGAGACACACCACGCGTTTTCCACACGCGGCGTGGGGACTCAGAGAGACACCCGGCACAAAGGAAGGACGAGTGCAGAACGCATCTCAGCTGGAGTGATGGTCAGGCTCAATCCTGAAGGGACCCTGGTGCTAACCAGGACTTGAGTGAAGGGCATTTCAGGGAAGGAACAACCTACCTGAAGGCAGAATCAGAGGAACGAAGCCGCACTGCTCCTAGTGAAAGATGATGATGCATCCCGACCAACAGAAGCCCCAGCGGGTGTTGCCAGAGACCATGCACCAGACCCCAGATAACAAAGTGCTACAGGACCCATGGTCGGGGTAAGCTCACGATCAGAGGAGCTCAAGCACGAGCAAACAGCGCACATCCCAGCCCTGAAACAGAACGGCCTCGGCTGGCAGCCAGAGGCTGCATGCTCAGTGCCCTCCTCGAGGCCTGAAGATGACACCCGTGCCATCAGAACTGCAGCTTGGCAACACAGCTGTCACCACGACGGGGACACTGGCCACTGCCACCGCCCAGCTGGAGGGCGGGGTACGCACCGTGCCCTGCCGCTGGGCGTGCGACAGCAGTAATGGGAGGACGGGCCCGAGCGCTCGGCCGCCACCGTTCCAGTCTCCCACCTGAACCCGTTACGTGCACGTCCACTCTTGCTTAGATCCTTTTCCCAAGCAGGCCGTTACAGAGTATTGAGTTCCTTGTGCTATATAGGGGATTCTTAGTTTATACGGAGTAGTGTGTATATGTCAACCCCCATCTCTTACTTGATCTCACCTCCTTTCCCCCTTGGTAACCATCAGTTTGTTTTCTGCATCTGTGACCCTATTTCTGTTTTATAAGCAAGTCCGTTTGTACATTTTTTAGATTCCACATATGAGCGATCATATTTGTCTCTGTCTTACTTCACTCAGTATGACTATCTCTAGGTCATCTGTGTTACTGCAAATGGCATCATCTTGTTCTTTTTAAAGCTGAGTAATGTTTCATCGTATGTATGTTAAGAGGCATGTTAATTACTCCGAGGCTGTATCTCCATCATTACACAGGGTCAGCTGGGTCTGAAGAAACCTTCACTGGTCTGTATTGTTATGACCTGTCTACACAGTTAGAGGAGCCTAGCGATTTACAACCTCAAGCCAGTGGCACTGACAGGGTAGCTTCCTTGAGGCCTGGAGGAACAGCAGCAGTGAATCGAAGCATGCCTGCTAAGTCACTAAGTTGTGTCCAACTCTTTGAGACCCTATGGACCATAGCCCGCCAGGCTCCTCTGTCCATGGGATTCTTTCTCCTGGCAAGAATATTGCAGTGGGTAGCCATTTCCTTCTCCAGGGGATCTTCCTGACCCAGGGATTGAACCCTCAACTCTTCACGTCTCCTGCATCGGCAGGCGGGTTCTTTACCACTAACGCCATCTGGGAAGCCCCGTGAGTCTAAGGCTTGAGTCCAGCTCAGCTGCCCTTGGAGCAGAGACCACAGCAGGGCCCTGGCTGTCCTACTCCAGGTTCCCCACAGCAGAGGGCCTGTCCAGGGAAATGGCAAAATCAAGTATTTTGGAAACAGATCCGCTTCATGGCAGCGCATTTAACAGAGCCCATCAAGTTTACGTTTCTATGAAGAAAGCCTTCTAAACCTATTTCCTTGAAGATTGCTTTGCACGTGAATTTGTTTTACATTTTATTACAGAACAGTGACATCATATTTCACGTTCCACAGTAAGGTATTGAGTAACTTGTTGGTTTCTATTTAGCCCTACTTACTTAAAGGCAAATGAAATCTATAGACAAACAACTAGGATTTACTGTATATTACAGGGCATTATGCTCAATATCTTAGAATAAACTATAATAGAAAAGAATAAAGGAATATATATAATTATACATACATATATATGTATACTTGAATCACTTTGCTATATGCCTGAAACTAATGTAATTCTGTCTATCAACTATATTTCAATTAAACGAACAAACAAATGCAAATGAAGTCTGATGAAAGGGGGACTAGTCAAGCAGATTCGAGAGAAACTGGCTGTTACCTTCAGTTACATCTGAGTATTCAGTATTAATCATGAAAGCAAAGGGCACTGCGACTGCAGCCCACTGAGTTGCTGCCTCTCAGGGGCCAATCAGGCTCTCTTGACCTGTGGGCCCTCCTCTCTGGCTTGGGCTAGTTTCATCCCACACCTCCACTCTCTCAGGAAGCTGTCAGCATCCAGGGCTCCAGCCTCCAGGAAGCCTCACCTGGTAGCCTGCCTCCTAATGGTGAGTGCGCGGCCCCTGGCCCTCCCTCAGCATCTCCCCCACATTCACAGGGGCCCTAGATCTGAGGCCCTTACTGCTGGCAGGACCTGCTGCTTCTCACTCTGGAACATGTCAGCCTTGGATGCGTCACCAGGAGCCTGGCTGTAGCTCACAGAAATGAATATGAGGACGTAACTATGGAGCAAAGGCACCCCCCCCCCACCACCCCTGCAAAGGCTGTGGAGGTGACGGCATGGGGAGGGAGCTATAGACGCCCCTGGCGGCAGCCGTCACCACCCTCATGATGAGTCCCATCACATCCCAGTGACAAAGACAAGCCTGGACCACAATCAACAGCATCCATGAACCACACTCTCTATGAAGTCTGAGTCATTTCCCCAGATCTTTCTGCCTTGACACTGTGATGGCTAAGGAGGTGATTCTGAGCTGAAACGGCCAGTGTTAACCCAGATGGAGGCTGGAAGACCCAGGACCCTGTTTCTCACACCAAGGAGAATTTGTGTTGAAATTTGTTTAACCCCAGCCATCACCAAAGGATGAGTGAACCACCTTTAACACCAGACTCAGTATAAAACATGCCATTTTTTAACCTGAAATGGGTTTTACAGAATCACCACCACGCATCTCCTTATTAACCCCATTGTGACCCCTAGAAACAGCAGCCGTGATGGCACGTTATAAGCTTACTGCCCACAAAGCATTGAAAGGGAGGAAGAGTGGGGAGGGAAGAAGTGATTGCATGAAAGAGCCATGTGCCGAATGAGAAAATTAACAGACTCTACTCAGGAGAGACGAACTGGAATTTCTCTTCCGTTCCCTCCCTGACTACGCAAACCTGACTCATTGAGAATATACGTCATATCTTGTTGGACAGCAGACTGTGAGATACCAAAGGCATCTTCACTTCCTCAATTTTTCTCCAAAATGTTTTGCAAATGGGCAAAAATAAATTTCAGAAGCACTGCCACCAGCTGGAGGCAGGCCATCACCCCAAAGGCAGATGTACTGTCAAGGGAACTTCTATGACCATAAGGAACTCCCAGAGCCACTGAGGCTCCCCCATCTCTCTAGGAAGGAAATTCTGCCATTTCCATCACTGATTTTTATACTTTGCGTAAAGTAGACTGGGAAGAAACAAGGGGAGTTTTAGGAATGTTGACCTCTCAGTATTGAATAAAGACCTTTGAATTTCTCTGATTTTTGAAAATGGTGACGTATCGCTAAACTTCCCCAAACATCTTTAACAGAGTGACGCCTCTGCAAGAATACAGACCATCAGAGTCACATGTGGGATCCGTCTCCATCAGGATAAAGCTGGGCTTGGCGCTCACAGTTTTGTTTGCTATGTAAGTAGAGCATTTAGGCAATGTTGGTGAAAACAGAGGAACTCTCCCCTGTGCTCTCAGTTTTCCCGGGCTAAGCATTGATTGCTGTAGGCTCTTTATACGTATCCTAACTAATTTAATTCTCACAACCACCCTGAGATAGATGTGAATAAGGAACTAAAGGGACAGGGTTGGGGGAGGGATGGAAGGAGGAAGACAAAGAGAGATTAAAGAGCTTGGCCGAGGCACACAGCACATCAGCAGTGGAGCGGGGATTTGAACTGGGGCTGTCTCAGGCCCGAGCACAGACTCTCAACCCCTCTTGCATACTGAGCCTCCCCTTAGCATATCCAGACAGCTATGCTGTGAGATGGCGGTTTCTAAGAACTGAGAGCATTACCAAAATCTCCTCTTCCACGCTAGACATAGACTATCTCAGTCTGTAGGGTACCTCCCAATTAGAAACTTACATATGAATGTGTGTATATGTGTACATTCATATACACTTCACATGCCATATGAAATACATATTATAGACTTATTTAAACAAACAAAGACCCCAGTTCAGCAATTTTTCCCATCTCTCACTCCCAGCCTCTGGCAATCACCTATCCTCTGTATCTGTGAGCTTTTTTTAAAATTAATTTTTAGACTCCACATATAAGGGAGATCATAAAATATCTGTTTTTCTGTGACTTATTTAAATTTAGCATAATACCTTCAGGGTCCATCATTTGTCCAAAGGCATGATTTCAGTTTTTAAATAGCTGAATGATATTTCATTATGAATGTATATATATGTGTATATGTGTATACACATATATATACATACACATATATTTAAATATGAAACAATCTCTGTATCCGTTCATCCAACACTTTGGTAGCTTTCATGTCTTGGCTATTGTAAATATATGCTGCAATGGACATGGGAGTACTAGTTACCATTTTCAAGTTAATGTCTTTGTTTCTTTCAGATAAGTACCTAGAAGGAGAACTGAGGTATCCTATGATAGTTCTGTTTTTATTTTTTTGAGGAAATTCCACACTATTTTTCATAGTGGGTGCATCCATTCATATTCCCACCAACAGTGGACAAAGCTTCCCTTTTCTCCGCATCCTCAGCAACACTTTTTTAAAAATCTTTTTGACAACAGCTCTTCTGACAGGTGTGAAGTTATAGCTCACTGTGGTTCTGACTTGCAGCTCCCTGAAGAATAATGATGCTGAGCGTCTTCTCGTGTGCCTACTGGCCATCAAGATGTCTTCTTAGGAAAAATGTCTATCCAGATCTTCTGCCCATTTTTTAATGACATTGTTCCTTATATATTTTGGATATTAGTCCCTTGAAAATACGATTGGCAAATAATTTGCTCCCATTCACTAGACTGTCTGCTCCTTTTGCCAATAGTTTGCTTTGCTGTGCAGAAGCTTTTTCGTGTGATGTAGTATCACTCATTTATTTTTGCTCTTCTTGCCTCTGCTTCGGTGACAGTTTCAAAAAAAATCATCACCAAGAGCTATGTCAAGGAGCTTGCCACCTATGTTTTTTTCTTGGAGTCTTATGATTTCAGGTCCTATATTAAAATCTTTACTCCATTTTCTTAATTTTTGTGTATTGTGTGAGACAGCGGTCCAGTGTTCCCAACATCATTTATTTGACACTATTCTTTGCCCACTGTATATTCCTGGCTCCTCTGTCATAAATTAATTGCCTATACATGTGTGAGTTTCTTTCCTGGGTTTCTATTCTGTTCCATTGACCCATGTGTTTGATGTCCATACCATACTCTTTTGATTACTACAGCTTTGTAATATACTCTGAAATAAGGGGCATGTTGCTTCCAGCTCTGCTCAAGACTGCTTTGCCCATTCAGAGTCTTCTGTCGCTCCACGCAGATTTCACAACTATTTGTCCTGTTTCTGTGAAGCATATCCGTGGAATTTTGACAGGGATGGCCCCAAATCTGTAGCTTGCCTTGGGTAGTATGGCAACTATAACAATATTAATTCTTCCGATCATGAACACAGAAAATCCCTACGTTTATTTGTGTCTTCTTCTATGCCTTTCATTAAGGTCCTGTAGTTTTCTATAGACACTGCTTGGTTAAATTTATTATTTTAGATGAAATTGTAAACGGAACTGTTTTCTTAATTTCTCTTTCTGATATTTCATTATTAGTGAATAGAAACACAACAGTTTTTTTGGTGTATTCACTTTGAAACCTGTGACTTTACTAAATTTGCTTATGAGTTCAGACAGTTTTTTGATGGAGTCTAAGGTTTTCTCTATATAATATCATATATCATCTTCAAACAGTGAGAATTTTTACGAAAAAAAGGATAGCTTAAGGGACTTATGAGACAACACCAAAAGGACGGGCATTCATATTCTAGGGATCCCACAAGGAAAGCAGACAAATGGGAAGAATAATTATTTAAGGAAATAATGGCTGAAAGCTTACTTAACCTGGGGAAGAAAACAGACATTTAGATCCAGGAGCCCAGAGTGTTTCAAATAACTCAAAGAGATCCACACAAAGATTATAATTAAAATGTCAGAAGTTAAAGACAAGGAAAGACTATTAAAAGCCGCAAGAGAAAAACAACTTATTATGTACAAAGAAGCCCCCATAAGATTACTAGCAGATTTTTCAGCAGAAACAATGAAGGCCACAAGGGAATGGCACAATACATTCAAAGTGCTGAGAAAAAAAAACACAAAAAACTCCCACAAAAAACTCCCAATCAAGACTACTCTACCCAACAGACTGATCATTCAGAATTGAGATAGTTTTCCAGACAAGCAGAAACCAAGTGAATTCAGTAATACACTAAAAAGTCATATGCCATGATCAAACAGGATTTATTCCAGGGATGCAAGGATGGTTCAACATCCACAAATCAGTCAGTGTGATACACCGTTTTAAAATGAAGCATAAAAATCATGTGATAAGCAACAGATGCAGAAAAAGTGTTTGACAAAATTCAACATCTATTTGTGAGAGGAAAGAAAAGCCTCTCAACAAAGGGGGTACAGAGGGAACGCACCTCAATCTAATAAAGGGCATGTATGACAAGCTCACAGATAACACACTAAACTGTGAAAAATGGAAAGTTTCTCCTTCAAGCTCAGCAACAAGACAAGGATGCCCACTTCTGCCACTTTCATTCAACATAATACTGGAAGTCTTAGCCACAGCAATGAGGCAAGAGAAAGAAATAAAAGACATATAGACTGGAAAGGAGAAGTAGAAGTAAAATATTTTAGTCTCAGAACAAAAATGATTGTCTAGGTTTTCTCTATGAGAAAGGTAGGAAAGAAAACTTAAAATGCGGTCATGAGTCAAAGGAAAACAGCTTTACAGCCATACTAGGAAAGTATAGCTCTGATCTGTGTGCCATCTGACCACGAATTGTATGCTCTAATTCAGAGAGATTAAATGTTAATCCTTCTACAGTTCCTTCAGGTCATTTAAAATACATGCAAAATGGAATCAGACTGTGAAATTTATATTATGGGCCAAGTTATCCAAAATGTTCTATACCTACGATGATGAGTAACAATTGATAACAAGCAAAATTAGCTCTCAGTCTAGAAGAGAATAATAGTTTTGAATTACTGACAACTGATCCTACAGTTTGTGGTTTCTTCACAAACTGTTAGTGGGAAAAGTACACTGGAATCCATAAAATGAATCAAGTATAGACCACTTATTAGATAAGTCAGCATTTACACAGGTAGGCACTAGTATTTGGCTTTATGAGAGCTGACTGAATTGTACAAGGCTGGTTTCTATTTGAATGTGTGTGTGTGGTCACGCTCAGTTGTGTCCAACTCTTTGCAACCCCATGGACTGTAGCCCACCAGGCTCCCCTGTCCATTGAATTCTTCAGGCAAGAATACTGGAGTGGCTTCCTATTTACAACTTCAGGGATCTTCCTGACCCAAGGATCAAACCCACGTCTCTTGTTATCTCCTGCACTGGCAGGTGGATTCTTCACTGTTCTACCTGGGAAGCCAAGTAATCATCTGAATACTGATTTGGAAGGCAGCTATACTCACCACTACACCACCAAAGCTGACTGCTGCTTTGGAAATTCTGGAGGCCACTGTGTGGACAGTGGCCTTTTGAAGATGCAGATTCACTGGTGGAAGCAGAGTGTATGGGATTCATTTATGCTTTGAGTCACAGTACTGTTCCAAATTGCTCTTTTGTGCATCTCTAACTAAGTTAATAGAGAAGACACACAGAAAACTTTGAACGAATATTTGCCAACGTGTATCTTTATAAAAGTGATCAAAGCCAAGAATAAAAGGGGATGTGAATATGACAACAACAAAGAAACACGTTATCCTTTCTCTTCCCATGGCAAATCACAACCAGAGGAAAAAACCTACAGTGGAAATAAGTGACTATTTCTTCCTAATAGCCATTGAAACATGTGAAGCGCTTAAAGCACTGCCTGCATAATATGTGCCCAATAAAGTTATCATTATCATCATCATTACTACCTGACAAAGCCAAAGGAGACTGCTGAGGGAAAAGGCCCCAGTCGAAACACGCTGGAAGGAGCAGCCTTTCTCAGTCACATGGGAAGTATACAGCTAATACTGCTCCCAGCTTTTTCCATATATACTAACAACCCAGTGAGAGAAAACGACCTAAAGAACCCAGAATTATGTATCTGCTTTTGGCTTCTCGGGCTCCAAAGGCAGCCTTTTTTTTTTTTTTTTTTGCTGTAATGTTACTAGCTATTTAGATTTCTGTTACAATTGTGTGGTACAGGAGAGGGGGGAAAGTCAAGCAGCATAACCATTTAGTCCTGGCAAAAAATAAAATAAATAAAATATTGCGGGAAAATTAGATTACTCTGGGTGGAATTATAGGAGGGGAGCTCGAGTCTGCTACAGTGATTAAGTCATCATTTCTGACAGATGACTCTAATCGCCTGTCAAATAGCATTCCTCAACCCCATCTGTAACTTGGCGTCCTCGTTACTCAGCCCATGTTACCTTCTGTATAGAAAACACACACAAACAAGGGGAGGTGCAGCCCAGCGTTTATTACACTCATTAGCTATAATTAGGTTCTGTGTTTTCATACTAAGTAATAACATGAGCTTCCATTTTGCTTTATTTATTCTTAAAATTAGAAGAAAAATGAATAGGCTCAAAATAGGAGGCACAGAACGTGAATGAAAAATAATTGTTATAACAAAGTGTGAGCGTAATGCTTTCTGAAGCATCCCTATTGAAGAAGGATGTTAATCCTTTCTTAATTTTTCATGGAACTGTTGTAAGGATATTACTTAGGTAAATCTATGACACCTTTTAACCCTCTAGTCAGATGCGGGGCCTAATTAGCTGTGATTTCAGTAGAAGGTATTATTACTGTTTAGTCTTATTTTTACAAACAGAAAGCAATTTCTTTGATAAGATTTTGGTTCTTCTCTCTGTCACTGACTGTCTGGGACAGAGTATAAACAAATGTTCCAATTAGCTGCGCTCCCAAATAAATACAATGAAAAGCAAAGCAGAACCAGTTAAAATTGAGTGACTGTACTTAGGCTTTCTGGAATCCTCTGTTTAGAGCTGCATGTTTTAATGACGCAAGACTGGGGGGTCTAGAACAAATCCAGAGATGGAGGTAAGTGGAAAGACAATGTAGGATCCTAGCACCACTCAGGCCATAGGAAACCCCCATAAGCACAGCAGAAGACCACACAAGTCACACACATGGGACAGTGCAACAGCCACTCCTGATTAATAAGCCCGAATTAACAATAGACAGATATGCTTTCTAACCATGACTTCCTTCTGACAGTGGAACTGTCTTCCCAAAACCAGTGATGAATGTGCCAAGAGTCACTCTTCCAGATGTTACCCAGACGCTCCGTTAGATACGCTCCCTGACTGAGCCAGGGAAAACACAGATGGAAACAACAGGGCCTGACCTGGCCACAGAGCAGTGACTTCATGATCTGGTTGTTCCCCTCCATTGCCAGTATGATGGTTCTGCAGGCCACAGACTCAGTATCCTCTCGTATTTTAAGACAGATGAGTCTGGCTTAAAAATAAAGTGTCCTCTTGACATTAGCCTTGACCCGTCTCGGCCACCTTCGGGCTCGCCTCTCACATGGCCGGGGTCTAACCCCGAAGCCAGCCCGCTGGGCTCGCGGTGGCCCCCTGCCCAACAGCTGTCATCCAAGTGGTCGCGGTTACCCAGGTCTCAGCTCCCTGGACTGGGGGCAGCGAAGCCTGTGGGCTGGTGAGCAGAGGGTGGTCCACCTCCCTCACTGATGTGCCCTCTGGGGGGAGATGCCTGTTGTGCTTAACTGGCCCTTCTGCTGGGTCCAGGTGGCTGGCGGACTCCTCATCCCACCGTGAAGCTCAGTCAGACTGGGAGCATGTTTCCTCCTCGATCTTTCTGCCCCATTCCCAGGACCCAGCTCAGTTCCTGACACTCCCTGGTACAGTTTCCCAGGCTTCTCTACTCAATTTCAGCCATACTCCTGCCTCACTCTTGTAGGAAGTAGCCTTTTGCTCAGTGAAAGCTGCCCACGCTGCACTGGGTTTCAGTCAGTCCCGGGAAACACCAGGGCGGGGCTGAGCCTGGGGCTTAAGCAGCATCAGCTCAGGACTGGCAGCAGCTGTCTTCTCTGTGTTCCCAGACTCCTCATGGGACCGGTACCCGGGCCACACCGGCTTACTCTTCTGCTTCTTGGAATTCTCACTCTAGATCTGTCTCTGTTAAGTTTCCTTCCCTCCTGCTCACACAGATGCCTGTAACGGACTCCTTGCATGCTGGTCCTTGCCTCCCAGAGCATCGTACACACTGCTGCCTTTTTAATTCATCGGAAATGCAGGTATAATGATGTCTGTGCCCAGCTCAAACACTTTCAATGATCTATCAAATTACATTCTGGCTCCTTGGCCCATGTTTCAAGGAACTCCATGCTTTGCTCCCAAATTGCCTTTTCAGGCTGACTCCCCATGACTGCTCTACATTTCCCATCTCGTCTAGTCAAACTGAAGAACCTCCTCTTCTTGGTTCTTCTGCCATAGGCTCACCCACAGAAAGGCATCATGACCCTTTCCATGCATCTACAGAGTATTTTCTTTGTCAATAATAGCCTCTGTATATTTGTTAACTCAGAAACACCTATATGTCAAGTTACAGGTCAATCATGTGAAATTACCATTTTCGTAGATTAACAATGGTTGAATGGTGAGAATTTCATACAGTATGACCTCCCATCCTGCATAGCAAGGAATGGTATCATCATCTTTTCGGATGACCCATAAAAAGCCCTAAACCTTCAGGTCATGCAGGATACCTCCTTTGCTAGGCTTGAAGATCTTTCCAATAATCCATCTGCATATTTACAAGCTGTATCAGTTCAACTAAACATGGACTTGATAACATAAAATAACATGACCCTCTAAACCAACCTTGGACTTGATGGGTATTTGGTGTGCAACCCAAGACACTTTTTATCTGCTCTTAGTAGTTTCCATGCTCTCTCAAGATCAGTGATGCTTTATCCAGTAATCTCCAGTTTCCTTTCAACTCTAAGGCAAACCAAAGCCACCACACCACAATGCCCCTCTAACAAGCAAATCTTTAAAACCTCTGGTTCAAAACTAACTTGGAAGATTTAAGCCAACCGTATCTTATCTTGAACCTTCTGACAGGGAAAGGCGTTTCATCTGATCAGCAGAAAAGCATCACTGAAGCCTGTATTCTAATGACCCTGCCAGAGCTTAGCTTCTCAGTTCTGAGTGTTTGAGTTGCTCTGCCAGCCACGTTTATTAATTAGTGTATAACATTTCCATCTCTCTGCAAGTTGCAACCTCTCATAAAAAATGCATGATTTGATTGGCTTAGGAATGACAACTTCATTTACAACAGTCAAATAAATACCATACCTCACTCAGCAGTCTCTTCCCAATTATTTATTTAACTACCTCCATGGCCTTTGGGATTTGTACTGACTCAGTGAATGAAAGGAGATAACTAGTGTAATTTTCTTTTCTTAATCATGTTTAAGCAAAAATGATTAAATCTTTTTTTTTTTTTTTAAGAAATGAGGACTGGCTAAAAAAAATTCCCTACTAAAAATAGCTGGCAAATTTGAAAAAATGCCTTAAGGGCTATTTCATACTACCCATGTTTAAAATGCAAATCCATTAAACATCTGAGAAGGACATCTGATATTGTTTTTAGCAGCTATATTTATTCATCTCATCTTCCGCCATGGTACTAAACTTTGGTTGATATTTTGCCAAATGAGGATCTCTCCTCCAGTGCTGCTAATTCTTTATGAGTTTGAGCTTAATTTCACGGTCTCGTTTTGATCTCCACCTTCTATTCTAATGTGCAAGTTCGTTTACCAACTTTGGAAATGACTTGTTGGCAGAGCTTAGGGAGATTATGATGGTTCGATTGTCCTATAAATACCTTCCCCTGAAGCTCAGTCTTCTAGAGATCAAATTCAAGGCTTGGGCCTTTCAATATATGGCATGTGACCAAAGTTTAAATGGCAAAGGGAAACTAAGAAAGGGGATCCATGAGATAAGACTTTCCTAAGAAATTTATTCTAAGGAAGGGAGAACCCTTCACTGACATTCAAGCTGCAGGGGCAAATCTACTCTGATGGTTTCTTACCTCTCTGGATGTGCTGTACTGAATGTGGGTCTGGGAAACTGTGGTTGCTTTATGTTTGCTTTGTAATGGAAAGAACGCCTCAGTCAGAATCATGAGGTTTGGTGGGGTTTGCATGTTGGCTTTGCCAATGCGAAGTACCTAGAGTCAAGCCTGGTTAAGCTCCAGGAAACTCATGTTGGAAGCAAGGATTGTATCAGCAAATTCACTGTCCGGTCTTGAGTCCATGGTTCATCTTGTGCTTCTAGTCTGTAGGGTAGGAGTCTATGTGACCCAAAGGAGTGTGAAAGATCGTGCAAGAGCCGGGACTACGTACACTCCTCTCACTTTTACCCCACCAGTGTGTAGAGAACTCTCGGGATTGTCCGATACTGTGACAGTGTCTACGAATAAAAGCTATCCCCTTGGGAGTTTGTTTACTCAACAAACATTTGCGGAGCCAGAGCCCAAAGTACGAGGCACCACCCTGGCCTCTGAGAACATTGCTTCTGAAGCGGGAGCTCTGTGTGGGAGACACTGATGCATACGTCATAGGGGAACAGAGCACAGCAGTGGGGGGTGAATTTCAGCACAGGCGAAATTACGCACAGTGGACCACAAAGCAGGAATATTCACTCCTACCTTCCGGAAGCACGAGGCTGTGTTTTCACGGCGGGAACACTGTGTGTGAGCAAGGACGGCCAAGAAAATGAAGACACGGTGTAGACACGAGTTGGAGTTCCCACCTCACCCTCAAGAGTCAACAGTTGTGTTCATTGTTTTTCAGCCAAAAGACACAACACAACAATGTTCACACACTCCCAAGAGCAGCCAAGGAAAACGTGAAGCCCCCAGCATCTAGCGGTAATTCCACCATCCGCTCCCCTTGCAGGAAAGCACTTAAAAGACTAACAAGTTTAGCTCTAGGTAGGATAACTCCAAAAATTCCCCTAAGCCCATCTGTGCTTTTATTAGCTGTGAGGACAACTGATGAGACCCAAGTGATGAAGAGGCTGAAGTTGCAGAGCTGCTTCTCAGGGAGAACACAGACCTCCTCACTGATAATAAATGGGGTCCAGGCAGGGGGAAGACACAGGATGAGAGGAACCTGAGGATGATTTCAGCTTCTTGTCCTGGTTGGCCCTCATGTCCATGTAGGTGATGCACAAGGAGGGCTGGGCTTGTAGAGGGAGAGGACTTCAGGTTTGGAATTTCCTGTGGGCCATCTGGATGGAACTTCCCAATAACAGACGCTGAATATCAAGGTTTGGGGCTTGACAGAAAGGTCTGATGTCAAGGTCAAGTGTGGGGATCCAACAGCCTACAGGAGGTGGCGGGAAGCCTGGGGAATGAATGACGGAGACACAGTGAAGTTGCCCCGTATGAGAAAGTGACCCTAGGGCGCGGAGAGGTTTAAGGTGTAGTCCTCTGCTTGCCATCTTTAAGAGAAATATACATTTTCATAAGAACGTCGTGGATCATTTCTCTCCACTGTGTGTGGGAGGCACTGGGAAGACACAGCTTGAGACGCCTTTCCGTTCTCGTCTGCACTCAGCTCTGTTCTGCTCCAGCTTCATCCGTGTTCCAAGCTTTAGGCCAGACCCAGCCTCCCCTTCCATAAATCAGTATCAGGGCGGCCAGCTGGTGTATTTTTTTTTTTTTTCCTTTCATTTCTTAGAATTTTGTTAAAGTCTCAGCTACATTTTCTCATTCCCAATAAAGCTTTTAAAAGATACAATGGAAATGTTGATATGCTGCATTTCCATAAAGCTCATCTTTGAGCCTATCATGTTTAGAGAAGAGAATCAAACTAAAATGCTGACGAACACACCCCAAGAATCCAACTACCACATCTGTCCAACCAAATGCTGCCAAAGAGACTGAAGGTCATGCTCAAATGAGACTCTGAGATGTTATTCTGGAAGCCGGGCACTTGGCACAGTTGCGGTGGAAAGACCTGCCCTGTTGGAGCCCTAACCTGTATGCAAAGGGTTTTTCGTTTTCCTTTTCTGTTCGGTGACTCTGAGTGACTTTCACCTGAGAAGCAAATGATACAGAAAGACAAGGGTGTGTCTTTAAAATCAATACAGGGTATTTCTTTTTGATCTGCGTCATCAGGGTGCCTCTCAGGAGGTGTCTCAAGGATTGAAACCTCCTTAGCCTTGAGTTCTCTCCTCCTTCCTGAAGGATAAGAGGGGTTCATGGTTAGTCAGCTGTGTTACTCGCTTCTGATTGTTTCCAAGACCAAAGATGAGGGGGCTCAACTCATGGGACTCAGAGCACAGTGAGAAAACAGTAAGGGTTATGAACCTCCAAACCGCCGAAGGAAGAAGCAGAAGCTTTTTTTTTTTTTTCCTAAAGCTCAAATCCAGCTCAAATCAGAGACTGAAATGAAAAAACAGGCAGAGGAAGGTGAGCATGACAGAGCAGGCATCACCTGTACACAAACCCAGCTGATGCAAGTTCTTCCGCAAGGGCTAGTCGTTTGCTTGCGCTAAAAACCAGCAGCACACGGTGCGCGCGGCAGGTCCAGAGGAAGCCTGGTGGTCTCGCTCTTGCACCGTGTGCTCTCCTGCTGGGCCCCTTTCCTCCTGGGGTCTAATACGCCACCAGCAGGCGTGAGGCCGGACTCTTCTTCCTCTGGGCGCCTCCTGTCCGGTCCACTGCCTGGCCTCCTGCTGCTGCTTTCGTCAGCCAGCCACGATTCACGCTTTGATGCTGGCGTGACAAGTGACAGCTGTGGCTTCGGGAGAGGTTGGCCGTGGATTCCATTCCGTGTGGCAAAAAGCGACCCTGTGCAAACAGACCGCTACCGAGGATGCTTGAGGATTAGAAATAAGCCAAAATGTGAAAAACGTCTTTACATTTGTAAGAAGAATGGATGGAAAACCCAGTCAAGGTGAAGTCTCAAAATGACTCTTTAGGGCAGGTGACCTTCCTTTCGAGCCTTCCGAACTGCAGAAACGTAGGGACCTAAAGCATCTCTTGCCAGGAGACAGTCCATGCTCTGCCCTAGCGTTCGGGTGGTGGTTACAGCTTCTTGCCTCTCAAGCTGTGGATTCCAAGAGAAACAGGAGAGTAAGCCCTTTGCTTTCCTCTGAAGGCGTTTCAAGTCCACGAAGGATGAAGCAGCAGGGATTCCAGAAGTTCCTGTGAGGTGGGGCTGGGCTGACGAGTATTACTGATTAACTCGTGGTGGCAGAAAATCGCTCTTCTTGCTTCAGAATAAAACTGGGCTGAAAACAGCACCCACTCCACTCATCCCCTGCCTGTCTGGGACTCGTGAACTCTGCATCAGTCTCATCTATCTCATCTGTGGGTCTTTTGAGGGTTGATGGAATGGAAAAACACAAGTGCCCAGAAACAAGGATGCTGGAGAAGGAAGGGCCCCTTCCAGGCCCAGAGGAGCTGCCTCCTCCTTCACCTGTCCTGGATGGTCAGGTCACCGCGATGCACTGTTAAAGAGTGCCCACAAGGGCACCAGGGAAGGTGTCCGTGTCTCTGCCTTCTCTAGGACTCAGATGAGTGGAGAGACAGACTGAGCGGTGGCAAGAGGCACGTAAGCACACACATTCAGAGCAGCTTAAAGGGAACTGCGATGGATTCCCAGGACAGCAGCACTGATGAGGCCTATTTCTACCAGGGCATAAGCATCAAACTTCACACACTAGGTATTCACATCATCCATGGATCTAGTTCAAATGCAGGTCTGGGGTGGGGCCAGAGGACATTTCTAACACGTTCCCAGATGATGGCCATGCCACTGGTCCACAGACCACAGCTTGAGCAGCAAGGCTATGCTGCACTCGTTGGTGGGGGGGGGCGGGCAGCCAGCAGGTAAGGTGCTCGCAGGCGTCAGGATGGACAGCGGAAGCAGCAGCCTGTTCACAGCCAACACCCGCCTCTGGGGGTCGATGACGATCCTCCCAGCTGCCGTTCTCAAATCTGCCCAAACATGGGGCTCACTGGGGGCACTTTAAAAACACTGCAGCTAAGCTCCCACCCTGAGAAATTCTTAGCTAATTTGCTCGAGGTATGGTCTGGGCATGTGCAGTTTCAAAAATTCCCCGGGTGAGACTGCTTATCAGTCAGGGTTACTAATCACTGCCCCAGCTGTAGATGCAAATGGACTTCATGATTAAGGACTTTCCTTTTTCTCCTTCCATTCTTCATAAGCTCATCTCATTCGTCTGTCATTTTAGGTAAGGGGCCAGGAAGAATATCGTCATTATCTCTCTGGGTCTTGCTCGGAGAATGGAAATGAGAAAAGGAATCGCCACATTAGCTTGCCTCACATCACGGAATGTAATCCAGGGACAGACTGGTAATCTGGGCTCTGAATTTCTGATTCCTTAAAATGATGTTTTGGCATCATTGCAAAGAGAAGTTTTAGGGACCTGAGGAAAAAACAACAGGTGCAGAACTGGGAGGCGCTGAGTTGTCCCACCTCCACTGCCAGGTGGCTGCGTGACCTTCCGCACGTCACCTAACGTCTCTGGGTTTCCGTTTCCTCGACCATAAAGTGGGGCCATTGGACGGTGTTGTTTCTAAGTACACTTATGATCAGATCTGGTCTTTTTCCTCTGCATGCCCTGTGTTCCTCTGTTGACCCAGAGAACAACACTGAAATAAGCAGAAACCTGCTGAGATTAGCCATGGATTTCCTAAGTCTGTGACTCTGACTTTTCCTTACTGATGATGGTTAGTTTTTGTCAATGACCTCCAGGGGTTTATCTGGACAACTCTGACTTAGGAGTGATTTCAGTAACTCAGAAGTGATTTGAGTGAGGAAGATTCTTTGATAAATGACTCACCGGTACCTGTGAGTTTCTTTTTCTTTTTTTTAGGGGTTGTGATTATAGTTAATGCCTCCATGAGCAGAATAAATGTAAGTGAGAACTCACTGAATTCTGGGCTAATGCTCTTCTTTCTCTTTAAAAGATACCTTATAAATATTAGGCTATCATAAAGCAGGTACTACTGATGGATGAAGGTGACAAGGAGAAGTTAGCCTGAAATTAGCTCATAGCTGTCTTTCCCATCCAACTTGTATCTAGTACAGGAGGGAAATTATTAGCTGTAGAGGTCAGTAAGCATTCACTATCAGTATGATTTTTATTAACTGAACATTGATTATCTAAATTCTGAAAGCCAGTGAAAAATATCAGGTTTATTGAATCAAAACTTGCTAGAAACCTAATCCTCCCACGGTTCCACCACTATGGGTCTGACTTCACACCCAGGATGCGGGATGGAATGAAGAGATACCAACAGATTTTCTCTTTCCTAATCCACACGACTTGTTGACAGTTCATCTACGGTACCCTGGACCCCATACAACACTTAATGCAAAATATCTGGCAGTTTTCTGGTGTATACTTAAATGTATGCTCTCCTGGAGAAATGACGATACAGTCTCCATGGGGGAAGGGCATGGTGCGCAGAGCTGAATATCCCAGGACATACTCCACGGACCCTCCAGGGAAGCCGAGTTTTCCAGGGAGCCTGCTCTTTGCTCTTCTGTGGTCCCTCCTGGCCCTAAGGAAGGGAGGGGGCCAGAGGGTACAGGACTTTGGGTCTCATAACCTCACATGCCCAGGGTCCCATGTTTCCATGACCAAGACAGTGGCAGAGGTGACACGTGTCTAAGCCTGCACAATAATCCACTTACCCCCCCTTCTTAGCCACACAGAAATCACAGCGTGATGACCGCACAGAATTTCTCACATCCTCTGCCCTCATATCTTCATCAATCCTCCAGCCTTTGATCCAAACTCGAAGGGGGAGGACAGAGCCAATGGTGGGGGCGGGGGCAGGGCCCAGACAGAAGGACAGCTGAGCTCCCAAATCCAGGGCACGCAGCCGCTGGCCTGGCCTCCCTGCCCTTGACGTGCTGTAGCCACAAAGACAGCACTGTTGGTGCGGCTGCTTAGGGAGGCTGTACCATCCGCCCGTAGTGGCTGCTGCAAATTTAAGTGCCCTCGTTTGGGGGGAGTCTGGCCCCTCATTTTCAGAAGCAGAAGATGCAGATGCCTAGATGGTTTTGCAGACCTCAGCCCCAGACCCTGGTTCCTCACCCACGAAGTAAGAGGGTGAGTGGGTCTGACTGATCTGTAAAGGCCCCCAGGTCTTGTCGAGGCCACAGGGTGGGTGAGGGTGGCAGGCCTGGAGCTCCTCTGAGATCCCCCCCACCGGCCCACAGCTTTGGGTGGCACGTGATAAGGTTTATGCTTCATCTTCGGAGATGAGCCCTGTCCCCATCTGCCCTCGCCCCTTGGACAAAGAGCCCAGAGATGGAAGGGGACAGGGAGGCCAGCTGGACAGAGACAGGACATTAGAATGCAGATTGTGGAGTTGGGGCTGAGAGCCTGGGGTTGCAGATAAAGAAAAGAACCCTAATAACCTGAATGTTAATGAGCCAACGTTGGTGAAGCTATGCTCCTCTGAAGAGAGGTGCTGCATTTATAATCATGTCTGCAAAGCAGATCCTCTTACAGTAAGGACCACCTCTGATATGTGGCTCCGTCTCAGTGAACCTGGTGTCAGTCACCTTGGACCCAAGTGACCAGGAAATCCTGCCTCTCGCACCTGCTGTTTGTGGGGACCTCAGTCGGGGCCTGAGAGCGTGGTTTCACGTCTTGGGCAGGGTAAGAGGCTGAGGCCTCATGCCCCCAACTCATGGGGTGTCAGGACTGATCCTCGGGGAAGGGGTGCTTGGCTGGCTGTGGGGAGGGCAGTCCTGGGTCCAGGAGCTCTGGCCCTTGGGTGGGACCCCCACGCAGCACCATGAGAAGGGGTGATGGGAGTGCTGAGGCTTCAAATTGGCTTTAGGATGGCTGTGCAGGGAGCCAGGGTGGTTATCGGGAGCTGTCGGGGAAGCCAGGGACTGGCTGGGGACACATTTCCTACTGCAGGAATGGGGATGCCCAATGGGGCTTAGGACCTGTAAGCCTCTGTGAGCCTGTCGAGTGGGGTGCAAACTTGACAGGTGCCAGAGGTGCTCGTCTGAACCCGACTGTCTGTCCACTCCCCATTATGGGCTGTGCCACCCTGGACAAGTCGCTCCCTTTCTCTGAGGTTCAGCTTCTTTACCAGCAAAGGGGCTGGGTGACACCTGCCTCGTGCAACAGCTGTGACAATGCCAAGTGCTACATCCCGAAAGCCTCCGTTCATCGGGGGCCTGACACCTGGGCCACTGACAGTCATTACTACGTAGTGATCTTCACTGTCGTGCTGCGCTGGCCTCTTGAGTCTGACTCCCTAGCCCCTCCGAGGGGGCAGGCATTGGACCAAAATCTCCCATCAGGAGGCCAGGCTATCGGAGAGGCTGAGGGACTGTGACTTTAATTCTGGTTCCATCACTCCTGTGCCAGCGGAGGGCAGAGAAGTTAATTTAATCTTCCAGAGCTTCTGCGTCCTCCACACAACAAGGTGAATGCTATCACTTCATCCCGAAATGTTTTTAGGATGGGCGGCAAATAAACAGTATCAGAAAGCCTTCTACAAACACAGGCAACTCACTATGCCTGTGGACCGGGGCAAGAGACCAGCGACAAAGGAAACCCACCTCCATCCCGGAGCCTCGTTAGGTTAGCCACCCTCGTCAGACCAAGACCAGGAGCAGGGAAATGGACCGACCTGCTGGCGTTCATCGCCTTCCCTTTCCTTTCTCTGTTCCCTGGCAGAAGAATCGTGAGCGCTAAGCCCCTGCTGGTCCTCAGCCAGAGGGGAGCAAACGGGCTGGGAACCTGAGAATGGAGCATCACCCGTTGGATGGCCCGCTGCGTCTCTCTCTGCCATCACCACCCCACACCCGCAGCAAGTCACTCAGAGACGTTTACCTTCCTCCTTCCTATGGACCCACGTTCCCACCTAGACAGGTCTCCGTAATTTCAATGGGACACTAGTGCGATCAACGCACAGGCGCCTGAGAAGGGCTCTAAGGATCACTGTAGTCTGACCGCTTCACCCTTTGATGAAGAAAGGATGGACTCGCGAGTGCTTCTGGAGTACTCGAGGGGAGGGGGTGGCACTGCAGACAGGAACTTTCACCTGCCATTGCCTGGGGCAGGCGAGGACGTCAGGAACAGCAAAGGAGACAGAAGGGAACACGGGCCACAGTGCCCCCACCTCGCCCCGAGCGTGCCACAGCCGCCCTTTCTCCTTTCGTCTCCGTGACTCATGGGTGGTGAGAGCAGGAATGATCTGGTCCTGAAATACTGCTTTGTTATCGAAACAACTTCACTAGCCCAGGTCGTAGGATGCTTCCTGGGCACCTGTGCACTGTGACACCATGAACTGGCCTCAGGCACTGGCCTCCTTCCCTTGCTCCCAAGCAGACTGGCTCCAGCCGGCAGTGGAGCGCCGAGGCTCCCTCTCCCGGCCTCCCTGGCCCAGCTCAGCCGCTCTCTGTTTCTTGGCGGCTGGGGAAGACCTCAGGGCTCCTGGAGAGCGCTCCTCACAGCCCCCTATGTCATATACTCTGTTTGGTGGCCCAGAGTTGGAGGCTCTGAACTGGCCATCCCACCTCCCCAGCCGTCTCCTGAGCTGGGCTCAGCCCACCCATGAAAGAGTAGAGGTCTTCCCAGCTTAACGGCCCGGTTTCAGGTGATGCCTTCTCACACAGACCACTCACTCTAAAGACGGAATCTGGACTCTTCCCCAACTTTTAAAAATTTCCCCTTTCATCCGACTGTCATAATCCCTTCCTCCACAGTTCCATCCAGACCTTGAGTCAAATTCATGGGTTTCCTCCCCTCCCCCCAATCTTCTCTTGAATGAAATCTTATCAGCCTTGTCGGAACGGAGATTTGTGTAACTGAACCGAATACAGTTAAGTCTCTGACACACGGGGGGCTTCCTGGTGGCTGAGCGGTAAAGAATCTGCCTGCAATTCAGCAGATGCGGGTTTGACCCTTGGGTCAGGGAAGATGTCCTAAAGAAGGAAATGGCAACCCACTCCAATATTCTTGCCTGGGAAATCCCACGCACAGAGGAGCCATGGCGGGCTACCGTCCACGGGACTGCCAGAGAGTCAGACGAGACTGAAAAACCACCGCCACCTGCACGGGAACCTTCAGGGTGCAAACTTTCAAAGACCGAGACATGCGCTGACACGTTCAATCGCGTGAGTGTGCTTACGGGTCTGGGGTACACTGTCACACTCGAGCGTCCTCTACAAGTGGCTGTGCCCTAGTATACTTCACTGTGAAGCACCGTGTCGAGTACAGCAGCACAGCACCTTTATTTCAAGCCCAGGATGTCTGGAAGCAAGTGCAGAAGCAGTAGCCTACAGTCAACTGGGTTAGTCGGGTATCTAGGCTAACTTTCTTGGACTTACCTACAAATCGGGCTTATGCAAGTGCTCCTGAAACGGAATGTGCTCTTGGAACAGAACTCCTTCGTACGTAGGGGCCTTGCTGTATTCCCAAATGATAAACTCTGAAATCTAACTATGACTTCATTTTGCCATCCATTCCCTTCAGACACCAACATTTCTCAAACAATGCCGTAGGCGACAGTGCAGATGTGGCCGAACATCTGTGCTAGGTTACCGGCACGCACACGTGGGTAAGGCATTTCCTTCTCCAGAGGATCTTCCCGGACCAGGGATCAAACCTGTGTCTCCTGCATTGGCAGGTGGGTTCTTTACCACTGAGCCACATGGGAAGTTGCTAAGCTCTCAGAACAGTCCTATTAATTAGGTTGGTGTTTGAGACTGTGTTGTTTGCAAAACAAAACTGGAAGGCCTTCCACTGAGTTCTGTTACCAAAAAAGTGGTGTAGCTGTTTCCTGGTTTTAACTCTGGCCTTCTCACCTCAGCCATTCTCAACTTGCCACCACTAAGGATCCCTCATGAATCACCTCCCACAGGCTTCCTTGCTTTAAGGAGGCCATATTCTTTAAAAAAAAAACAACTGGTTTTTCATTTAAGGTAATCAAACCCAAACACCAGGAAATGCCCAAAGTTACTGAATGGATTGTTGGCCCGTCCAAAGCAGAAGCGCCCACTATACAGGTAGCTTGTAAAACCTTATGGTGGGTAAATGGACAGTTTCCAACAGCCTAAAAAAAAATTTTTTTATTGGAGAATAGTTGGTTTAAAATGTTGTATTAGTTTTTGCTGTACAGCAAAGTGAATTAGTTATACATATGCATCTATCCACTACCCCTCTTTTATTAAAGATTCTTATCCCATGTGGGTCACTACAGAGTATTGAGAAGAGTTCCCTGTGGTATACAGTAGACCCTTATTAGTTATCTATTTTATAAACACCAGCAGACTTTTGCCCGTTAGTTGCTTAGTTGCATCTAACTCTTTGCGACCCCATGGACTTTAGCCCACCAGGCTCCTGTGTCCATGGAATTCTCCAGGCAAGAATACTGGAGTGGGTTGTCATTCCCTTCTCCAGGGAATCTTCCTGACCCAGGGTCTCCTGCATTGCAGACAGATTCCTTATCATCTGGGCCACTGTGGAAGCTGAATACCTTTTTATAAAATATTAAAACATACCTTCCCAGATCCCCTGGGATTGGCCTGAAGCCTGTGAAGGACCAGGCCAAGGATTTCTTCCTCCCTCCAACTTTCTTGGGTCTAAGCCAATGAGTTGGCCAGCAATCCTGCCACACCAGGCTGAGATCTCTCTGGGGCTGGTTCTGTACCCTGCACCTGTCTTCACACTGGCTTGGCTCTGGAGGTGCAGGTGGTGGAGTGGGAGGCTTCTGCACCCACCCCGCCCAGGAGCTCCTCCGCAGCCACACGGTGGTGCTGTCCACCACAGGCCTTTTAAAGTGATTTTATTGATAACAAGGACTTCCCTGGTGGCTCAACCAGTAAAAGAAATCCACCTGCAATGCAACAGACACAGACACAGGTTTGATCCCTGAGTTGGGAAGATCCCTGGAGGAAGGGAATGCCACCCACTCCAGTATTCGTGCCTTGGAAATCTCAGGGACAGAGAAGCCTGGCGGGCTACAGTCCCTCGTGAGAAAGCACAGGCACAGGAGGGAAAACAGCCACTCAGGGCTAGAAAGACCAAATATCTCGGCCCTGACCAAATTCTGTAAAGGTTAAGTTTGAAGAATGTACACCCGATGGGTGTCCTGACGTCGTCCCCAGCAAATGCAACACCTACAGAAACTGTCAAGTAGAAATAATGTCTTATAAGTCCATTTCTTCAGGGGCTCAGAAAGCTTTACATACATTCTCTCATTCAGTGCCTACTCTTCTCTTATGAAGGTGGAAGGCAGGGATTATCATCATTAAATGGCAGTTGTCAAGTGCCACTGTACTTGTGCTGTGAATCAGCTATGATCCTAAGCTGAAACAAAACCCAACCGAACAACAAACGTGAAGGACTACACAGCTCGTGAAGTCTAAGTTAAGAAAAGTGACTACCAGGTAAGAACAATATGTGGGCAGGCCAAACAGAAAACGAGATTTTCTATTTCTTCCTGTGTTTATTTGACTGAACTGATAACCACATATGGATGTGTGTGAATGTTTTTTCTGTAGGAATACAGAGATATACATATAGATCTCTATATGTGAACCAACTATCATCATATAAACAGTTCAGTTCAGTCACTCAGTTGTGTCAGACTCTTTGTGACCCCATGGACTGCAGCATGCCAGGCTTTCCTGTCCATCACCAATTCCTGGAGCTTGCTCAAACTCATGTCCATCAAGTTGGTGGTGTCATCCAACCATCTCATCCTCTGTCGTCCCTTTCTCCTCCTGCCTTCAATCTTTCTCAGCATCAGGGTCTTTTCAAATGAGTCAGTTCTTCACATCAGGTGGCCAAAGTTTTGGAGTTTCAGCTTCAGCATCAGTCCTTCCAATGAATATTCAGGACTGATTTCCTTTAGGATGGACTAGTTGGATCTCCTTGCAGTCCAAGGGACTCTCAAGAGTCTTCTCCGACACCACAGTTCAAAAGCATCAGTTCTCTGGTGCTCAGCTTTCTTTATAGTCTAACTCTCACATCCATACGTGACTACTGGAAAAACCATAGCCTTGACTAGACGGACCTTTGTTGACAAAGTAATGTCTCTGCTTTTTAATATGCTTTCTAGGTTGGTCATAGCTTTTCTTCCAAGGAGAAAGTATCTTTTAATTTCATGGCTGTAGTCACCCTCTGCAGTAATTTTGGAGTTCCCCAAAATAAAGTTTCTGTTTCCACTGTTTCCCCGTCTATTTGCCATGAAGTGATGGGACCGGATGCCATGATCTTAGTTTTCTGAATGTTGAGTTTTAAGCCAACTTTTTCACTCTCCTCTTTCACTTTCATCAAGAGGCTTTTTAGTTCTTCTTTGCTTTCTGCCATAAGGGTGGTGTCATCTGCATATCTGAGGTTATTGCTATTTCTCCCGGCAATCTTGATTCCAGCTTGTGCTTCATCCAGCCCAGCGTTTTCTCATGATGTACTCTGCATATAAGTTAAATAAGCAGGGTGACAATATACAGCCTTGACGTACTCCTTTCCCGATTTGGAACTAGTCTGTTCTATGTCCATTTGCTTCTTGACCTGCATACAGATTTCTTAGGAGGCAGGTCAGGTGGTCTGGTATTCCCATCTCTTTAATACAGAGATATACATAATACATAATACAGAGATATACATAATACAGAGATACACATAATACATAAATATATAGCTCTCTCTATATGAAACAAGCTACCATTATATACACATGCAATCACAAATCTGCATGCAGCTTGCATTTTGGAGTGTTTGGGCAAAATCATATTTTTGAATAAAACTCAACTCCTCTACAGGTATTTTTCTTTAACTCATTTGGGCGTTAAATATCCAAGAGCAATTTATTAAACACTAACTATACATAAGCACATTGGCTGGCTTTGTTTCTTAAAGATTTAGTTATAAACATCACAGTAGCTACTCTAGGTGTCTGGAACCTAGAATGGCGCCTGACCACCATAAAAATTCAGTAAATATTTGTTGAATGAAGGTATGAATATTGTGTGTTCTCCATGGCGCAGGAGTTTGAGGACTCAAACCTGTTCATACTGATCTTTTGCCCTTTTTTCCCCCCCTCTCTCTAACAATTTTCAATAAAAGGCGCCTGAGGGGGAAAAATACTTTGAGCACAACCTCGTCAGGCTTTGATTCAAATGGGATGGTTTAGGGGGAAATTTCCGTGATAGGAAGAGATGGAGTTTGAGATATTTTTATGACAGAGATAACGATGATGATGATGATAAAATAATCACCACGGCTCTGAGAACAAAGACATTAAGTACATATTAATAATCAGAAGAGGTGGTGCAGAGTGAGTGAGTCCCTGGAAAAGCACGATAGTGGGCAAAGTGAATTCGCTCCCAGTGCCAGTCATTGCCGCTCTGCTGCAAGAAATGAAACCCCAGCACTCCTCCCTAAGAGGACACTGGGGGACACTTCTATGGAGGGTTGTGTTCCAGGCCACCGGGGAGGGCTGCCCGCCCACACAGGGCCAGCCGGGAAGGGGGGCGTTCACGCCATGCGGGCGAGCACATGTGGCCCAAGAGGGCATTTCATTTACAGCTTCCTCCTGGTGGATCAAGCCCATTGGTTTTTATCTCTCAGATCTACGTGTCATTCCCGTCTGCCACGGCTAACATGCAGCGCTCTAAACAAATGTGCTCTCAGGGCAGTAACTCCTTAATATAAACTGCATTTAATAAAACTGGTAGGGACTCTTAGAAAGGAGGGAGGCAGGTTTGGAGAAAGTGGCTGGAAGAAATTTGCAATTAATATTCCAATTTCTCCTTGCCGTTCAAATTTAAGAGCTTTTTCAAAACTGTATTCGTCTCTGTTATTACATCCTTAATTAAATTAATTTATATGGTGAATGCTCTAACGAGGCTGCTGGAGATTTTCAATCAAAAAGCCTTATTGCAAGAGACAATGTGTGTGAAGACCTTGAAAAAAGAGTGGCGCTAGGCCTGGAGCAGGGGGATATTTGGCCGTGACACCTGATTATTGAAGGGGTCGTGGCAGTTTTCCTGGGCCTCCACTGAGGTCGTTACTTTATTTTTTAATTAAGCTAAATTAGGTCAGGGAAAACAAAATGAATCTCGAGAGTTGCCTTCACAGGGTTTTTCTCTCTGGCAAGCACCATGGCAGACGATGACATTTCTATTGAGTAATTCTACCAGTGAGGTTGTGCCTGCCCGAAACCCGGAACAAAGACAGTACCTCTCAGCCTGATCGGCTGTATCATCAAAGGAGAGGGAATCAGGATTTGTCCAAGGACACAAGTGGCTCAGCTATGGAAAAGGTCAGGCTCAGCAGCTAGTACCAAGGCCAGAGACTCATCCAGTGGTCCTTTCTGCACAGACCTGGTCATAGACTCTCTAGGGGTTTCAAGGGCATGTGCGTGGTGTAACTCCAAGCTTTGCTGCCTGGCACACCAGAGGCACCCGATACTCATGAGTGGATGTTAACCTAACGTGCCTGTGTGCTCAGTCGCGTCTTACTCTTGGCAACCCTCTGGACTGTAGCCTGCTAGGCTCCTCTGTCCATAGGATTCTCCAGACAAGAATATTGGAGTGGGTTGCCATTTCCTCCTCCAGGGGATCTTCCCGACCTGGGGATCAAACCCGCGTCTCCTGTGTCTCCTGCATTGCAGGCGGATTCTTTACCTGCTGAGCCAGCAGGGAAGCTCTAACCTAATGAAATGTTAGTAATAAATCATGCCTGTGCCTAAGATTTGATCTCTTCCTTAAGTGTCAAACCACTATCTCTAGAGCAGAGTGTCATCAAACCAGGAGAAGGACCTCCCAACCCTCTGAAGCTCATTTCTTGCTCCCATGTAGAGCTGCTGAATTTGCTCCCTTATCTTCTGAGTGTATTTCTACGATTTATTTTGAGCATTTCAGAGGATGTAAGACCCAGTGTCTTTCTCAGTCACACAGTAAGAGATAGGCTTAAGAGATGTGTCCTTGATGACTTTGTGCTGCTAAGTAATGCCCTGATGCTTGACCCTACACTCCACCAAGGAAAGGGTCTCTATAATCCACACATTATACAGGAGGAAGAGTGCATAAAAGAATGTTCATTTACATAAAAGAATGGCCCATCAGCTTTTCTTTCTTTTCCATATAAACCACGTTCTTTGTTTCTCTCAAGAATGAAAATTCCTTGACATTCACCAAGTTTGGTTGCATGATGAAAAGTTCCATATGACAAAACACATCAACTGCAAGAGAAAATTAAACAGGAAAGAAAAAAAAAAGAGGCAAACCAAACACCCAGCACTATTTGATCTTGCTTTAAATGGAAAGTTTTGGACACTTTAGGAAAAAAAAAAAGGCAGCAAGTGCCTTTTTAATGGATTTTATCCACAGGAGAAATGATTACAACCAGAAAAGCTTTAAAGTGTCAGCTGGTGATGCATTTTTCTTTATCCTTTTTATTTTTATTCAGAAAGAAACTGAAGGCATATGGCAAAGTGCATCATTAATTTCTTATTAATTTCATAATAGGAAGGCAACCAGTTAAAATAGTAGTGCTACAACTTTAAATTACTGAACTTGCTTGGTATTTAATGAGAGATTTAGCACAGCAGGGATTCTATTAAATTAAGTTGTGCCTTCACATCACAGTGGGAAAACAGGTGTATATTGGTTTAGAATTATGGAAATGTTGACTAATTCCAAGGCTTGTAATCAAACAGCAAGGCACCCTGTAATATTTTTTCCCCGAGAATATGCATTAATCTTTTATGTCTGGTCCCATTTCTTCCCGTCCACCAAAGCTCCCAGCTGATAGGAAACCACTTTCATGTTCTTGCTGGAGCTGTTAAGGGTGATGCTGATCAGATAAAGCAATACATAAATGCGAGATGTGGGACTCTGCTCCCATTCACCTAATTTGAAATGGCAGATGTAGCAACAGTGTGTGTGCTGTGAAGCCTCGGAGCTTACAAATCAGACCTGACTTCTCAGAATTTTCACTTAACCTGCCTCAAGTAATTGGGCAGAGGAAATTGAACCAGATGAAAAGAAAGCTGAAAACAATCCACAAACCGTCTTTTCCAACCCCAGAATTCTTGTTCTTAATAATGGGTTTCCAAAATCAGCAGCCCTGACTTCTGCATGCAGAAAATTTTAAAGCAAAAAGAGACATGAGTAACTATTTTTTAAAAATACAGATGATGCTATTTGTTTGCTGAGAAAGGGGTCAGAGTAAAATGTCCGATTTCCCAAACAGAAGCAAGCTCATCAGTCATTTGTACGAGTTTCAACACAGCCCATTCGTTAACTCTGGGTTTTGAGGAGCACCTTCACGCATGAAAATGGCATGTTAGGAGTTATGCTCCTTCCAGTGGAGGGGATGAACTCAAATGAACCAAGCTTCACATTAATTTAAAATAGGATGAGATTTGGCACCGATAGACCCTAAATGCTATAATAACAATTCATCATCTCAAGTAATTTGTTTAAACACATAGAAGGGATTTTGCACACTAATTACTGTGCAGGATTTCATTCTAAAAGAAGGAATACCAAGTGGTCTCTGGGTTGGATTAGGAGCCTGGGAAATAAAAATTAGTTTTTCTACTATAGACAGTAAATATTTACCTTGGTTGCTTCATTCAATAATGTAACCTAACACTGCAACCTCCCAGAACTTCCACTGGAAAAATTCCATTTATACAGGGAATGAAGCTGAAATAATACTTAAAAAAATCATCAGGCAAAGCCCTTAGACCCAGTAAAATCTTCCCTACTAAAAAAGTACCTAAGACGTTTCAGAGAGAAGTAGTTAAATTAGGAGGGAGAATTCTGGTATTACACTTGCTTTTCTGAATCCCAGTCTGTCTGATTTGCTCACACAAAAAGGGAAAAACCAAAGCAGCGTGGTTTGAGACCACAGTTCATAATTTACTACTTTTTTGTTATTACCAAGTTAATGTTTTGAAAACCTTTTACTGAGTATCTTGCCACTAAAATATATGATTTTCAATGGAGCTAAGGTGAAGTAAACAAATGCTATCTTCTCTGGGGGTGACAGGGTATCAAATGACTTGTGTACATAAGTTTGCATGACAGATAAATGATAAGACATTTCAATTATACCCTGAAAACATTAGGGACATCATGTTATTTTTCTTTTACTCTTATCAAACCAGGTTTCAATAAAATCATTAACACAGCACTGCTTACCAGAGGTTCTTCATTATCAGCAACACACATCATTCTGCCATTAAATAAACTCATCCCTGATATCTGAATCAATGGGGAAAATATCCCAACTAGCACAGAGAAATTTACACCAGCATGCACTAGATAAAACGGTCACAAACCCCCAGAAATCATGTATTCTGATGCAGCAGCTACAGCCAACATTAGTTCATTTCTAGTGAATGGTACCAAATGTCCAGTATGACTGGGAAGGAAATGGAAACAAAAAATTGTAAGCTTTGTATTTTCTGTTCTCTATCAACATGGAGCCACAAATTGGGCATTAAAACATTGACTTTGTTAACCACCACTGACTGTTTAGAAGCCATTAGGAGGTTGAATATTACGGCTGTGCAGAGTACATTTTGTCCTTTCAAAAGAAAAATCTAAGGACTAAATTTGAAAAGAGGCTCCTGGTGAGTAAAAGCTTTTCCTTTTCCATTTGCTCCTCTGGTGTACTGCATGTGTGTGTACGTGAGTTCTTTTTTTTCCCTTTACAATCGCTGCCCACCCAATCCTCTGTAGCAGCCACTGCGACCCAGTGGGGTCATTCTGATTTTCTGACCAGGGGACACACTCTCTGAGGGGTCTTTCTGTCAGCATTAACGCCAGCGCTTCTTGAGGGGCTGGCTAGCCGCTCTGGCTGCTGCAAGGGGGACCGAGGGCCAGGTTGTGGGGGGGGTAGCCAGCACACCCTCCTCAAAAGCCCAAAGTCATTTTTGGCACTAAGAGCCCATCACTAGAACCTTCAGTTGAAAGGACCATTTTCAAGCAATAAAGTGATTTTGGTACAAAAGTAAACCGACTCACCCCAGGTAAAGTTTTAATATTGTGCAGTGCATTCTGGGCCTCAAGTGCAGCTTTTCTTGTATAAAATGTTACGAAACAACAACCTACAGAGAGAAATGAAAAGGTTTTAGAAATTTCTGTGAATGCTTTGCTTAGATATAATGGAGACTGGGGCGAACGAGTCAACTACTTAAAAGGATGCACAATTTAAAAATAAGGTGCACGGCAACAGTAATAACAACAGCTCAAGCATTTACCCAGCGCCTTTCATCCTAAATCATATTTATCAGCTTTTCCCCACGTTGGGGAATCAATTCATAACTGCACACCAACTACTGGGAACCCGGGTCTTCAGGAACAGGGTGGGAGGCCGTGGGTGAGTTGCTAATGGGACTGTGGTGCAGCAACAGCATCAAGTGAAGTGTTTAATCACAAGCACAAGAGCAGACACTTATAGTAACTATAATTGTCTTAGAGGATATCTCTAGAACATCACCCTTTTAAAACACTTTCTCAACTCCGAGGCTTAGACAACCGGATAATAAGCTGCCTGGGAGCTGAGAACAAGCCCTCTTCTTTCCAATTTCCACCATAGCACATAATGCAAAGTTCCACACACAAAACATGCAATATTTGTTTGCTGAAATGAAAGACTCTGTTTTAGCCAGTTGAGAAAGTGAGCTATATGTGGTGGGCAGATGCTGAAACAGATGTTTGCACTCTCTGTGCTGAGAATGAAACATGGCCATGGGACGTCAACCACTAACCTCTTGATTCCTCATTTCTAAGAGGTGATGGGAGTCCAGGCTGAAGGCTCCTCCAAGGGAGACCAGCTGACACTCTTCTCCAAACCACCTCCCTCCACCAAAGAAAATGGTCTTGAAACCTCTCATTCCTTCTGTATTCTAAAGTAAGGCTCACCCCTTCTTCAGCCTGTGCCTAAAGATACTGGTTAACATGGTTAAACCAGATGAAGACACTAGTTAATAATCTGTTAATTAGCATAGTGTTTCTTAGCACAACCAAGTGTAAATAAAAGGGATAAAAAGCTTTAGAAATTAAAAGAAAAAGATGCTCCCTCTGACCTGCCTGTCTTGGATGAGTTGGGTGGAGAAAAACAGGCAGAGAGATGCAGTCACACTCAATTAGCTCTGATTCTTATCTCTTGCTTAGAGAGATGGGGAGAGCCTCGAGAGGTCCTCAAATGCCGAGTATAGCAAGTGGCTGGAGAGAAATTCATGGCACTAAGGCATTGACTTTGGCTCTATTTAGGGGAATGATGTAAGGCCATGGATAGAAAAAAGTGTCACATTTGGAGAGTAGGAAGTTGGCACCATGAACCATCAAAGGTTCCAAACCACACATTAGCATCTACTTTTCAGATCAAAAAAACTCATTGGAAGGGGTAGGAGAAGACGAAGTACTATACCACCCCTACAGCATTCTAAAATACATATAAGATGCTTCCTCCTTATTTGGAAAAAAGAACACAACTTGGAACCTTGTCATATACTATTTCACTGGAGTCTACTGAGATTAAATATGCGAATCCTTCACCTTTCGGATAAAGGAGAGAATGATCCTAGCTTTTTGGCATTTAAAAACCTCCATGTCTCCAAGGATGGGAGACTCTGCACGTGTTTAATTTATGAAGGGTCTTTAAAGAATCACAGATGGACAGCGTGGGCCTTTATATATGAGCTTTCCACTTCAGCTATTTGACTTCTTAGACCAGAGTGTATTTGGCCATGCTGCCTGGTGGTAGATTATTTTTCCTAAAATGATCAAATTAATGTGTGATTTTCAGCTCCACTGGCATAACCTAAGCCCAGAAAAGCTATAGGAACTGCTTTAAATCAAGGAATGATTTTAAACAGCAAAGTCCAGTTCCAGCTTCTGGTATCCACTGTAATCACTTTAAGAGGAGGAAAAATACCAGTTATCATCTATTAGACTTGATACAGAAAGAAAAACATGGAGAAAACAACTGTAAAGGAAAAGGACACATAAAAAAAGAATGTATAACTGAATTGCTATGCAGTACAGTAAAAATTAACACAACACTGTAAATCAACTATATTTCAATAAAATTGAAAAGAAAAACAGAAAAAGACATTCTCTCTGTCTTCTGAAAGCTTCTAACAACCAGACTCTCAGGAAGTTCTCCTTTCTCTCTTCTGGGCTTCTGGGCTTGGCTTCTGGGTAAGCAAGCAATGGGGATACTCTGAACTTCGACTTCAAAACCAAAGCCTCAGAAAGGGGCAGAATCTGATGCTTTCAAGCAGGTAGATTTAGGGGTGTGAGACTTAAAAGAGAGAAGCTTTCAGATGCGGAAGTCATGGAGCAGTTTGCTTGCCTGCAAAGAAGGCAATTAAGGAAGAATTTCCTAAGCAGAAGAAAACAAATGCTAGTCCGGCCAAGTTCAGAGATAAGAAGAAAAGCCGAGGCCAACCTACAAGAACAGTGGGATGACGAGGGAACTGAAAATGGTGACTGACATGCACGGTGAGGCAAAAGCAAAGAGGAATGAAGACGATGTAAACTGAGGGAGACTTGTTATGGGGCCACCCTGGACCCAGGGCGGTGGTCTCAGGGATAGAGTGGTCCCCACTCTTGCCTGAAACACCCAAACAAAATTCCAACCACTTTCCATGGCCTGGAAGTCCACTAGGAAGGTGTAGTTCATCTGCTACTGAAGCAATAAGACGCTACCCTTGAGGAAGGTAATCTTTAATTGTTCCTAGCTATTTACACCTTAGTATGAATTCGGCAACTCCAAGTGTTTCCATCTTGAACAAGGTTCTTGGTGAACAGACAGTGGTTCTGTGTTTGTTTTGCTTTGAGAAAGTTTGAAGCTGATGTCTGAGCAGCATGGGATGGGGTGAGGAGGGGCAAGAAAGCAGAGAAGAATCGAAAGAGTGAAGGAAAGGTATTTCAGATCTCTAACTCTCTCCAATTTCATGCAGGGTCCACTCTGCCTGTGCGGCTGAGAGGGCGACCTCAGGGCTCTGCCATTGACAGACCTCTCTGAACTGTGCATACCTCATAACTCTTCTCCTGGGTTGGCCAACAAGTCGGTTTGGGTCTTTCCATAACATCTCAGGGAAAAACCCAAATGAACTTTTTGGTCAACTCAATACTTTAGTCCCATTGAAACCAAGACTCTGGAAGAACACGCCGCCCAAAGCTCTAGTTCTAGCTGTAATACAAAGAAGAGTTTCCTGGACCCCACTGCGGACTCGCCTCCCCTTCACTGCTCACTGACTCCCAACCTGACAGCTCATCCCTGCGCACCACGCACTTAGGACCTTTGAAAGAGGCAGCCTATCCCCATGTGGGCATGGCCCCCGTGGCTTGGCGACTTAGAGCTCGGGCTGAATTTCTGCCCCAAAGTGTAGCCTCAGCTGGATGCCCTCACGCAATGAACAACTTGCACCAATGCGGGGACTCTGGGGGAAATCTCACTCCAAGACTCCTCTTTTGGTTTCATACTTTCAGTTTCTGAATGCCTCGGTGGAAAACACCTTACTTCCTCTATACCTGAGTTACTTGCGCTGCATCACCTCGAAATCAATGCACAAAACCCAGGGCTGCCTACCACTACTTCCTCCCTGAGAAAAAAACCCTACCTGGATATATAGCCAAAAGGTTTCATTCAGAATAAATTTAACAGTCAAAACTATTCCTTCCCTTTCTTGGGCTAAAAAATGTCTTGCACTTCATTTCGCATGCATACTAATTGATTTCATAAAAATAGCGTTTGATTAAGTTATCAGAAAATCTGCGGTAGAACTCCCAATTTCAACATTCATCTCTGAGGCAGCCATTTGTGGTTTTCCCCCGATGGGACTTGAGTCTGGATGCTTCCAGAATAAGAATGTGTTTCAGAGACTCTTGCTTCTCTGAGTCCTCTCCCAGCTAAACAACCAGACTTTTTAAGCAACCAGTCCACTTGATATGCTCATTAAAATCTTAAGATTCATTGACCTGAGGAAATCATTTCAACACATGAAGGGAAAAGTATCGTTAGTATCTGCCCTGAGGTGGTGGTGATCACCATGGCAAAAGGTCGGGGAGAGACTCCAGGTCCTAGAAAACTCATGGTGATGTAACAGGGTGGGCCTTTTCTTTCCTGCCTACCCCACCTGGATGGACAGCTGTTAAGGCAGCCACGTGGCTTGTGGACGTCCCCGTGCCAGCTGTAACTCAGGTGTGAGGTTCAATGGATTTGTCTGCAGGTCAGCTGTAGCAACAGATGGCCCTGCAGTCTGATTCCAGGACAGACCTTTACCAGGTTCTGCTTCCAACATCCTTGAAGGTGGGTGGTGAAACACCGACCACAGCCCTGGGCGCCCCTCAGGCAGTAGGCGGCTGTGCTGTGCGCCCTAGGGGACCACGCTTCTGGCGTCAGCGTCACTCCTGGCACCTGCTTTCTCTGCTGCCCATGAGTGCAGAGCAAGGCTCGCTCTACATCACAGAGGGGAAGGGACCTGCCAGGGAACTCCAAGGACGGGCAGGGGCAGAGGCTTCAAGCCAGGCTCAGCCCTCCTGTTCCTGCTCTGGGCTTCGCATTTCTCTACTCTGCCTGTCTGACACAGTCTCGTAAGCACTCACACTTTATGATTCTTGCCACCTTTATCCTCTGGCTTCAGAGTTTCTGCCGGTGGCAGCAGCCAGCTTAGAAAAGATAAACCTGCTGTCCCACACCCAGGTGATTTCAAGGCATCCCACTTTCCAAGAGTTTCAACAATTCATTGTGTTAACAAGAGCTCTGGATTCTGGAGTGAAAAATTAAAAAAATCCATCTTCTGCATGTCTATTTATCGGCTCCACCCCTTACTCCTCACTGAAAGTGAAAGTTTCTCAGTCGTGTCCGACTCTTTGCGACCCCACAGACTATAAGTCCATGGAATTCTCCAGGCCAGAATACTGGAGTGGCTTGCCTTTCCCTTCTCCAGGGGATCTTCCCAACCCAGGGATAGAACCCAGGTCTCCCACATTGCAGGCGAATTCTTTACCAGATACGCCACAAGGAAAGCTCTTATCTCCTCACTAGGGCACTTTAAATTCATGGGTGAAATGGGTTTGGGGGTAAAACCTGAGATCCCAGAACCAAGTATTGGTGTCTCAGGTTTGTACGGAGTCCACCAGTAACGACTCCTCACTGACCCCCAGGTGCTGCTGGGTCTGTACATATCACCGGGGGTGTCACATGAGGGCACACTGGCCATTACTGTCTCCCGTGAATTCATTTTGCAGCTTAACTGTGAATACCTGGCTAAGCCCTCAGATGGACACTTAAGCCAGATCCATTTGGATGGTAAAGAAGGGCTAGACAGAAAGGTCCTGGGGTGCAGAACACCCATGGTGAAGGCGACCGGTGTGAGGCCTTGCTGTGAGCATCTCTGGATGATCAGGAGGCAGCCAGGGGGTGCTGGGCCCAGAGAGAATGAGTCGGGGTGGGGCTGGGAGCTGTAGAGGGCCCCAACTCCCAGCAGTCGGCAAGTTCAGCAATGTGGCTGTGCACACTCAGCTTGTCATCAGTATTATAATGGTGAGGTATGATTAGACCATCTCGCACCAGAAGTTGAGAAAGGTAATTCCCAGAGACGCCATGAGCCACCTACTCCAGACAGGGATGTTGGTGTCTGACTGACTGCCTCTCCTCACAGTTTCTGCTGCCATTAAAGGTTCCCTCGGGTATTCTGCCAGCTTCACTGCTGAATAACCAGACACGGTGATGAGGTTTTTGCTGTTTTCAAAGATAAAGCCTCAGATGAGATGGGCCAATGGTATCTACACACAGACACATGCGCGCGCACGCACACACACACACACACACAGAACAGTAGTGTATTTAAAGCCATCAAGAAGATGCTCAACTTTACTGAAAGATTTTAATTTTAAATGATCAAGTAGACTTATCCTCAAAGAAACCATCTGGATTATCCCAATCTTTTCAAACCACAGCTGTTTCTTTTGGAAAGCTTGACTTGGAGACTTGGTAAAAATATGCTCAAGGGAGAAAAATGCACCGCTTATGTAGAGATAATCAGTCTATATCATGGCCTGTCCAGAGTCAAACAGCACTGAATTCACATTCTTCGGTGTGGAGGGCTGTGTAGATACTGCCTGAGAGGATGATCCCGAGACTGGATTTTAAAATTAGTTCTGCCCTGAAGAAAACTGACCCCATGCTTGTTAAGGAAACTTTCTCTGAGGCTACCAAACTGGGGAGGAAGGAAACGGAGGTCTGATGCTCTGAAGACACCATTTTACTAAAAGGCAGTCTTCTTCAAGTCTTTAGCTCTAAAATATGGACAAGGTAGTTTTTTGCTCTGTGTGTTTGTTTTAAAGTATCCAGGTATAGAGATGGGAAGTCAGTGACTTGGATGGTTTGCAATTATTGAAAGAGTCACTTGTCAGCTGTAGGGTAGAAATTTCACATCACATGCCAACAATTTAGACTCTCAGCAACACAGGAAGCTGGTCATTCCCCACGATTCTCCTCTAGCCACCAGCCTGGATGGATGATAAATTCTCCTTAAAAGGCTGCTCCCATAAACCTGAGAAAGGGCCTTTTAGGAACATTCCAGGCCTGACTGATAATTCTTCAGTAATATCTTAATATGGGAAATTATGGGACACACACACACACATTTTCTGAAATACAAACAACAACTTGAGGATGGATGTGAGAACGTGTGGCCAAGGTGGTAAAATAATAAGTGTGGAGCTTCTGGTCTTGTGCACCTGGACATCTGACCCTCCAAGTCAACTCCATCCCCAGGGTAAAAGAGGGGTTGCCCACATCCTCAAGGTCATTCCACATCTCAGTCCAGAAACTTCCATCACTGTCCAAACCCATACAAATAAACACTTGAAAACGACCATAGAAAGATCATGTGCAGACTGAACCTCGTATTTATTTCTTTAAAAACTAGAAAGGGAATAGTCCTGGTGGACAGATTCAACTCAAGCTATATTTGAATTCAAGACAGCAACGGAGTCATCATGTAGTGAATTGAAAATTCCCTTCAAGTCTGCCTTTGAATTCTAACGGGCCAACAGATCAAGAGACCGAGGCCCTGCAAGGCTAAATTAGTGAACCCTCTATGGTGTTTTTTTTTTTTCTTTCTTTATTTCTGTGAATGAAGCTCTCTTTTGTCTACACATTTGCAAGCCAAGCAGGCGCCTCCTTCACACAACTGAATTGCTACTGGGATCTTGGCTTCTTGGAGAGTCAGTTGCTAGTTTAAGTCAGAAGAGGACAGGCTCCTCCTCCTCCCATCATCCGCTTTCTCCCTCCATCTCAACCACTATGTAGAGAATTTTATCCTTCTTTCAAAGTCCAAAGGTTTTCGGACTTCGTGGGGCATCCTGTGCTCTAATGAAGCTCTCGCCCAGTGAGACTGTCAACCATGGGCCTTACTCCTGCCAAGACGCTTTCAGTGTCCACAAAGCAGTTAAAGGCTCTAAAACCCCATCAAAAATCCTCTGAGTTAAAATTGTAAAGTCAATGTAGCTTTGACCTTAAAAAAGTAGTTTTCCAGTGGACTAGCAGGTGGCCCTCAGTGTCATGAGGAAAAGGACAATAACGAAACCCTGTTCTTCCAGCTGGCCCCCCAGGAAGTGCAGATGGCGCGCTTTCCTCAGCCTCAAGGCCGCCCACCAGGAAGAACCGGCACAGGTAAAAACCACACCTAACGCACTAACTTAGGGCCCCCACGGCCCTTGGTCTTTATTCTTTCTACTTTGTCCTCCAAATGTGCTTGATTTACGTGCAAGATGGGACACGAAATGCGACTGAGGTCACAGCGGTATTTAAAATTCATTCCCGTGGAACCCTCCTCCGCTGTTGGTGGAAATATAAGCTGGTGTAGCCAGCATGGAAAACCGTATGGAGGTTCCCTAAAAAACTAAGACTGAAGCTGTCACATGGTCCATCTATCTCACTTCTGGGCATGTATCTGGAAAACACTGGAAACTGTAATTCAAAAACATGCTCCGATGTTCACAGCAGCACCTTTTACAATAGCCGAGCAGGACATAACCTGTGTCCATCAAAGATGAATGAATGAAGAGGATGCGGTACATACACACAACGGAATGCTACTCGGCCGTAAGAAAGAATGAAACGCAGCCACGTGCAGCAACATGCGTGGCCCTAGAGACTATCACACTGAGGGGAGTGAAGTCAGACAGAGACAAATATCACATGACACCATTTATAGGTGAAACCTAAAAAATAATGGAAATGAATGTATTTACAAAAACAGAAGGAGACTCACAGACAGAGAAAACAAATTGATGGTTACCAAAGGGGAAAGGTGTAGGGGAGATAAAAATTAGGAGTATAGGACTAACAGATACACACCAATACATACTTAAACACACACACACACACACACACACACACACACACACACACACAATAGATGAACAGGATCTACCGTATAGTACAGGGAACTATACCCAATATCTTGCATTAATAACTTATAGTGGAAAAGAATCTGAAAAAGAATCTGTGAGCTCTGTCTACTGTCTACCCATCCATCCATCCATCCATCCATCGTCCACCACATGATATATACATCTATATACGTATCTATCTATCTGGATCACTTTGCTGTATACCTGAAACTAACAAAGTACTGTAAAAAATCAACTATAGCTCAATAAAAAAACTACAACATTCATTCCTCTGGCTGGTAGACACATTTCTGTATTCCAGAGTATGATTTCCTCAAGGTGGCTCATCTGAACTGCTGCGCCAAGCTGGTTGTAATAGCATCAACTAAGATACAAAGGAAAGGAATTTTAAAGAGCAGCAAAGCAGAAATTCCTTATGGGAAGCACCTGCAAGAAGATGAAAGAGTTTTGTATACCATTTTTTTTTTTTTTGCTTTAAATGCAAAAGTAAGAAAAATAAAATTAGAGGAAGTCAATGCATCATCTTTCTGTCTGATTCCACAGAATCACAGAATTTTACAACTATTAATAGTTAACTAGAGTCACCCAGCTCTCCAGCTTCCTTCCATCTCAGGTGAGCCGACTGCCCACAATCACACAAGAGGCTCAGAGCAAAGGCTAAGTCATCCGCATCATTAGTGGTTGACAACAGCCTTCAAAGTCAATGCCATCACAGGAGCGCCCTCCACCAAGCAGTCCTGGTAGCTTCCGATTTCCTCTGAAAGATTTCAGAATCGCTTTAACCTTCTCCCACGTCACCGAAAATGTCTTTTGTTACCTGAAATCTCTCTTGTTTTAAACCAGTGGTCTCCTAGGACAAGCCACTGTCTCCCTCTCTATCTAAAAGTGAGACTCCAGAACAAGAATAACAGTTCCCCAATTACAAATGCCACATCCTGTAGAAGTTAACTTTTAATGAAACTGTGATAGGCACCCTGATGTAAAAAGTAATGCCATCTGACCACCCCCTAGGGAGCAGAGATGGAGCCATCGTTCTGCTTTCAGTACTTGAATTACGTGGACACCACTGTCTGGCTCACCAACTGCAATCCCAGGGAATCCCCTGGGAATTTCTCTGACAAAGGAAGAGCCGTGCCTATGACTTGTGGCTGCCTGGGGCAGGGATCTGATGTTCCCTCCAAGAACCCTGGCTCCTGTCCCCAGCAGGAGGACTCCGAGCCAGTACATCAGTGCCAACTTTTCAACCAAGGAGAGACTGCTGATCTCACCAGGCTCCGTGCAACCCCCACCCTGAGAGTCTGCACCTGGTGCCTGGGACCACACTCAGCTAACTGGCCTCAAGATCAAGGCCACTACCAGCCTCCCTCGGCTGAGGCACTTTTCTTGAAGGAACCATCTCCTGCTTCTCCCACGGCTCTGTTAAGTCAGGCAGGCTTTCTAAATCTTCTGCCAGGAAAATGGAGGTTTTTTGTTTTATCTAGATTAAATCTACCACATTTTTAAGCCTCTTGGGAAAGCAAGGAGGGATGTGCCTGGCTCTGCACACACTGCAACCATTCCTCACCGATTATGACGTAAATCCCAACAACTGCAGGACACATGGAAAAGATACCAAGGGCAAAACTGGGATCTGCTCTTTCCCCCTTCTCCAGGCCTCTGAAATGAGCCACTAAGGTTAAAGCATGCCAGTGTCATAGCTGTAAATGTATCTGGAGAACTTTAACATCACCCCCTTTCCTGGATGGGACAATCACTGCGAATCGTGTTCCTTAAAGGCTTGCACTCTGCTCTAAGCACCGGGAGGTGAGTCCATGGTGGCCTGCATCTTTGTCAGGCTTCCTAGGTGGTGCTAGTGGTAAAGAATCCACCTGCCAGCGCAGGAGATGTAAGAGACACAGGCTCGATCCCTGAGTTGGGAAGATCCCCTGGAGCAGGAAATGGCAACCCACTCAGGTACGCTTGATTGGAGAATTCCATGGACAGAGGAGCCTGGAGGGCTACAGTCCATGGGGCTGCAAAGAGTCGGACACGACTGAGTGTGTACACACGTGTGTCTGTCAAGGAGCCGTGGGGACAGAATGGAGAAAGCAAGCAGTCTCCTTTGTTAAGAAATACAAGAGAATAAGCAAACTGTGAATTTGGTTAATTTGTGTCTTTTAAATGTTAATTCTAGAGTGTGGAAGAGGCCTACGTATTTTTCTCTCAAGGTAGGAAAAATAACTTTAGGATGAACATGACAAGACAACAAGAAGGCCATATAGTGGTCTGGCCCCATTCCCTGGGCTGGTCAGTCCCCTATAAGTCTGGGTGGCTGAGAGGGTCCCAGGGGGCCATGGCAACGAATGATTCTTCTCCAAGGGGCCAGAGGATGGAGCAAGGCCTCAGGCTCAGTTAACCAAGACACCCTCACATCGGTTAATCTGGAAGGTATCCCAGGGTTAAGTGTGGTAGGAGGTAGTTCCATCTTGAATCCAATTAAAAAAGGATTTTAGTTTCAAAAGCACTGAGGGATCTCATTAAAAAGTTTTTAATATAAGGTTATTGGGTACATACATTCTCTTGGGGACACGACGGCATTATAATTAGGAGTCTGGTGATGAGAGCAGGTTACAATCGTATCTATTTTCCTGCGATTCTCAGTTCAGCACACTGGCCCATAAGATGCGGGCCCGACCACTGTCATAAGTCTCAATTTCATGATCTTGCTTGGGTGGTGGGGCGACCTGTATCTGCCAAGTCTACACATATTGACCCCTTATGCCACCTGGAATAAAATACAGTTCAGCACTTACTAGCAGCATCACTGATGAAAATGTATGGTCCTGTTTTAGGTGGGGCTGGCTCTTAGAAGAGCTTTTCAATTCAGAGGAGAAGCAAGGTATTTTTTCTGTTACGGAGTGGGTAAGGAGAGTCATGTTGACTTCCTCATTCTGGTCTTTGGGGGTCATGCTGGCTCAAGGAAAGATCTGACCTTATTTCAGACTTTCTTCCTGTGGCAGATGGCTCCGGAGAGCTGATATTTATGGCCACTATAACTGCTTAGCCCACTCCCACAATAACGAAGGCATCTTTCATGCGAATGCAGATCAGGGAGGGAGACATTTTTATGAATTGCCTGGGGCAGTGGAAATCATATAAGCAATGCACTTTTGTAGCCAATTGTATAAATTGATGTTCTAGCAATAACAGGCAAGCAGCCGTGATCCCAGAGTTCTCAGGGCAGAGACTACACAGGTTCCAAAGTGGCTGTGGATATTCCCCTTCGCTCTGCTCATAAAGCTTCGCTGAGCAACAAAATCATCCTTTACCAGCGCTTCAGATAGACTCAGGGTTGGACACATTTCTCTAAGCCTCTTTTCTTATAAAACGGCCTGAGTAACAGCAGCTCTGTCCCAGGGTTAGTATATTAAAAAAGGTAATTTATGAAAATGTATATGTAACACAGGTCGTGGTATATACAACTGACGTGGTTAAATAAATATCAGGGATTACTGCCCACTGTAAACTGGTTACGTTATTCCATAGAGCCCCTGGCCCACATGGACCCTATGCAGGTTTCCCACAAGGCAGATGAGGGACACTCAGCATTACCCTGATGATTTAATATGCGACCCCCAACCCTGAGGCACAGAAAGGCGGCATTCCCACGCCAGCCATGCCAACACATGGCTCTCCACCAGCCTCCGGATGGAAGGGGAACAAGCCAGCCTCTTTGGTAAGTGATGACCCCACGCCCTGTAACAAGGTTTGGAATTGATTTTGTTGTCTTGCTTTCTGGAGTAATTACTCGGAACTGGCCAAGTGCATCCATCTGCATGGCCCACGAGGAACCTGGAAATCTACTTACATGGCTTCTGAGCAGTTGATCCATTTTAACAATCATTTTGAGGACTTTTCCTATACACGGTACCACAGAATTTCCCCCAACTCTACGGTTGGTGGTGCTCCCCCAAGAGGCAAAAATTCCCTAAGACAGTGAGCTTTTAGAAACGAGCCCCGTGGCTAATGAGCACGCCTGGGTTTCCTTCCTGAAAAAGGAGCCGAAGCACAGACCTGCCCTTTCTCTGTATTTTACAACAACAAGGGAGGGAAAAGAAGAAGAAACAAAGCAGTGACACTGGACTCTGCATGAAGAGGTGGGGTTCCAAACATCACGGTCAGGAGAGCAGAGAAGGGAGCGTGTCAGGAGGACCGCAGGTACATTAGGTACCCCCCGAGAAAAGGGGCTCCCAGGGGCGGGATTTCATTTTGAGAGTCACCATCACAAAATGATAAAACACAAGGAAAAAAAAAAAAACCACTGCCTGCTGGATGACCCACTGTCTCCTACAGTCGTTCAGCTATTACTTTGTTATCTGCCGTCTAAGGACCATCTTGAAGGGCAAGGAGGCATGTCTGAAGGTTCCCTGGTCCCCTTCAAAAGGCTCAGCAGCAAGTTGGGCTCGTGGGTGCTTCTGAAATACTGATGGATCGACCGTCCTTGGGGCCTTTCCCCGTCTGCTCGCCCCACAGCCAGATGTCATCTGCCAGGAATCTTTCTGATACAGGCCATGCAGTACTCCCAAATCCGTTTTCTGACAAATGACCCTATGTACTTGTTGGATACCTGTATGTTTCCGACCTAAGACAGGTTTGATGGTCAGGTGAAACCGACTTCACTGGGTTCGTTTAGCAAGTTCACGTATACACAATACTAAGCTCCAAACTGGGCACGCAGGAAACACAAAGGAACGACCTCAGCTTGCTTTCTTCCTTCTACTTTCTGATATCATTCTGGGGGCACCGTGAGGGCTTCTTCCACACCATAGTGACCAAGAATTCATCATCCCAGTGGGGACGCTTTGGAAAGTGGAAGGGGGACTATCAGTTATTATTCTGGGACAACAGATGAAAATCGGGCTGCCGCAGACAAACCCGAAGTACCCTTCTCCACCAGGCTCTCTCCCAACTCTGCCCCTTCTCCTTCAAGCTTCATCCTTATGACCTGAAGCTCAGATTTGTATTAAAACAAAATTCCCTTAGAATAAACAACACTACGATCTATTTTTCCAGTGATTCACACTGGAGTATAAATCAATCTCTGGCTACAAGCTTTGATAAGAGTTTATGCAGTGAGAATGCTGTGGTTGGGGCACGAATTAGTGTCATGGAAAATACACAGTGACCAGGGGGAAGAAACTTCACTTATGTTGTAATTTTGACAAGGGTTGGTCCAGATCTGACTGTGATCCAGTTTAAATCCTGGACTGGAGCGTGGAAAGGAGCCTTAGTAATCATCTAAGTCCCTAGTGCCAGCACAGGGACTGGCGAGAGAAACCGAGGCACAGAGAGAAAGTCCTTGGATCAGCAAAGCCTGAGCCCCAATCTCACTCTTGACAAAGACCTAGAGATGATCATACCAAGCGAAGTAAGTCAGACAAAGACAAATGCATATATCACTCAAATGTGGGCTCTAAAATATGATACAAATGAACTTAGGTACAAAACAGAGTCACAGACACAGAAAGGATGGTTACCCAAGGGGAAAGGTGGGGAAGAGGGATAAAGCAGGAGTTTGGGATTAACAGATACACACGATTATATACGACACAGATGAGCAACAAGGACCCACTGTATATAGCACAGGGAGCTATACTCAGTATCTTGTAGCAGCCTGTAATGGAAAAAGAATCTGAAAGTGTGCGCGGGTGTAACTGAAACCAACACAACACTAAATCAACGCTACTTCAATAAAAGTGTTATGAAAAGAAAAAAAAAAGGCCATCATGCTTCCTCATTGCTCTAAATCTCAACCTAGATAAATACTGAGCATGGCTTTCCATTTGTCAGGAAATTAAATAAGTATAACTGATGACGGATACAAGAAAAATATAATACATGCTCCCCTGGACTTGATGTGTTTAATATTTAGCTACAGAGTTAACTGCTCATTCTTGAGCAGGTAGAGAGAAGATTCATCTTCTTTGCCAGAGAATCTCTCCCTGGAAAACCTCAGAGGGAAAAATGAAATATTGCCTTGATTTCAAGATTATGGAAAACTCAACATACTGCACACTGATTAGCAGCCACTGGGCTTCACTCAAGAATAACACGCCATCTACTTGCCTTCCCCATGCTGCATGGAAGCCGAAGCAATATTTGATCTAAGAACTTTCATTTTTCTCCATCACTGCCCAATGATACTTATTCTTCTGTTCCACCTTTAGAAAAAGGAGAAAGGAAATAATGCCCCACAGGCTCTCATTCCAGCCTCCAATGACTAGATGAAGATGGATTTCCAAGTCTTTAGTCCCTTTTGAATGGAACGGCTTCTGCTCGTCTGGGTTTCAAACAAACCCAAATGATATTTAAGATGGGGGTGGGAAGAAAGGCAGGCAGGTTGTGAAACACTCTGCAAGGAGCTAAAAGGCTCTAGGCAACAAAGATCGCTGTACAGAGAAGCCTTTGCTCCCTAATCGTGCAGATAACAGATGACAATGACACTGCTTTGGAGTTACAAGAGACGTTCTTCCTCCACTAAGGGTCTCACAGTCAGTTCTCAATTTTATTGTAACACGACCAGATCAATAACTCAAGTGATCTAAAACAGTGGCTGTCACAAATACCTTTTCATTATTGTCCTGGAGTACTTTTTATGTTACTGAGAGGACAAGTTGTTGTCGCTCAGTTGCTAAGTTTGTCTGACTCTCTGCGACTCCATGGACTGCAGCACGCCAGACTCCTCTGTCCTAGGAGGACAAACTACCTCCTGGAGTTTGCTCAAATTCATGTCCATTGAATCGGTGACGCTATCTAACATCTCATCCTCTGTCGCTCCTTTCTCCTCTTGCCCCCAATCTTTCCCAGCATCAGGGTCTTTTCCAATGGGCTGGCTGTTTGCATCGGTGGCCAAAGTATTGGAGCTTCAGCATCAATCCTTCCAGTGAATATTCAGGGCTGATCTCCTTTAGGATGGACTGGTTTGATCTCCCTGTAGTCCGAGATACTCTCAAGAATCTTCTCCAGCACCACAATTTGAAAGGACAAGCTACCTTCCTGGATATAACTGTCTTAGGCTAATCTTAAAGTTGGTTTCAACTTGTCGAAAAGGACATGATCCACATCATTGCTGGGGAGAGTGAAGAAGGCAGTCTAGGGTTCAAATGTTCCATGGAAAGTACCCAGTGGAACTCCCTACACCTGTGTCATTCTTCTGGAACATTCAGAAGACTGAGTGGAGCAGCTTTCCAGCCTTCATTTCTGGACTGAGGTCACTGATTAATAATTCAACCACTACCTGCCAAATATATTTATACTTTTAATTTCCATGATGGCAGGTGTCTAAAGGATTCAACATTATCACAAGAGGGGCGAAATCCTAGGAGTTCTTTCCTTGTCAATCTTATACACTGAATTATGTGTTAAAGACCTGTCATAAATGGATATATTCCAAGTATCTATATAAACCATAGAATGACTGTGTCAAAATAACTGGTGAACTTGATCAACTAAGGGAGAGTTAGTCACTCAGTCATGTCTGACTCCTTGTGACCCCATGGACTGTAGCCCATCAGGCTCCTCTGTCCATGGAATTCTCCAGGCAAGAATATTGGAGTGGGTTGCCATTTCCTTCTCCCAACTAAGGGAAGCAGTCGGCTAATTCAAAGAAAAATTCGGGTTTGGACAGGTGTTTAAGTAGTACACGGAAGAGTCACTGTATAATCTAGTCTACACAGCAAGGCCTGAAGCTAAACCTGAAGACTAAAGACATTTAGACCAGGGGTCCAGGGGCTGGGTTCAGCACCACTCCTGGGTAGCTCAAATGGTGAAGAATCTGCTGCAGTGAGGGAGACCTGGGCTCGATCCCTGGATTGGGAAGATCCCCTGGAAAAGGGCATGGCTACCCACCTCCAGTATTCCTGCCTGGAGAATTCCATGGACAGAGGAGCCTGGTGGGTTACAGGGGGGTCATGGGGTCTCAAAGAGTGGGACATGACTGAGCAACTAACACTTTCACTTTCACATAACATAGCATTCTCAGCCTACGACTGCAACAGGGACTTCCCTGGTGGTCCAGGGTTAAGACTTTGACCTCCAATGCGGGGGGTGGGGGGTGGGGGTGGTGGTGGTGATGCTNGGGGTGGAGTGGGGGGTGGGGGTGGTGGTGGTGATGCTGAGGCTGAAATTCCAATACTTTGGCCACCTCATGCAAAGAATTGACTCACTGGAAAAGACCCTGATGCTGGGAGGGATTGGGGGCAGGAGGAGAAGGGGACGACAGAGGATGAGATGGCCGGATGGCATCACCGACTTTGATGCACATGAGTTTCGGTGAACTCCGGGAGTTGGTGATGGACAGGGAGGCCTGGAGTGCTGCGATTCACGGGGTTGCAGAGTCGGACACGACTAAGCGACTGAACTGAACTGAACTGAACTGGGCAGCTAAGATCCCAAGTGCCTCAAGGCCAAAAAAAAAAAAACCAGAACATAAAAAACAGAAACCATATTGTAACAAATTCAATTAAAGACTTTAAAAATAGTCCACTTCAAAAAAAAAATCTTAAGAAGAAAAAGACTGCAACAAATGTTCAAAGTACCTTTCCAGCTATCCAACTACATCTTAAGACAGTGTTTCTCAAGCCTTCCTGAAGATAATAATCACTTGCTTATAAACTCCGTGGAACTAACCCAGGTCCTGGGATCAGTTTTTTTCAGGACCAAGGCCTGGTCAGCTGTAAAGTGTCCCCAGTGATGCTTACCGTCTAGGAAGCCTGGGAAACACCACCCATGACAGTGCTCACCAGGTGCCACCCAAATCCATCCTCTCCTCCCTCGGGGACAGGACTGCACCGGAGGGCATGGAGAGCCCACGTGGGCTGGCTTCTTGCCACGTGACAAAGCACAGAGTCTCAAGGGATGTGAGTGGAGTGTTACTGCAGGGCTTTTAACAGAGCAGATGGAGGTCTTCCACATTTTCCTTCCTATACTTCTGGATGGAGGCACATGACCAAAAAATATAAAAATAAAGAGGGTATTCTCACCACAAAACTGTTAGTTACAAGTTTAGAGGCACCATCACTTTATTTACCTGATTTTTGAAATAGCAGCAGCAGCAACCGCAAACCAAGGGAAAGGCCAGGGCACAAGGTGAAGAATGCTGGTTCCCTGTGTCACCACCAACCCAGAACTCCCAGAAAGGATTCCTGACATGAGCAATAAAGAAAACTGCCACAGTTCTGAAGTCCTGATACCTTTTTAGGCCTATTATAGCAGTTCCGCCTCTTCTGGTGACCACAACATCTAATGGTAGAAAAATACATGTGTGGAAAGATAACTGGCACGCGGACAATCACATTAGTGCTCTTTGTCCTATACCTTTCACACATTTTCGAGGTCCTGGCCAAAGTGGCTGTGTTAAAAATACACCAGAAGGGCTGAAATGAGTATAATTTAGAATCTGGTTCCAGAAAACGAGAAGTTGGTGGATGGCTATAGAAGAATTAGGTAGACACAGTGAATGATGCATTTAAACTCATATCTAATAGTTTTGTGGTGAGACTACCCTCTTTTTTAAAATTCAAATCACTTACTAACATTGACTAGACTGAGCGAAGGATGTAACTCTTGATAAGCAAGTCTATTACATTTCAACCCACATCAGTAAACAATTTCTAAGTTCACCTGCTTCTATGGTGAGGTTTAGTTCATAAATACAAGTGGTTTTTGTTTTTTTTTTTTGTCTTCTCTTTCCATCTTTGCTCTTTCTTCTTTTTGTTACTGCTTTTCAAAGCACTGATCCAACAACTCAGGTTTGTGCCCTATTCCCCCCCTTAGGTGGCGCTAGTGCTAAAGAACCCATCTGCCAATGCAGGAGATTAAGAGACACAGGTTCCATCCCTGGGTTGGGACGCTTCCCTGGAGGAGGGCATGGCAACCCACTCCAGTATTCTGGCCTGGAGAATTCCACGGACAGAGGAGCCTGGAGGGCTGCAGTCCATGGAATTAGTAGTGACACTACTAAGCAACTTAGCCTGCACCCTTCCTCAACTGCTTTTTGAACCTATTAGCATCTCAAGTGGGTCTGGGGCCCAGAAAGGGCCCACTGTGCAGGTGGGTACAGAAATCTGACCTGGAAAGGTCTCGAGGAGTCTGGACCAAGTTGGCAGAAGAAAAAGACAACCTCCTGTAACCATTTTCCTGTGTTAAGTTACAGGAGAGCAAGCAGTGTCTCCAAGTCCTTTCAGTGCCTAGGTAAATCTGCAATTACTTTAAATGCCTCCAAAGAACCCATGAAAATAAGTGCATGCCCAAGTAAAACTGAATATATGGTATCAAGGTATAGGTTATGAAAATCTAGGGAATGGGTCTTTAAAAAATTTAATAAAATCACCTTTTTATCCCCGTTGGCTGAGCGTTCATATAAATCTAAATCAGGATATAGAATACCAGGTGTCTTTGCCTAAGAAGATGCTTTGATGCCTAAGTCTTAACAGTGTGACACAGGAACAAAGAAACATTAACACCTGGAACGGAGGCGAGGGTGACGCTATGAGAGATACACCTACACGTGAACGCGACTACTCAACAGTTTGCAGGCAGCATGGAAATCAGATAGGCTAACTGGCTCTTGCTAACTATTTGCAAAACTTCTAGGGTGGCCCTAAAGGGTTCATGTGCTCCCTTAAAACTCTCATAGGGCTGCCAAGGTGAGAGCTGGAAAGTACTGATGTCATCTGAACATCATTCATTGCCTCCCACCATAGCGAGAAACCTGGAAGGTCCCTCAAAACATGTCCCTGGAAGACCTGCCCTAAACAACATTCTCTAGAACGTACCTTTCATGACCCAGTTTCCAGACATTTATGCCAGGGTACCTCTGGGTGCTGACTGCGTTGGAATGCTCTCAGGTGGGAAATGCAGGCCATCCAATCAGCACGCATCTGGGTTACCCAGAGCCTGAGGATTCTGGCTTTATCTCACCAGAGTTCATCATATCCCTTGTTCTATGCCTTCCTCAGAACTGCTTCAGGGAAGCCATGCATAGATTGTAGAGAGAGTTAAAAAAAATTCTGAATCCCCCATCAAAGCTAACTTCTTGCCTGTTATCAGCTTTTCAATTACTGATGGCTTCTTCCCCTAACAGACAGGCTATGGTTTTTCCAGTAGTCATGTACAGTTGTGGGAGCTGGACCATAAGGAAGGCTGAGAGCTGAAGAATTGATGCTTTCAGACTGTGGTGCTGGAGAAGACTCTTGAGAGTCCCGTGGACAGCAAGGAGGTCAAATCAGTCAATCCTAAAGGAAATCAACCCTGAATATTCATTGGGAGGACTGATGCTAAAGCTCCAATACTCTGGCCACCTGATGTGAAGGGCTGACTCATTGGAAAAGACCCTGATGCTGGGAAAGAATGAAGGCAAAATGAGAAGGGGGCAACAGAGGAAGAAATGGTTACATATCATCACCAAATCAATGGACATGAATCTGAGCAAATGCCAGGAGATAGTGGAGAACAAGGGAGCCTGGTGTTCTACAGTTCATGGGGTTGCAAAGAGCTGAATACAACTTAGTGACTGAACAACAACAACAGGCAAGCTGAGTGGAGTCTAGAGGGCCTGCTCTTAACTGTGATCAGAAATGGACTCAGTGTAATTAGATATATGTTTCAAGAGAAGACATACTCAGGAGAGGAGGGGAGCAGGGATCATCAACCCTCTTTCCAGGTCCGATCTGTCCCATGCAGACTCTAGATGGCACAGCAATATATAGGCTGGTTCTGCTCACAAGCCTGTCATCCACTTCTTTTTATTTAAAAAAAATTTCTGGCTGCATGATGAGGCATGTGGACTCTCAGTTCCCTGACTGGGGATTGAACCTGTGGCCCCCTGCATTGGAAGTGGGGAGTTTTCCTTGACACCTGCTTCTGATGTGTCTAACTGGGGAGTAATGAACTGTGGGGCTGAGTTGAAGCAATGATGAAAGTAGTGTTTGGCTGGAGGGACCGGAGTCTGCTTGGGAGTGACTTACTGTATCTTCAAGAGGGAGAGGAGAGGCAAACAGGTGATGAGCAATTGAGTCAGGAAGCGTAAATCATCACAGAAACAAACAGGAAGCATCCCGTACTGCTGTCTTAGCCAAACAGCTTCTTACCGTCCCCAGTTGAAGAGGCTGGTGCCAGAGAGAATATTCTGGGGTTCGAAGAAAACTAAAATTTCTTCTTTAATTATTTTTCACCTATGAAAAACAAACCCATGACCTTACATCACGCTACACCCACCACAACAAATCCCTCTCCACGAAGCATTCCGCCTCAGCCAACAGAGGAACGTTTTGGGCCACAAGATGAGAAGTGCCCTCAAATACAATTAACTCATTGTATCCTTTTCTCCCCACAAACTGAAAAACGTACATTCTACTTTCAGTTCCAGACAGGTTGTGTAATTTCATCAGCAGACCTTTATATACAAGATTTTATTCTCAGTCTTGGGTCTTCTTTGAAACATCAATAAAATGTCTATGGATTTCTTTTAAAAACATCTTTATAATGAGCAATTATCCCTGGAGACTACACAGTTTATGGAGGGGGTGCGGAAAACTATGACGCTTTTTCTTCAGATGAGCTTTGCAGAAAATGCTAGGTCTGAAGCTGACCAAATGACCTCTCCCTTTCAGGTCTTTTTCAATAGATGCCGATGAAAGGAGNCACCTGGTGGGACAGCAGGAGCACTGGCCTGAGTCCAAGGTGGTGGCCTTGGTCCCCAGTCTCCCATTTGGGCAAGTCCCTGACCGCCTTCAACCAGAGTCCCATTCGGTGTAACACCCAGATGCTAAGCCCAACATGTGTACTCACAGGGTACTGAGGGGGGATAAATGCAGTGATGACTTGGAAATGGGGCCTCTACAGATGGAAGCTGTTGTCAAATAGGGTGTCAACCTGCTGTTTGTAAACCTGGACTGGCGGCTGCAGAGGCTGAGCACGTCCTGGGAAACTGCTTTCCATCCTTTCTTGTTGCCTACACAGTGGTCCCCAGCCTTTCTGGCACGAGGGACCAGTTTTGTGGAAGACAATGTTTCTACCGACTAGGGGTGGGTGGGATGGTTTGGGATGACGCAAGCGCATCACGTTTATGGTGCACTTTATTTCTATTATTATTACATCAGCTCCCCCTCAGGTCATCCAGCATTAGATCCCAGAGGCTGGGGACCCCTGCTCTACAAGGAGGCCAACCACAATCATGGGCTTCCCAGGTTCACTCTGGGATGACAGGTCCAAATCACTCTAGATGACATCTTTCTGGGTGTTTACGGTTACATGCTGCTGACCCTGAGAAACAGCCCACTCACAGATTTGAACCGTATGAAAACGGAAAGGATAAAGCCATTTTCGAGGGGCTAATTTCTTCCCCAAGGTTCGGGTGCCCCACAAATGTGGACAGAGCAGGTTTACATGAAGACTCTGACCTGCCACGGTGAAGGAAGAGCATTAACAGGTGCAGACTACGTCTGTGAACGAAGATGTCCAAAGAGCCATTATGTTTTCAATTCAGGTTAATAACAAGGCTATTTTTCCACCCACCTTTTGGCACGGTCATACTGTTTCTGGCCTCAAGTCGCAGGCAATGTGAAATGAAGGTTTGGAAGATAAATGATACAGTTACCAGTGCCAGTTTATATAAAATATTACCAGATTGGAAACAGGCTGTTTATCGTCTTAGAGATCACGGCTCCTTTTTTCTCCTCTTTCTGGGTAAATGTGGAGTTGTGATGCCAAGGCCTACCAACAGAGCCTAGTTTACAGTATTGAGGTAATGGTGAATTAATTTGTGTCCTAATTCCGACCTGATGCCAGCCAAAGCCTCAAACATGATTTAGCTCCCATCCTATTCTCTTTGGTGATACTGCTTTCGTAAGCTCTGCTGTTGGCCTGCATGGGTGTGGCAGGAGCAGAACCAAGTCTAATGATTATGAAAGAGGAAGGGATAAAAAGCAAGGCTATCAGGCCTTGTGACCCAGTGCAGGGAAAGCATAGAAGCAGGGGTCAGGAGAGGCTGGATTTTACTGGCTGCTGTTCAGAACCACCTATTGACTGCACACTAAATCTCCCGGTGCCTGGTGTGCTCCTGCCCTCTCAGGTGCAGAAACAAAGTGGCAAATAGCAGTTAACGCTCTCGGAGAGCACTTTGGGGATATTCGAGGAAAAGGACAGTAAAAGTGCCAAGTGTGACATTACTCGGTTGTGATAGAAAGAGAAATATTATCACTAGAGGTGTGATAGGAGGTGATTTTAAGTTCAGAGTGGAACGCTGACAATACATATCATAGATTTCCATGGCTTCCAAAAGGACACTTCAAAAGCTCCTTCTGAACTGTGCAGGGGAAGGAACTGATGTCACTGTTAAACCCGGATGAGACGAAGGAAACAGCAGGCCTAAAAGTGACCCACTGAAAATCACAGCTCAGGGCAGAGACCACCAGGATCAAAGCTCACCCCCATTCCTTCCTGAGATTACAGCTCATAAAAATAATGCACCATAAAAAATGATGGTGGATTGTTTGGTGTGAAACAGACAGCAAATAAAAACTGGGTTGAACTCCTTTGAGGTAAAGAATACCTATGAAAGGAAGTTAAAGTGTTAGTTGCTCAGTTGTGTCCGACTTTGCGACCCTATGGACTGTAGCCTGCCAGGCTCCTCTGTCCTTGGAATTCTCCAGGCAAGGATACTGGACTTTGCCATTCCCTCCTCCAGGGGATCTTCCAACCCAGAGATCAAACCTGGGTCTCCTGCATTGCAGGCAGATTCTTTACTATCTGAGCCACCTGGTAAGCCCAGAAATAATATGTATGGGTTTCTGCAACCAATGCCACTTTCTTCTGGGTTCAGACACTGCTATATGACTCGATGAGAATTAAAATTCAACACTACTCCTAGTAAAACAATGTAATATAGTGTCACTGAGCTTTGCTAATAATTACAAAAAGGTGGGGGGCAGGGTTAGGAAGTTTATATCAAGGATCCAGGCATTTAATGCAGCCTGCTTTCCTTTTCTTCTGATCGGTCTACAATCAGTTACTTAAACCCTGAATGCTGCAGGAAACCCTTTGCAGAAAAAGGACTTTGATGATTCTCAAGGGACAGATGAAGGCAAAGGCAGATATATTTTGGTTACTGGGCAAAGGAAGGCTACTTTCCTTTCTCAAAATTTTTCAGTCTCCTCAATCTTTTACTTCAAAATGAAAACTTGACTTAAAAATCTTAATTTTTTAAAGCACAAAGTAAAACCATAGGAACATTTATGAGACAGAAAAATCACTAAAACAAGTCTTAAGATGAGTCCAATGCACGGAGGACCTAACTTCCAGCCTGTTGTTCAGTTCCCCAGTCGTCTCCAACTGTTTGTGACCCCATGGGCTGCAGCACGCCTGGCCTCCCTGTCCCTCACCATCTCCCAAAGTTTGCCCAAGTTCATGTCCAATTTCCAGATATGTGACCCTTATTTCAACAGTAAATCTCAGTTTTCTCATCTGCAAAATGAGGATGACTGGACGTCTCACAGCCTCTTCCCAGGATCATACTAGGAATTAATAGTTTATAACTCTGTAAACGTGAAGCCCCAGAGAAGCACACGTATTATAGCATTTCTTGGAAAAGTGATTCCATCAACAAAGTGATGCAAACACACACGATATCAAACAGTGCCTTAAAAGCTCATATTCTGTTAAATCTGCCTTTTTTCCCCTCATAGCACAAACTGTATTAGACCCTCATTAGGTGTTATGTCTTCTGATGAAAATCCACCCCCTTAGGTGGGTTTGATCCACACACCCACCCCAATCCTTGAGTGGAACCAATCGGAATGCTCTGCTGGAGGCTGCACTAACTTTAATGTTAATTCAATTATGCCCCATTGTGGAAAACCTCCTTTAGTTAATGCAGTTTGTGGTGAAATTTTCTACTGAGCTCATTTAAATACAATTACGGCACTTATCTTGTCACTGTGAAACTCTTCAGTTTTTCTTTTCAGATTCACATAAACCTGTGATTTCCTGCAGACCCTTCCTTGTAAGGTTTCTAGGCTGAAATTAACTACCTTATCCATCAAAATCATTTTCTCCCTTACCCTCTGGTTTGGCATCTGTCTCTCTGAAGATCCCCCAGCCCTTTCCAACCAGGAAGCAACTTCCTGGAGTCCCAAGCCTGGAGAGGCAGCGTGGTCTTTCCTGGTTCACAGTAAAGCCATGGTCTCCTAGGGAAGGGCTGTTACGATGTTCTATGAAAAGTCACTGCAAGACTGGTGAGATGTTCAACATTGGGGGTGTTTGTATTTCAGGCAGCGGATTACCTAATCCTCACTTGAAAATGGCCTGCACTGGGTGCTGGAAGGAATATTAAGAAAAACAAAACCAAGCCAGGTCATGAATGATTATAATGGCATTATATCAATTGGGTTAAATTCTTCAGTCATTACCAAAACAAGCAGAAAATGTAACAGTAACACCGAATAGGTTTGCTGTAAGAAACCTAAACAGCATATTAAAAAGCAGAGACATCACTTTGCCGAAAAAAGTTCCGTACAGTCAAAATTATGATTTTCCCAGTAGTCATATATGGATGTGAGAGCTGGACTATAAAGGCTGAGAGCTGAAGGACTGTGGTGCTGGAAAAGACTCTCGAGAGTCCCTTGGAGTGCAAGGAGATCAAACCAGTCAATCTTAAAGGAAATCAACCCTGAATATTCACTGGAAGGACTGATGATGATGCTCCAATACTTTGGCCACCTAATGTGAAGAGCTGACTTATTGGAAAAGACCCTGATGCTGGGAAGACTGAAGGCAGGAGAAGGGGGCAACAGAGGATGAGATGGTTGGATGGCATCTCTGACTCAATGGACGTGAATTTGAGCAAAAACTCAGGGAGATAGTGATTGTAAAAGGAAATGACAACCCACTCCAGTGTTCTTGCCTGGAGAATCCCAGGGACGGGGGAGCCTGGCGGGCTGCCATCTCTGGGGTCGCACAGAGTCGGACACAACTGAAGCGACTTAGCAGCAGCAGCAGTGAGATAGTGAAGGACAGGGAAGCCTGGTGTGCTGCAGTCCATGGGGTCGCAAGGAGTCAGACATGACTTAGGGACTGATAAAACCACAACCACCACCAAATAAGTTAATGGAGTGCCTTTCCTTTTCTCAAAGTACCCTTGTCCATCTAACCTGGTCCTCTGAACTTTGGGGCACCTGCCATCCCTGAGCACCTTTAGTTGCTGCTCGGGCCCTTATGGAGAGGAATGAAGTCTGCATCCCTGAGGGTGTTGGGTAGGCATTGGTGCTTCGGCTTCTAAGTCTCTCCAGGTGATTCTAACAGGCACGTGTGGACGTGCACACGTGCGCACACACACACATGCACATGCAAATAACTGCATCTCCTTTGAACCTCCTATCAACTTTGTGAAAGGGGCACTGAGAGGGCAGGTGACTTACTCCAGGCCACACAGGAGACTCATTCTGAGTCTTGATCAGAACTCAGAGTCCCTGACACCTTTCCAAAATAGCAGGGCTCACTTGTCAGGGTTATAGGAGACTGTCAAGTGGGTGCTGTGAGGTTCAAAAGCAGAGTGACTGGTTCCATGGAATCCCAGCTCCCCCCAGATCTAGTCTGCGGGTGTCCGTGGCTGACACAGCCTCCCCTCCAACAGTCAGGGCCCTGGCAGCAGGGGAGGCAGGACTGTGGGACAAATACATTCTGCCCCCGGCTCCTCGGCAACACCAGCTGGGACCCTATACCACTGCCAGAGTAACCCAGCAGCCGGCCGGGCTTCTAACCAACTGCAGTGTGCTCTCTCGCCTCCAGCCCTGCCTGGACAAAGGGGTCCTCATTCAGGGGGTGGCTCTTCCTCCGTGTTCGGAGCTGGGCATCTGGGGATGAGCTGGAGCCCTGCGTAAATCATCATCAGTGCCCTAGTTCATGCGAGTGAGTTTGACAAGATCACGGCCCGAGGGGCGCACAGCTGTACGTCTGGGACCGCTGCTGCTTACAGGTGATGGACGAGCTTGTACAAAGGCTTGTGCGGCCGGAGCGGAGCAGACGGCAATCCCTCACCGCTAACTGGCTCTTTCGGGCAAACTGCCACCAGTCAAGTGACACTGACTCCACCCTCCCCCGGAAAATTTCTGGACTGTCGATTCTGTGAGAGATGGAAGACACATGCATCAAGACACTTGCATGTGAGGGGGAGGGCGGGAGACTAAACCAGAGAAGAAGAAGAACAGTCCTTCTCCCCTCTTACTGGAGATTTATTGCCCCATATTCAGACTCTGGATAACTGCTTTGATCAGACATCTGAACACTAACAACCATTCACTACTTCTTATTTACAAAAGAAGCTGAGTCTGATGACTTGGGAATGATCTAAGCTTTGAAAATGAGGATGCTTGGGGGTATACAACCTGGGGAATGCACGCGGAAATGAGAAACCAGAAAGGCAGAGGGGTACCCAGCAGGGGCTCTTATTTCCCCCAGATGTTCAGTGACTTGAGATGGTGTGTCCCCTGACAGGTCACTTTCCTGAGACTGCCCTTTAGGAGCTGTTCCCTTGGCGAGTCCTGGACCAGAGTCCATGGTGATACCTGGAGCCCAGGGACACCTCCTAAGACCCCAGTCTCTGAGGTGTGGTTCGGCCTCTCATAGACATGTAGACAGGTGAGCAAAGCCAAACATTGCATCTCCCAAAGTCTCGCCCCCTGCATCTTCCAAGCCCACGACCAGGGCAGGAATTTCAGAGTCAAAAGACATTCATCAGAACGCTGAAAAGGGAAGAACAAGACAGACGTCTGTGAGTGCCCACTAAGTTACAGGCTGGCTTGGTGCTTCTAAGTACCTTAGGCCCCATTTACAGATGAGAAAACAGATTCTGAGAGGTCAAACTGATGACCCAACATCACACAGCTATCAGAAATGGAATTTAAACTTCACTTATGATCTTTCTATAAATACACCCAAGACCTCAAATTCTTTTTTTTTCTTTGAGATTGTGGCATACTGTCAGTATAGAATCCACCTGGATTCTATGTGGGAGACCTTGGTTTGATCCCTGGCTCAGGAAAATCCCCTGGAGTAGGGAATGGCAACCCATTCCAGTATTCTTGCCTGGAGAATTCCATGGACAGAGGAGCCTGGTGGGTTATATAGTCCATGGGGTTGCAGAGAGTCAGACACAACTGAGTGACTAACAATTTCCCTTTATGATCTTTTCATAAACATGCCCAAGACTTCAAAAAAAATTTTTTGAGGTTGAGACAAACTATCCATAACTTAAACTGTACCATTATAACCAGTTTTAAGTGTATGGCAAGGCATTCAGCACAATCACAGTGCTGTGTAGCCATCCCCACCATCCACCTGCAGAACCTTTTCATCCCCCCAAACTGAAAGTCTGCACCCACAAAACAACAACTTCCCATTTACCCTCCCCCCCAGCTCCTGACAACCTCCAACTCCACTTTTGCTCAGAATCTGACTACTCTAGGCACCTCATGTAAGGGGAATCATTTCAGTGGATTTTTATAAAGAGAGAGAAAACCTGGGGTGTCAGAATCTAGTTTTGTGCCTTCTCCTTCCTCGAATGCTTTCAGTATTTCAGACACATTTTGAAAGAAGACAAAAGCTCTCTGTACCACATCCAGGGTCTAGTCTGCTTTGTGGAAATTAAAAAAAAAAAAATTCTCTTAAGAGGACTTCCTATTGGGAGTTACTGCTGTGATTAAACAGCTATTTCTTGAGCCAGGTATAGTACTGGGTCGCAGGGAGACAAAGACATTGATAAAAAAATCCCTGCCTTCAGAATCCTTATTTCAAAGGGACAAGGGCATCTCTTGTTGGTAGGCTGACACACAAAGAAGAAAGAGGAGGCTACATCAGCTCAGTGAGGAGTGGACTGTAGCCTCCTGTAGACGTTAAACATCTCCAGTTACTTTTACTGAGGATATTCTTTATCACTGGGTTAGAATTTCATCAGCCCAGTGTTCATTCCTCATTCCCCATAAATGGGTACTGAATGGCCATTTCCAGATTGCCTTAATGTGTGCACATTGTATTATTTCTAAGAGCATCTGCAGATGACATGATAACCTCTAGGGATTTAGAAAGAATAGGTAAGACATGTGTCTCCATAAGCTAATACACATTAGAAGGTGATAGGTTGAAGAAAAGAGGCACATACAAGTTTTTATAGGAGTCTGGAGAGAGAAGAGATTATTTTCAATCTGGAAATTTGATAAAATTTTGTAGGAAATGGTAGGTCCAAAAGTCAAGCTGCTATGAGAAAGAGATGGAGTATCGGAATTCTACCTTATAAAGGAGAGTTCTGTAGGAATGAAAATCAAGAAGAGAATTAGAAAAAGCAGCATGGTTTACATAAGTCCTAAAAAATATGGCCAAGGAATCTGAGCTTTACTTACTAGGCTACATGAAGCTAAAGCACCAATACTTTAGCCACCTGATGTGAAGAGCCAACTGACTGGAAAAGATCCTGATGCTGGGAAAGACTGAGGGCAGGAAGAGAAGGGGGTGACAGAGGATGAGATGGTTGGATGAAATCACTGACTCAATGGACAGGAGTTTGTGCAAGCTCCTGGAGATAGTGAAGGACAGGGAAGCTTGGCATGCTGCAGTCCATGCGGTTACAAAGAGTCAGACACAGCTTAGCAACTGCATTCATGTACCGTAACCGGTGTTCTGTCTCCTCTGGGCATACAGGAGGGCATTTTGAGGAAGGAAAAAACATCAGGGATAAAAAGTGTAATTTAGAAGAGCAGACATCTGCTTCTGGCTCAAGATGGTAACTTTCCAGCTTGAAACAGCTGACTTCCCTAAAAAGTTTCTGGACTACAGGACAAGGAGAGGGAGGCCAGGTAGAATATGGTAGCCATCTTGAACTGATTTAAGCTGAGAATGTAGGGGAGACAAACCAGTTAGAATTCACGTGAAAGAGGACTGGAGAGGAAGAACTACACAGAGAGAACCTCAGATATCTGCAGAGGGTCCCTGGAGTATTCAGCAGAGTACTGATTAGTCCATGTGAGAAAAGAAACTCTTAAATTCTAAACAAAATCAACCCTGAATACTCATTGGAAGGGCTGAAGCTGAAGCTCCAATATTTTGGCCACCTGATGCGAAGGGCCGACTCACTGGAAAAGATCTTGATCCTGGAAAAGATTGAAGGCAAGAGGAGAAGGGGGCAGCAGAGGATGAGATGGTTAAATAGCATCACTAACTCAATGGATGTGAATCTGGGCAATCTCCAAGAGACAGTGGAGGACAGGGGAACCTGGCGTGCTGCAGTCCGTGGGGTCACTAAGGGTCAGACATGACTTAGTGACTGAAGAACAGCAGCAACAACGAAGACCAGGAGTGAAAGCATTATCCAAAGGATTAAAAGCTAAGAGTACTGCCATTCCCAGTGGCCAGACTCCTAATTCATGGCATACTGGTGAGAGAAATAAGGAAAGCCTTACCTTCAAAGTATGAAATAATTAGCCTTAGGCTGGGTATTGTTTCAGACCTGCCTAATACAATCAAAAAGGCAAAACTCGAAAGGACTGTGTTGCTTTCAAGTAACTTAACTGCATTGCAGAACCTCAAAAATGTTAAAGGAAGGCAAAAGTCTCTAATACTGAACAAGATGGACTTCAGAAGGTATGGGTATCTTGGTAATTAGAGATTTCTAGCCATGCAAAGAATAAGGTAACCACAGTCTGTAGACAGAAAAATCAACTAATTTAAACCAACCTAGAGATAATACAGATGTTAGGATTAGCAGACAAGGACATTAAAATAGTTCTTATCCCTGTATTTGGTATGTTTCAAAATATAGGCAGAGATTTGAAAGATATAAAAAAGACCCAAATGGACTTACAGAGATTTAAAATTATAATATCTGAGATGAGAGAGGCTGGATGGGATTAATGGCTGATTACACATTTTAGAAGAAAAGATTAGTGAGCGAACTGTGTTCAAAGTGAAACACAGCGAGAAGCAAGAATTTTAAAAGAAGTGGGAAAGCACATTAGTGAGCCATTGAACGACTTCACATGGCCAAATATGTGACTAACTGGAACCTCCAAAGGAGAGAGAAAAGGGGGACAGAAAAAAATTTGAACAAAAGGAGGGCTGGAAAAGTTGCAATTTCTTGAAAACTATGTAGTTCATAGATCCGAGAAGTTCAGTGAAGCTCAAGTGGAAGAAACAGAAGAAAGTGAAATCAAGACGCAGTTTATAATCAAGCTGCTCAAAACCAGTAATAAAGAGACATGCCTAAAAGCACACCAGAAAGACTCATATATACATGGAAAAACAAAGGGAAGGATTTCCTTATCAGGAAAAACACACGTTCAGAAGACAGTGGACCTCTAAAATAATGAAAGAAATGAACTCTAGCTACAGAGAACAGATTGGTGGTTGACAAGAGATAAGAGCTGGAGGGTAGGTGAAATGGGTGAAGGGGGTCAAAAGTAAACTTCCACTTATAAGTAAGTTCTGGGGATGAAACATACAGCATGCTGGCCATGGTTAGTAATACTGTATTGTATGCTTGAAAGTGGCTAACAGTAAATCTTAAAAGTTCTCATTATAAGACAGAAAGCTAACTGTATGAAGAGACGGGTGTTAAGTAAACATTGTGGTAATCATTTCGTGAAGTATACAGATGTCAAAATACCATGAAGTACACTAAAACTAATACAATGTTTTAGGTCAATTAAATCTCAATAGAACTGAAAAACATAATTTTAAAATACTCAAAGGAAAAAAAAATACATGGAAATCTATATCCAGTGGGAATATATTTCAAGAACAAAGGCAAAATAAATGTTTTAGACATACAACAGACGACCTACTCTGTAAGAAATGCTAATGAAGTCCTTCAGTAGAAAGAAAGTGCTACCAGAGGAAACTAGGGGTCTACACAGATTAACAGAGGACACCAGAAATAGTAACTACATGGGTAAACAAGTAGTTTTTTTTTTTTTTAATTTATATGTCTTTTAAAGAAATCTCACCACCTAAGCAAAAAATTATAACTGGGCTTTATCACATATGTAAAAACAAAATTATGTCAATAATAGCATAAATTGTGGGAGGGGAAAAAATGGAAGCATACTGTTGTATAATTGAACTATAGTAAAATTCTCAAACTATATGGAAGTTGTACACTATTATTTGAAGGCAAATTCTAACAACGTAAAAATACTATAAACCCTAAGACAACCCTTAAAATAACAAAACAATTTGATAGTTCATAAGTCAATAAAAGAGATAAAATGGAATAAAAATAATCCTAGGTGGCAGAAAAAAAGGAAAAAGAGAAGAATAGATGAGAGATATAAAAAGTAAACATTGAAAAGACAGATCTACACTCAACTTTATCAGCAACCACATTAAATGTTAATTATGTAAGTACTTCCATTAAAAGACAGAACTTGCCACAGTGATTTAAAAAGAAGTCTACTATCTGTAAGAAATGCACTTTAAATTATACTAACACAATAAGTTAAAAGTGAAAGAATGGAAAAAAATATAACATCATAACACTAATCAAAAGAAAACATGATCAGCTTCATTAACATCAGAGTAGACACAAAGCAAAGGATAATATAAAAAATAAAGAATATCATTTCAAAATGATAAAAGAGAAATTCATCAAGACGGCAAAAAAATTCTAAACATTTATGCACCAAACAACAGAACTTCAAAATACATAAAGTAAAAGCTGACAGAACTGCAGTAATAAACAGAAAATGTCACCACGATATTTTGAGAGTTCAATAGCCTGCCTGACAGAATATGCAGGAAAGCAGTAAGGGCACAGAAGACGTGCATATCACCACCAACCAAACTGACATTTATAGGGCACTCGGCCCCCAAACAACAGGATACGCATTATTTTCAAACACAAACTGAATACTCACCAAGATAGGCCATATTCCAGAGCATCAAACAAGTCTCAATAAATCTGAAAGTCTGCAAGTCATTCAAGGCATGTCATTTTCCCTAACCACAATCCAATTAAATTAGAAATCAATGATAGAACAATCTCTGTAAAATCTTTGAAAACTTAGAAACCATACAACACACTTTGAATAACCATGGGTCAACGAAGAAATCAGAAGAAGTCAGAAAGTATTTTGAGTGGACTGAGAGTGAAACCACAACATATCAAAACTTGTGGGATGTAGCTAAGGCAGAACGTAGGTCAAGTGTGTACCAGTAGGCGGGATCATTAGAAAAGAAGAGAGATTTCAAATCAGTGACCTCCACTTCTACCTTTAAAGCTAGAAAAGTGAGACTGAATTAAACCCAAGGTAGGTAAAAGAAGAAAAGTAATAAAAATCAAAGTGAAAATCAATAAAATAGAGAAAACAATAGCAATGAAGAAAATCAATAAAACCAAAGGCTAGTTATTGGAGCAAACAAATAAAATGGAGACACTTTCAGGCATATGAAGAAAAAGCAGAGATAAAGCACAAAGTATCAATATCAAGAATGAGAAAGATGATATCACTATAGAATCTATAGATAAAATAAAAAATACTATATACAGCTTTGCACAAATAAAACTTGACAATTTAGATGAAACAGATACTCTCTAAAGGAGAGAAACGCAAGAATATTTAAACTAAATAGACCTATAAGAACATATATATATATTTAGTACGTATAGGTTTATAAATACTAATGAATTGGTGCTTAAAATTTTTCTCTTTCTCACAATGAAAATTTGAGTTCCAGATGACTGAGGTGATGAATTCTACCAAACACTTAAGAAAATAATGATACAAGTTAACAAACTTTTCTAGGAAACTGAAGAGGGAGTATTTTCTAACTCACTCATGAGTCCAGATTACATTACACCAAAATCAGCTAAAGAAATTAGAAGAAAACTACAAAACATTTCTCCTGACTAGAGTAGCACACGTTCTGAATAAAATTTGAGCAAACAGAATCCAATAACACAAGGACTGTATCTCACAATAAAGGCGAGCTTATCTCCCAGCAGTGCAAGGCTGATTTAATGTTGAAAATCAACGTGTTGTAAACTGGGCTACCCAGGAGTGCTGTTTGTTCTACCTGAGGTCCTCACTCAGGTCCTCAGACCTTCCTTTGTTCTATTTTCGTGGCTTTTCCCTTTCTTGTCTTTTAGCCACCACCTTTCTGGACTCCTTTTTCCTGTCCTGACTACCTAACAAACCAATGCAATTCACCATACTTACAGTCTAAAAAATAAAACCATGTGATCATCTCAGCAGATGTGGAAAAAGCAAATGACAAAGCCCAACATCCATTCTTGATAATACTTTCCAGCAACATGAGCAGGGAATGTTCTCAACTTGATCAAGGGCATCTGTGAAAAACCTACAGCTTATATCATACTTAATGGTAAAAGACAGATGATTTTCTTCTAAAATCAAGAACATGATAGTGATGTCCATTCTCACTTCTTCTATTCAACTCTGACCTGGAGATTTTAGCCAGAAGGAGGCGGCAAGGAAGTAAAACTCTTTTTTTGTGACTGTGGGTTAGGTTTCCTGGATACAAAACGAAAAGCACAATTAGTAAAGGAACAAATTATTAACACTTCAAAATGGAAAACTTTGGCTTTTAAAAAGACATGATTAAGAGAATGAAAAGACATGACACAGACTGACAGCAAATGTATACAAAACACTGATCTGATAAAAGGACTTGTATTGTCAAAGTTCAACAATGAGGAAACAACCCAACTAAAGACAGGCATAAGACTTAAACAGATAGTTCAAAGAAGATATACAGGTGTCAAATGAGCTCATAAAAATATGCTTAGCATCTTTAGCTATATGAAAATTCAGACCACAATGACATACACCACTAAACCTTTTAGAATGGTTAAAATTAGAAACAGTGATTATACCCAGTGTTGGTGAGGACATGTAGGAACTGAAACTCCTAAACTGCTTGTGGGACTGTAAAATGGTACAATCACTGTAGAAAACAGTTTCTTTAAAAGTTAAATATACCCCCACCATCTGATTCAGCCATTCCACTCCTAGATGTTTGATCAAGAGAAACAAAAGCAAACAACACTTGTATATGAATGTTCATAACAACTTCATTTCTTAATCATCAAAAACTGGAAACCACCCAAATGCCCATAAATGGGAGAACTGAAAAACGGCAGTATATTCGTTCAGTGGAATGCTCCTTAGCAATTAATAGGAGTGTGTTAGTGATATAAGTGAACCACTAATATTAAACCCTGAAATAATCATATGGTGTGAAAGAGGCCACGCCAAAAAAATTTTAAAACGCACACACTTTATGACTGCAGTTACAAAAAGATTCTAGGAAATGGACGAGTACAGTGACTGAAGGCAGATCAGTGACGGTGGGCAGGGCAGGGAAGAGAGGATTCCTATGGAAGATGAGCAAGTTGTTCAGGGTGATGGATATGTTTGCTATTTTGATTGTGGTGATGGTTTCAGAGGTGTACACCTATGTTAAAAATTATCAGATTTTATACATTCAGTATGTGGGATTTATTGTATACTAATTGTGGCTCAACAAAGCTGCAAAAAAGACATTGGAAAGGTTACTTGCCATGTCCTAAGGAAGCAGGAGAAATAGTAGCGGTTGTAGGAAGGAGAGAATAGCTGTCAGAACACAAATGACTCCAGTTCATAAGATGTGGACATGAAGGCGAAGATTTGGAAACCAGTTGAGAGGAAGAAAGATGGCACCGTGGACAGAATACAGAGGGCCAAAGAAGAGCAGGAGGATCCACGTGCGGAGGTGTGTATGCGGCCAGATCATCTCATTCCCAGGGGACGGTTTAAAAACCTGGGAGCAGAAATGAGGCAAGAAACCCAGCCTGTGGACTCTCCACCCTTTCTTCAGCTTGGTACTCCTTTCTCTTCCCCCTTGGGTAGGATACAATTTCTTCCATGTCATAATCTTGAAGGAAGAAAACCCAAGTCTGGAAGATTTCCATTCACCTACGCGTGACCCCTGGGGAGTCTCTACGATCACAATCACAGGTCCTCACCTCACGGAGTTCCAAAATGCGCTCAGCCAAGTGGAGCTTTCACAACCTCATAAAAAGGTTGTGTATGTGCTGGCACCAAGTGAATAGAGTGATGTATCAACACTCGACGGGAAAAGGCAGTGCACACCACAGGATCTGAGAAACTCGGAACGGAGGAGACCTATGAGGTCACTCCTCTGCTCGCTGCCCCACTCCCTGTTACACCACTCCCTGCCAGAATGGAGCTGTCCTGAGAACTGCGCTATGGCTTGTCGCACGGGAGCCAAAGGAAACATCTGTAAGTCTGGCGGGGTTTCAGGTGAGCATGCTGCTGCGAGGGCGCTGAGCCTCTGCTGGCAATAGATTCCAACCATACAGTGAACTGTTTGTCTCCTTCCCTATTTTACTTCAAATGTCAAAGCTCTTCACACTACAGTGACACCCTAAAATGATTCTCTTACTTCTGTGGCTCCAGTTGAAACAGTATTTTTTCATGCTCCATAGACTGCCCACCAGCTGACTCAAAACTAGCAATGTGATGGGGCACTCCATCTCAACGTGCCATGAAAAGAAAAACAAGGAAAAAAGGTAGAATCAGCCGGCGGGGAAAATATTCCTTTCTCTTGAGCCTTTGGCACTCACTCACTCAACTGGTGTTCATTACAGTTTTACACACTCTATTAAGTCCTATACTACATGGACATGAATTTGAGCAAACTCTGGGAGGTAGTGGAGGACAGAGGAACCTAGCATGCTGCAGTCCATGGGGTCTTGAAGAGTTGGACATGACTTAGTAACGGAACAACAATTAAGTTCTGTGAGGGTCTATGAGGTATACCAGTTGACTAGCATAACCCCTCACTTCTAGAAGCTTCAAGTTCGCTTAAGACCACTGCCAACCCAACTGCAGCATGACACAGAAAGCAATGCTCATGGGGAGTGGGGGCCACAATGCCATACAGCTTTCAGTGGGGCGGACATTACTCTGTGAAGGGATGTCCAGAAGGAGCAGTCATGAATGGCATGGCATTCGCCATTCCGTTATGTCCACTTTGAAAGACCAGGACATAAGCACTGGAACAGGCAAAAAGAAGAAATAATATGTCCAGGCAGAGAAAACGGATATAAAAATACAGAGAAGAAGTACACAAAAAAGGTCTTAATGACTCGGATAACCACAATGGTATGATCACTCGCCTAGAGTCGGACATCCTGGGGTGTGAAGTCAAATGGGCCCTAGGAAGCATCACTACGAACAAAGCTAGTGGAGGTGATGGAATTCCAGCTGACCTACTTAAAATCCTAAAAGACGGTGCTGTTAAAATGCTGCACTCAATATGCCAACAAATTTAGAAAACTCAGCAATGGCCACAGGATTGGAAAAGGTCAGTTTTCATTTGAATCCCAAAGAAAGGCAATGCTAAAGAATGCTCAAACTACTGTACAACTGTACTTCATTTCACATGCAGGTCAAGAAGCAACAGTTAGAACTGGACATGGAAGAACGGTCTGGTTCCAAATTGGGAAAGGAATATGTCAAGGCTGTATATTGTCACCCTGCTTATTTAACTTATATGCAGAGTACATTATGTAAAATGCCAGGCTGGATGAAGCCAAGCTGGAATCAAGATTGCAGGGAGAAATATCAATAACCTCAGCTATGCAGATGACACCACGCTTATGGCAGAAAGCAAAGAACTAAAGAGCCTCTTGATGAAAGTGAGAGAGGAGAGTGAACAAGTTGGCTTAAAGCTCAACATTCAGAAAACTAAGATCATGGCATCTGGTCCCATCACTTCATGGCAAATAGATGGGGAAACACTGTAAACAGTGAGAGACTTTATTTTTTTGGGCTCCAAAATCACTGCAGAGGGTGACTCATGAAATTAAAAGGTATGAAATTAAAAGATGCTTGCTCCTTAGAAGGAAAGCTATGACAAACCAAGACAGTGTATTAAAAAGCAGAGATATCACTTTGTGGACAAAGGTCCATATAGTCAAGCAATGGTTTTTCCAGTGGTCATGTATGGATGTGAGAGTTGCACCATAAAGAAGGCTGAGCACTGAAGAATTGATGCTTTTGGACTGTGGTGCTGGAGAAGATTCTTGAGAGTCCCGTGGACAGCAAGGTGATCAAAGCAGTCAATCCTAAAGGAAACCAACCCTGAATATTCACTGAAAGGATTGATGCTAAAGCTGAAGCTCCAATCCTTTGGTCACTTGATGTGAAGAGCTGACTCACTGGAAAAGACTCTGATGCTGGGAAAGATTAAGAGCAGGAGGAGAAAGGGATGACAGAGGATGAGATGGTTGGATGGCATCACCAACTCAATGGACATGAGTTTGAGCAAACTCTGGGAGATGGTGAAGGACAGGGAAGCCTGGTGTGCTGCAGTCCATGGGCTGCAAAGAGTAGGACGTGACTTAGTGAGATGAACAACAACAGAGGAAATGGGAAAGACACAAGGCGTGAAATCCAAGGAGTGTTCGGGGGATAACTCGTATGCCACTTAACATTATTAAGCACCTACTGGATGCTTAATTCGCCAAGTGGTAGGCATACAGAAATGTCAAATGCAACTCACACTCCAGAGGAGCATGCAGTCTGAGGAAAAAACCCAGGTAAGTTTAATTAGTAATTTCGATTATAATTTATAATTAGTAACTATAAGTACAGAGAATAGAGGCACACCCAGAGCGCTGGAGGAACTCAGGAGGCAGGGCAGTGATGGTTAGGAGCATGGACTCTAAACACAAACTACTTAGGTGTGAATCCCCTGTCTGCCACTTATTTGTTTTTCAAATTTCAGTTTTCTTTGGTATAAAATGGGCTCAATAAATGGTACTTGCATCAAAAGACTGTTGGAAGGGTGTTAAGTTAAAATAAAATATTGTATGGTGTCAATATAAGCCCCCGGTGTAGGAGCTGGCACGTATTGAGTATTCTGCATAGATATTAGCTGTTGTTACCATTACTGGCAATACTACTGAGAAATGATCCTGCTCTTACTGAAAGGTCAGTTTATGCTGAATGCAGGCTGCACGCAGAGGTGCTGCTAGGAGGCTATGCTGAACTGTGATGCTCACCTAACCTCTCGGCACTTCAGTCTCCTCACCTAGAGTAGACTCGGAACAACAAGAGCTTACTGCTTGCCAGGTGTTGTTCTGAGCGCTTTATGTGTATGATCTCATTGCATCTGTTTAACAGCCCTATGCATCTTGCAGATGAGGAAACTGAGGCACGGAGCCATCAGGCAACACACACAGAAACGGTGGGGGGCGGTCACAATGAAGGCACTTACTGGTCAAGGCCTGTTCTTCTTCAGCCCTGCACCTCACTGTCTTTCTGTTCTACCGCCATCCGATCCCAGAGCGTCTGACTGCAAGCTGGCCTTTTATTTTGCAGGTAAAGAGTACACAAGAGCTAAACATGACATGGTGATCAGCCTAAACCAGGAAAAGGACACCTAATACACACACCTACGCATCACACCTCCCCTTTGTGTGGAGTTTGACAATTTATAAAATGCTTTCACTTACTTGATCTACTTATCTTTCCTTCTGGCCCCAAATAACTGAGCACCAAAAATGGACTAATAAACACAGTCTCACGTAAGAGACACCCGAGTCCTGTGGATTTGTGGGTGTGGATAGATACTAACTTGGGGATGAGTAAGGACAGAGTGGGGGACTTCCCCGGTGGCTAAGATGATAAAGAATCTGCCTGCAATGCAGGACTTTGACCCCTGGGTCAGGAAGATCCCCTGGAGAAGGGAATGCCAACCCATTCCAATGTTCTTGCCTGGAGAATCCCATGGTCAGAGGAACCTGGTGGGCTATAGTCCATGGGGTCGCAAACACTTGGATGTGACTGAGTGATGAACACTTAACAAGGACAGAGCGGAAATTTGTTTTGGAACAGTGCTGAAGGCTGATGGTGGGCTCAGCTCTTCCCAATATCTGATAAGCTTTCCCAGCTGAAGGCTTGGTTCTGAGAACCTACAAGATGGATACAAGTTGGACAACTAAGAAGTCCCTCCCCCTATCTGCACATTGCCGTTTTTCTTGAAATTTTATTGGGTCAGGGAGCTTCTAAGGGAAAAATTTCATAGATTGTCTATTACACACACACACACGTCCTTTGCGCTCCCAGCCCATTGTCCTGCAGACACGGGCCACATCTCTTGTCTCTGTAACTCTAGTACAGTAAGCCCCCTCCATATGGAAAAGCTCCATTCTGAGAGCATGTTGGCAAGTCCAACAAAGTTAGCCTAGGTACCCAACCAACACAATTGACTGTATAATACCGCACTGTAGTAAGTTTATACTTTTCACACAAACAACACATAAAAAAAAAACAAAACAAAAAATAAAGAAAACATTTTCAATCTTGAAGTACAGAACCTTGAAAAGTAGTAGTCCAGTACAACAGCTGGCATACAGGGGCTGGCATCGAGTGAACAGGCAAGAAGAGTTACTGACGCGTGGAGGGAGAGGAAGTAGGAGATGGTGGAGCTCAAGGATCATAAGCAACAGGAGATGGAGGGCAAGCTGCAATTTCACTCCTGCATCAGCTGACGTTGATGGAACACATGTTCACATCTTTCAAAGTTCTCAACCTGAAGGTTGCTATGTAGGGGATTCACTATACACTGCAATGTTCCAAGAATGGATGAAAACCTCCCTGCTTACCAGCAGAAATTCTGTAAAAAAAAAATAGGTATGTCAGTGTTGAGCTCAAGAGAGGTAGTAGCTACTTTAGTCACTAATGCTGATCCCCTGGTCCATGCCAGGCCCTGGGCTAGGCACAGGAATTCCAGAGACACAAAAGATACAGTCGGCTAACAAGTCATCTTCAGCAAGTTGCATGAAAGACACTTATGAAAATAAGTGTTAGAAATTCTAAAAGATTTTCAAAGTGTGCCTGGAGCTTTGATTTTTACAAGACAGTATTATGTGCCTGTTATTATTTGAATGAATGCCACGAAAGAAAATGGGAGACTGAGTTGTCTTTTGAACTCCACATGCAATATTCAGGCTTAGATTCAAGGTCATATGGAACCCACATGGTGTAGGTAAAAAGGAGTGGGAGTCTTAGAAAAACCACCTCGAAGCGTGTGTTGGATTTTTAAGACGAGATCAGCAATTTCCCCCTGGCGTTATCAGCTTTGCTCAAAATATCACTTAATCTTTGTCTCCGGCTCCTCTTCCAGAAGATGGGGGCGATGTTCCTGGGGGGCACAGAGGAAGCGGCCGGAGGGCAAGGGAGGATGTGATAGGGCTTTAACGGTTTCCTCACTTTGAAGTGTTCTAAAAATACAGCGTTTTCATTGCAAACATGTGATGGGCTATGTGTCAACACAGCATTTTGTGTTGCTAGGGCTGTCTGGCCAATAGCTGTGCGAGTGCTCGTGTGGCTATTCAGCTAATGCAGGGGGAGAGAAAGCCAGGGAGAGACAGGCCCCCTCTGATCTGTGGAGCAGTCCCGGTGGGGCATCCTGAAACCCTTCCGACTACTGATGAGCCCAGGCTCCACAGTCAGTCTCTGCCAGTGGCCAGGGACTCTCTCCTGCCTCTTAAACTGCAAGTTTTATTTGCCTGGGGGTTTTATCTGTGATGTAAAAGCCTGACACATCCCACTTCAACACTCTGCTCCGAAGTACAGATTAGAGAACAATTAGGAAGAGAGGAAAACCCAGAGACCCGATTAAAAAAAAAAAAGTGTCTTTAATTNGGAGGGCAGTGGCACTAGAGGCATGGGGGGGGGGGGGCAGTGGCACTAGAGGCATGGGGGGGGGGAGGGCAGTGGCACTGGAGGCATGGCTGTGCCTTCTTTACAGAACACCTGGCCCCGCTCCTCAGGTGTGCCTCATTCACCCCACTGGGCTTTGCCTTATGCAACCACCCAGCGGCTATTTTCTGAGATCAGCCCCAGACATGATGACTTCAGTCGGGGGTGGGGGTGGAGTGGGGATGTTGGTGGAGATGCAATGCCCGCCACACTCTCTCAGCAGCCTCCCTTATGCTATGAGTCAGGGACCACGTGTGAGGCAGAGGCTGCTGAGAAAGGTCCTCTCTCAACCTTTCCGGGGTTGACTAGCATTCTCACCCCAAAGGAACAAGTTACGGCTGATGCTAAAGAGAGAGGGAGTGCCGTCTACTGGACAACTCATGGGCATCTTGGAGTGTTAAAGTGATGAAACCCAGCTTGCTGCTCTGCCAGTGAGCAACCTGATTCCATCTAGAGAGTGAAAAAGTCGGCCTACATCCTCCCAGCCTAACGGAAGTGCCCCTCCCCCCAGCACAGGGGAAGGGCCCTCCACCCTGTGAATAAATTAAGCCAATGTTTTTTCATAACTCATGCAAACAGTTTTGCTTACATCCTCCTTTTAACAACCTGAAATTCTTTTCAAAAGCTAAAATTCATACACATAAACAGACAAAAAACCAAACACCCAACTGAACAAGCACCAACCAACTTGACCATGGAGAATCTTTAAGCAGCAACACAGAACATGACAAATAAGAATCCTGGGTCTTATCTTGACATCTTGGATTAGGTTGCAGGAACTCTATATGTGCTAGGAAAACCTGTTCAGAATTGGTATCCACGACTACACTACTTCTCGACTCAACAGAATGTAGGTCCCACCTAAGGGATGCCTCAGGAATATACGTTTTGTAGGGAGAAATGTTAATGTACATGAAAGCGCATGTTATCCAACACGCTTATCTCCTTCTCAAAGTGGTGACTCTTCCAATAATTACATTAATGGTAATTAAGGGTCACATCCAAAATGAGCTACCCTGCATAGGCTTCTGAAAGCAGCATCGATGCTGGGTAGGATGTAGCAGTGGGTTAAGAACTAGCTTCTGTGTGAAATATCTTCTTGAGGATGGTTAGTCTAGTAAGCCTAGGGATTCCTGCCATGAAAATCAGGAAACTCCACTCCACTCATGGTCACAAAATGCGCCTTTAATGCCAATCAACCAACTTCAAAACTGAGTGCAGCTGGTAACAAGATAGTCTGTATACAAGAGGATGAAGGCACTGGGACAAACGTTCAAAAATAACTCAAAAGTAACATTGTATGGGATAGCAGTTTAGCTGCAATGTCAGCTCTGAGCTGATTGTACAGAAACATCTGAGTGCCAGAGACAAAAACCAAACCTGAAAGGCCCCAGATGCAAAGCCTGCTGCTGCTGCTGAGTCGCTTCAGTCGGGTCCGACTCTGTGTGACCCCATAGACGGCAGCCCACCAGGCTCCCCCGTCCCTGGGATTCTCCAGGCAAGAACACCGGAGTGGGTTGCCATTTCCTTCTCCAATGCATGAAAGTGAAAAGTGAAAGTGAAGTCGTTCAGTCGTATCTGCCTCTTAGCGACCCCATGGACTGCAGCCTACCAGGCTCCTCCGTCCATGGGATTTTCCAGGCAAAAGTACTGGAGTGGGGTGCCACTGCCTTCTCTGAACGGAAAGCTTAGTACAATATTAAACAGGGTCCAGTGAGCAATTATGACGTGAGGCCTGCAGTCATTACAGAGTGTCCACAGGAATCAGGACTGGAGCAAAAATAATCAGACGGAATTATTCTGAAGAACTATTCTGAAAGAGTCTGTTGCCCTCCAGACTGGGCGTGTTACGATCCAGAATTCTGAACAACTACTTAGGTTTGGAATCTATAGGAGATGCTCTAAAATTCTCTTGAGTTGCAAATACTTGTTTTACTGAATTTGATCCCCTTTTTCCAGAGTTCACTGGTCTTTACTGACTACCCCTTCCCTGTCTCACGCTACCACATCCTTCTCTTTTCCTACACAATGCAGATTTAAATTGCATATAATATTTTCTAGCACACTAGTTGAGAAAGAATCATTAGGTTTATAAAAGCCCTTCCCATTCCTGTGGATTCTATAAGATCCTCCACATGGGTAAGAACCCACTACTGTTGTCTTTCCTCATCTGTCTTCTTCTCCCACACCTACTCTGCAGAGCCCATATCCTTCCCTCAGTCCCACCCCACACCAAGCACTGTACCAGGCAATTTACAGCCAATATTTTATGAATAATTTGCTTCTCAGAAGTCTACCATGCATGCAATAATGCATACAGTGGAAGAAATAGTGTTCAAAGAGGTAAATTTCGGTTATCAGAAAGTTCAAAACGTAGGGGTGTGTGTGTGTGTTGTACATGGGACAAATATACACGCATCCCTCCCCTGTCAACTGGACACAGCTCCACCAGGTAGGGGCCAGCCCTGTCTTCAGGACCTGGCACCAAACAGGGTGATGTTGAGGGGGACAGTAAGGACCACAGACTCAGTCATGCCAACAGGGGCTGCAAACCGTGTGCCCTGGGATGTTAACGGAGAGCCCTCAGCAAAGCTGACGGAGTAAAACTTAGGCTGATCTCGTCCTCAACCCCCTACAGGGAGCAGAAAGGAGGAGGAAAAATAAGGCTGAGGAAAAAGGGGATAGGGCATACTGGGCAGGGGCGTGGGGTGGGGGTGCGTTGCTGAAAAGAAAAAACCTCAGACTCCCACCATCGTACAACCTCAGGGTCCCCCAACCCCCACTCCACCGTACACACGGCACAGGGTGCCCGGTTCATGAGGCCTCCTGAGTGTCTGCTCTGAAAGAGTCAACACACACGCACACGCACACACACACACACGTGGTCGGTGATGACCCCAAGCTGCCTGCATGTTGCTAAAGGACTCATGTAATCCTCCTTTTATTGCCAGTCAATGCTTTCTCTCCTGGTGGGGCCAAGAACACAGCCTGTTCACCTCTACGATACAGCAGTTAAGCACAATGCCTGGCACACAGTAGGCGTGTGTCTGACTCTGCGATCCCATGGATTGTAGTCTGCCAGGCCCCTCTGTCCATGGGATTTTCCAGGCAAGATCAGTGGAGGGGGTTGCTATGGCCTCCCTCCAGCAGATCTTCCTGACCCAGGGATCAAACCTGCATCTCCTATGGCTTCTGCATCGCTGAGCCACCTGGGAAGTCTACACACAGTAGGTACTGATGGACATTTATTGCCATGTGACGGGTCCGTGGGTAAACTCGTAGCTAGTTTCCTGGGCCACATTTTTTATCTTTTCTATTGGACATTAAAATTCCAAACTAAATGGGACCCGGGGCTTTCAAGGTTAACCTAAGCTCCAGATCCTTCTTACAAAAGAGGGAGGCACGAGGTCCTAGGGAGGGAGCACTGATCTGAGGACCGCTCCTGCGGGTGCTGGAAGCAGCTGTTCTCACCCTCGCCCTAACTTTCATCCTTTTCTCTAAGTTCACCACCTCTTCTGTATAAAAGTTTGCTCCAACTCTACACCTGGCCTGCTGCACCAACATTTTAAGGCTAAGCCCCAGAATCCTGGGGTTCAGCATTAATTGAAAGAGCTTATCTATACATAGTCTCACTCTGTACCTTAGCATCTCCCAAACTTCAACCACAGTCTCTTCTTTTTTATTTTATTTTGGAGAGCACAGTCCATCTTTTTACGTTTGGTTGCAGCCCTTCTCTCTTTTCATCCTCATGACTCCATGCTCTTGGGCCTTTTAAGTTCCCCTTTGGGACCTCTCCAGACGGGAGCACCTTCCTGGACCTTTGGGATCCACGCTGCTTTGCCTCTGAAGTGTGTTCATCTCCTTGATGGAACTTCAATAACATCTCCTCCTGTGAGGCACCATGGCCTATATACGAGCGAAAAGCTCTGTGAAGGGGTGAGTTACTTGTTCCTTAACACTGGGCGTCTGGCATCTTCCTTTGGAACATTTAGCCTTTGGGGAACCATTCTGGACCATTCACTCATCAGAAGCCTTCTTTTTTATGCCTCTTCCCCTCTCCACTGATCTGATCGCTCTATACAACTATGATGTGGTTTCCATTAAACTACAGGGAGTTTGGGAGGCACTTTTTTCACCTAAAACTGAAAAGAAGGCAAGAAGAACTGGCTGGCAAGAGGCCACAAACAGAACAGAGGACGCTGAAGACAGTTTTGAAGAGACAGGTCTCCAGCCACATGTAGGTTCTGAACTTGTTCTACAAACATCTAATACACCCCAAAACATTTTACAACGACTCAGATTTTGGGTCACTTAAAGAGTGTGATGGGTGGATATTCTCTTTCAATCTCTTGATTCACTTCTCTAATTCCAATTCACGATTCTCTAATAGAAATGAGAAAATTATATTCCTTTATTCTTCCAACTGATCACTGCCCCAGGTATACTTCTCCAGTTGGGTTTCTCCAATTTGAATTAACGAAAGAACATGGATACTATATTGGGGACATCTTTCTCAGTCATTTACACAGAGAGTGAAAAAGTATTGATCCTAATATCAATTCCTGTGGTGTTTAGATTGCCATCCCCATTCTCCTGGAACCACTAGGTTTTTTTTTTCCCTACCATTATAACCTGTCCCTCTTCAGCCAAATAACTCGCTTTTCCATTTAGAGCAAACCTACTTCTTTGCTTGCTGTTTGTCTGCGTGACTCAGTGAAAAACGGGCTTGTGAAATCATAATCCATCATTCCACATGTGGCTTTTTTTTCTGTGCTCCTTTCTCTAGCACGTGTACTCGTCAAAGCAGATTTGAAGATATCTTTGGACATTTGAAGTCCCTGATTCTTTACTATATTTAATTGGTCTAGTTCATTGCACATTTCTCTAGTGAGATACCTAATTTCTAAATGATTTTTCCCTGCATTTCAGAGGATGGGTCAGAACATACTCAATTCCTTTGACCAACACTGTCATCTATCATTTCTGCTACCAGAGCCTATAAAAAAAAACCCATATCAATCATTTGGTAACTCATTATTTTAGCATTCTACTTTTCCCCATTTGACCAACTCTATTTTCATCCTTGTTTGGTTTCCGTTGGTTTTGGAGGTCACAATGATCGCATTTATTCATGATGGGTAATCCTGGACATAATCACTTATGTCCAATGGGAAGGAGGATTGTTCTAGCAAGAGGTTTGGACTAGCCAATATCAGATAATAAAACGTGAGAATGGACTGTCTCAGAATCAGTGAAACTGGATAAGGAATAAAAATCTCATGCCTAAATTATGGTAGCATTTGGGATCACAGGTCCAAGAGTGAAAACTCAGTCTTTTAAGAAAATCTACAAACACAAGGTTAAAAAAAGGGTGGGGAGAAGCCAATTTTGCTAACAACATGGTATATTTTTATCATGGTTGGGATGACTAAAGATAATATATTATCTATAGAGCTAAGGCTTCATAAACTATGTAATGATTTTATTTTTATTTTTAGTGCTAGCATTTCTAAACACTTCTAAAATAGGACATTAACCATAGCTGACTGGAAATTTTAATTAGAAGCCAAGATGGAAGGAGGAGGAAAGTCAACCTTTCAACCCGATGACGTGACTATCTGGGGTCCTTGGAGTGAAAGAGAGAAGAGCCAAGGTCATGCTAAGGCCATTCCCAGGCAATGCCTGCGTCGTGCAGAGTAACCAAGCAGCATGACCCAGGGAGAGCACTTCTCTTTCTGGCTGGGACACTGGACTTCCCATTTCCAAAGACTGGTTTCATAATAGCCCACAGCATGGTGACCCAGGGTGGTACAACTGCGCAACAGATGGTGGAGAATCTCTGATGTGGAGAAATCTCCTTGGGTGCAGATAAAAAGGCAAGTCAGACTTCCAGGCAGGGAAACTATCAGTGCATCGGTGGGAACTGAGTTGCGAGACCTCCTAAGCTTGGCTTTTTCAGTCGGCCTCTAACGTGCTGGAGGGATTCAACCAGAAGCCAGGAAACCCTAGGTTTACAGTTTATGGCAGATTTCTACCCCAAGGGCCCATTCTCCTTTTGTTTAGAGCCTGTTTTCTTTATTCTTTTGACACTTTAATTCCAGAAATACAAATCTACAGAGGACAAAATGACTGGGGACCAGCTCATGTACCAGACAGAGGGGAAGAAAACAAAATGGTGAGAAGCAGCCTTCGGTAAATTTCATTTCTTCTTTGATCCTGGCCTGGTCTCTGTGTGTCCTCTGGATCGCTCTCCTGCCCCTTCTTCCTCTTTTTTCCCTCCAGAGATATAAGGATCAAAATGTACCCAGGACAGATTACTATCTGCCGGGGTAGACGCCGCCCTTCTGATATAAATAATGGAAATTCAGGCTGCGGTAGACAAGTATAGCCCAATCTCTGGGCATGGAATATGGAGTATTTAAAAGGATTCCTTCTCACTATGATTTCATCAAGGCTCACTTAACATTTCTCTCTCATTTATCTCAATCACTTTCTTGGGTGTGGTCTACGTAAGCTACAATAATTTAAGACTCCCTATTTTAAAAGATTGAATTGTTAATTTAAAAAAAATATATAACCATATGCTAAATCTGATGAATCTACCTCTCCCAAGGACATGCTAAAACTTCCTGCAGGCTTGAATATAAAGCCTCTGACTGCATCTCATATTTATCCTGCAGGACCTCAGACAGACAACAATGAAAGGATGTCATGATACGCTACACAGCAATTTCTGTTAACATAAAGTTAATTTAGAGTGAAAGCACCCTTCCTCTGGGCCACTGAGACAGCACTAACACAACTGGGACTGTCCCAGACAATCTAGGGCAGCCTGCCACCCTCGTTTGAGAGAAATTCAGGGCAGAAATCCTATCCCCGTGTCCATTAAAAATGTAAAACTAGTTCATCTTCCTGCGTTCTGAATTCTTTCTCAGTTACCGATTTTGAGAGGAAAGCGTTGAAAGAAACTGGCTCCAAGGACGTTTTTACTACTCAAGGGAAGTTTCTGAGAATCTTTGGGAAAGAAAGCAAAGGCAAGGAACATGAAAATGAGCCTTTCTGCTCCCACTCCAGCCCCTCAATATTCTTCCTCAAATAACAAGGTTGAAGGTGCTCTTCACAAGCCTCGCACATTCTGAAGACTTAAGGCTATAAGATGATGCCCTCCCTCTGGACTCTACCAGCAGCATCCCGCTGCTTTGTCCTCCACTGAATATATACAACAACTTGGTGGTGGGCATTATCACTCCCTGCAAAGGTACAGCGATTGAGGCTGGTTCTCTAGACTAGTCCACGAAAATAAACACCAGTTTTAAGTCAAATGGCTCCAGGGCCTGCTCTCATTTGAGCCCAGAGGAATGTTCTAGCCTCCAGGTTGTCTCTCCAGATTCTGAAATAAAGACAATTAGCTTTGGTGCTTTCCACCCTTCTCTTCCTCCTCTTCACCTCCCCTGTTCATTCCTTGACATCTCATTCTCCATGACAACTTTTCCATCGTATTGAACTGGGAAGAGAGGAGGATGAATGTAGATTTTCATGAATGAATTCCTGAAGACTGAAATAAGGGCATTAAGAAGGAAAAAAGCAACTCATGTTCTATCACCTAAGATCAGTGGAGGGAAAAGAAAAGGATGAAATCACCCAAAGCGAGCCCTGGAACCTCTCCAACTGTGGCCTGACCAACCAGGAGATGAAAGGGCAAAAGCTGCTCTTTTGAAGCTTAAAGGTAATCCCCCTTCCCCGAGCAGCGGTGAATGTGACTTTTATTCCACCCACCCTAGACTCGCAGTGATGGGAGGGCTGTAGCTGCGTGGTGGTTACGCCATGGCCCCTGCGCACATTTCAAGAAAAAAGGAAGTTCTGTTTTTCAGGCCTCTGCCACAGAGCACTGGTCAAGGCAGGCCACTTCCCGTTCCTAGTTCTCTCTCAGCTGAGAAGTCAGAGAGAGACAGTAAAAATGAGATGGGCGAGGCACTGGTCAGGGCCAAGGGTCTGCTTCTGCCTCCCCATCTCAAACATCAAATGACGATTCTGGTCACTCAGCACAGAATCTGAAGAGTTCCTTCCGGTAAAATCAGAATAATAATACCTAACTGGTGGAGCTCAGATAAATATAATTTAGCATTCGTTAGAGAGTAGGTTTTTCCAGGGTGCTGGGATCCTGGGGTATAATTCTGATTAAAATGGAAACCACAAGAGTGATGGTCCAAGGCGCACAAATTTATGTGCCACTTGCAGGTTCCGAGTTGGGGGTCACTGGACACCACTCCCACGAGCTGCTGCCCCTGGTACTGTATGTCACTCACCACCTCCACCCCCAGCTCTCCCTTCTCCCAGACCAGAGCTACCCTTTGTTTTCACCAGCTTCCCCACCTGAGATGTCAGTGACTATCCTGACCTCCAGCTGCATCTCTCGGGCTCACTCGCTGATGGACAGAGAACCACAACGGCCAGGGCCCGCTGTAAACAGACACAACCTGAGGGTGACCGCACTCTCCTCCAAGTTCAATAATCCAGGAGGGGCGTTCAGGATGGGGAACACGTGTATACTTGCGGCGGATTCATGTTGATGTATGGCAAAACCAATACAATATTGAAAGTAATTAACCTCCAATTAAAATAAATAAATTAAAAAAAAAAATCCCCTTGTTCTTTCCCTACTGGATTTTCCAAGACAGTCATTTCCCACCTTTTCTTCTTAAGTCTTTCATTCCCCCCAGACTTCTCAGAAACGTACTACCTCTAGAGAAGTCCAAGGGCACGTGTACCGAATTTCATCTCCCTCCACTAGACGAAAATTCACTCTGGTGTGACTTCATCCCAACAGCCCCACTGTCTCGACTAAAGCATCTCTCCACCCGCTGACACGTGCTCTTCAGCCACTCCTTGCATCCCTTCCAGGACCCTGGGCCCCATCTACCTTGCACTAACTTTTTTCACTCTATCTTCTTACCTTTGGCTCCAAAAAATAAAACTAAAAAAGTGCTGCATCTAAGCTTTCTTTCCTTTCATTCTCTGACTCCCAGAAAAGGTAGTCTCCACTCATAGCCCCACATGGAAACCTACATGATCCCTCTCCCAACCTCCCCCATCCTTCTGAAGTGCTCCCAGGTCCTCCAGTCACCAAATATGACCACCTTCCTTGGCCCACATTCTGCTCGACTCTTCTGAGCCACCTCAGACTCGATGTGATCAAGACTAAATTGACTACCTGGCTCCCTGTTAGCTCCCACCTGCTGACTCCTTCCCCAGTTAGGCCACAACCTCCCAACTGTTACCGCCCCAAGAGAGTTCTCAAGTCCACTGCCTCCCACACGATCACATTTTGGTCACCACCTAGCTCATTTGGTTTCTTCCTCTCCGTTGCCATGACAGTGTCCTGCTAGGCTCCATGGACTCCATGACACAGGCCACCAGGGTCCTGGCCACCTTCCCTGTTGCTGAAATACCTTCCCAGTCCCTTGGCTCTCTAAGAAATAAAACGCAAATATTTTAGCCTGAGATATAAGCTCTACAGGAACTGACCCTAGCCTTCATTTCTAAGCCTCCTCATCATCCCCTTTTCCTTCATTTTCTATATTTCATATTTTCTCTGAACTCTGGGAGAATGCAGTTCCCAGAACCCAACCTGCATGTTCTCCTCTCCACACCAGAATCAGGCCAGTCCATCTACTTGCATGCTCAATATTGTCTTTGTTTATTCAGTCACTAAGTTGTGTATGACTCTTTGTGGCCCCATGGACTATGGCACACCAGGCTTCCCTGTCCTTTGTTATCTCCTGGAGTTTGCTCAAATTCACGTCCACTGAGCTGGTGATTTCGTTACTTACTCAAATCTTATTATTTTTTTCAAGACTTGGTAAGGATGCCCTTTTCTCCTATTTCTTTAGTTGCAAGTTATTCATCCCTCCTCTGAACCACTACAATTCAAATATGCTCTTCTCTTTCTTGTTTACTCTTATCTCACATTCTCTTACATCACAGCGACCTGTGTATTTATTTGCCTCACTGTCCCTATTAGATCTCAGGGACAGTGATGATACTAATAACTGTCCTAACAACCAGCACCATAGTGAGCTCCTACCACAGTCCAGTTCTGTGCAAAGCATGTGATTTCTCCATCTCAGCAACCCACTGGGGACTGTCTCCATTGTCACGTGCTCAAGGCCAGCATGTAGTAAGTGTTGGAACTAGAAACTGAACTGAGGTTTGCTGAGTTCAAAAGCCATGCTCTTAACTACTATATAGTATTCCTCACTATCTTTACTCGACCAATAACTGCTCAATAAAACACGCTCTTCCTAGGACCTCAGAGGTGTGACGGTTTACTGAGCCAGGTTCCCCAGAGTTGCTGAGGCTGCTCAGTGAACACATACACTTATGTGAGAGAAGAAACAGTTTAGGTTTCCTTAAAGGATATTTTCAAAGATAGAAAAAAGTTTTTATTTCTCAAGATTAAATAGCACATCACATACAAAATGAGAGGAAAAACCTAATTCACCTGTATTAGGTAAATGCCTGATTCTGTCTCCTTCCTTGGAACCACTGATGTCAGTAATGCAATGCATCAAGGCTACCCTGAAAGCCTTCGATAATTTAAACCATGTTTAGAGAGAGCCTCCAAATTTCTAATTTCTGAGGCTCTGACATCAGCCCCAGGAAAGCAGGACAATTTTATTATGTTAACAGAGTCAGAACCAGTGTAAATGTGGGCTCATTGTTTTACTTATGAACACAAAGGTAACGTATGACACACTTGGGTCTCTGTGAAAGGAAAAGTGGTGATGGTTGATCTCTATGCGTAAGTGGCTAAGGGCTGTAATCCCCCAAGAGGAATGTCATTATACAGCTCAAATCCCATCACAACAAACACCGTTACAACAGAGATGTCTGTATAACAAAAACCCTTCCAAGCTTTGGCTGACAGCCCATGTACTTCAAGCAATATTTGATGTGAGACCTGGAGTTCACAGTACTGGGAAGTGACCTATATTTGCAAAGGTAAGACCTGAATGATTTCAGCGGTGACTTCTATCCCAGGGTACCATGAGTTGCAGTGATGTATAATCTCAACCCAGTAGTACAAAAACTAAGGACAAAGACAGAAGCAAAACCAACCCTGTTCTTGAAGGGCAAAATTCCTGCCTTTCACTTGGGGAACCCTTAGAGAAAGGGCCTCTTACCCAATCCTGAAATAAAGCAGACCAAGGGTTTCCCTGGTGGCTTAAGCAGTAAAGAATCTGCCTGCAAAGCAGGAGACGTAGGTTTGATCCCTGGGTCAGGAAGATCCCCTGGAGAAGGAATGGCAACCCACTCCAGTATTCTTGCCTGGGAAATCCCATGGGCAGAGGAGCCTGGCAGGCTATAGTCTATGGGGTTGCAGAGAGTCGGACATGACTGAGAGGCTAACACACTTTCACTTTCAAGGCTGGATGCAGCCTCATCTCATTGAGAAGTAAGATGGAGTGGCCCATGAAGACAGATGAACTGGGCTGAAACTTCTACACTAATGCTTACTAGCTGGGTAAACTAGGCTACATCTCTTAGGTTTTTGTGATCCTCATTTTTCTCATCTGTGAAATGTGACTAGGATCACCTGCTTTCAGGATTCCAGTAAGAAATAAATGAGATAACTATACAAAGCTCTTGGAGAATGAAATGGCAACGCCCTCCATTATTCCTGCCTGGAGAATTCCATGGACAGAGAAACCTGGTGGGCTACAGTCCATGGGGTCACAAAGAGTCAGACATGCCTGAGTAACTAACACACACATACACAGCTCCTAACACAGAGCCTGGTACACAGCATGGGCTGAAAAAAAGTAAGTCCCCTTGCCAGGTCTCCCTTTCTCTCCAAGACTGTGGGCTGATGCAAACTATTTTAATGAAGTTAGTTATAAGACTGAGTGAATGAAGTTAAAATATAAAGTCACAAATATAGCCTGAAAGATACTGCTCAGAGGAACATGTGGGAAAAGAGAGCAAACAGTATAAGAACTAGGCCAGGCACAGACACTTACTTGACTTAGAGAAAGGTCTTCTTGGCTAAAGTAGGACACGTGTAATCAAAAGCTAAAAATGCACGTAACCAGGTGTTGTAGCAATAAAGCTTTGATCATTGTGTCAGAAATCATTTTGAAAAATGCTGAATAAACTGAAATTTGCAGGCATGTTTTCCTAGTCAAGGATGAACTGTGGTTACTGACTCCCAAGCACCTGTTTACTGCCGACAGCCTAGTTCTCTGTGGGCGCTATTCCAGAAGGTGGGAGGGCCCTTCTTAGCTAAGTCCTTAGCTTCAGCCCCTTCATTATACTGTCTTTGGATGCTGTAAAAATATTAAAACACACTCTAGTCTTCTCCATTTGGGAAATATGTCTGCAAAGAGTTTAGAAATATGATCAATATTAGGGATATGCCCTATTTGTGATATTTTCAACCCTCTTGACTTTGAGATACCTAACATATTTTTTCAAATTATGGGACAATTAAGTGTGTGGTGACAAAATTCTTCTATACATTCTTTTGAAAACACTCTTGGTGTTACATGACAGTTTTTGAGACAGAAAAGGAAAGTCCTATAAACATAATCTGAGGGCATGCCTGCTCACCTTTATAAAATAGGTATGATCTGGGGTTTTACTTTGGCCACCTGATGCAAAGAGCTGACTCACTGAAAAAACCCTGATGCTGGGAAAGACTGAAGACAGGAGGAGAAGGGGACGAAAGACAAGACGGTTGGATGGCATCACCCACTCAATGGACATGAGTTTAAGCAAGCTCTGGGAGATGGTGATGAACGGGAAGCCTGGCGTGCTGCAGTCCACGGGGTCACAGAGTCAGACGTGACTGAACTACTGAACAGCAACAAGGGGTTTCAAAATTTCTCGAACATTTCCAAAAAGTCCTATCAGACCTCAGCAACTACAGGGAACGAGAGATGGCCCAACATTTCTCGGAGTCAGAACGTCAGCGTTCCAGCAATGACTTAGTAGTCCTTTGCCTTGACAGTAAGGAAGAGGCTCAGAGACGAGAATGGGCTGATGTTCCTGTGTTCAACTCAAGTGTGTGCACGAGCCATACATTGAGCTTACAGGACCTCTTATAAGAGGAAGCAGAGAAAAAAGATAGCAAGCCAGACAGAAGTACTGAGGTGCCGGGAAACAGCAACTGTGAGACTCACAAAGAGATGGAGGAGCCCTGGGTAGGAAGACCTAAAGATCCAAAAGAGAGAAACAATTATCGAAGTGAGGTTAAAACATGGGCAGAGAACAGATGGTAGCAGCAAGGGAGATACTGTAAATTCATTTCTACACAGAGCTTACAATGGGTGACTCCAATATCCAGAAGCTTCAACCTGGACAGACGTTTCCAGCCTCTATTTAAGAATGGTGCCTCCCTCCCCATCACCCTCATCTTAAAATGGAGGCAATGACAGCCTACAGATTGCACACGAGAATCTTACCACTGCTAAGGGCGTAAACCACAAGCATTTCCGAAGGTGTGCTAACTATTTCAGGCCACTAGAGTGCTACTTCCCTCTCCCCAAAGGCACACTTCATTTAATGATCTCCATCTAGACCCCAAGAATTAATGTCCCTCCTAGAAGTGTACCCTTTATTCCTTACGCCAGTGCTTATTGCTGTTTATAGGGTACTTCAAGATCCCCACAGGCTACGGAAAAGTGAAATGCAATTGTAATTACATGGGCAGTAACGGAAAAGTGGGGGGGTAGAAAGAGCTCCTGAAATGCAAGGCTAAGAAACACTATTCCTCTGGGAGGCCAGCCACTCTGCCCAGAAGAGCTTGTGCTGCCTACAAAGTGACCTCAGGGAGGAATCCCGAGCCTGGAGAGAGGCGCGGCCGCCCCCTGCTCCTCCCTCCCTGCATCCGAGGCCAGCTGGTCCACCTGTCCGGGAGGCAGGCAGGGGCGCTGGGAGGAGCCCCGTTGGCCACGGGGCACAGGGGCGGCGGGGCGGGTCTTTCTCACCCTCCTCCCTTCCCGTGAATAACCAGGACCCCCACCCCAACCCTTGCAGGCCTGGACTGCACGCCCCTGACCCCGCGCGCGAGCGCCCTGCTGTCTGTACCTTTACTCTGGGGAGGGTTCTGACTCCGGTCCCGGAGGACGTTGATCTGGTAGACGGCTCCGTAAGGCTCAAAAAGTTCTTTCAGCTCCTTTTCTGACCAGGACCGGGGGATCTGTCCGACAAACATCTTAATGGCATCTGGGTCTGGTTGGTCTGAGTGATCCAAAGCGCCGTTCATCTTGTTGGCTGTGCCGTTACTGTCAAAAAGGGAAGCGGGAGCCAGAGTTAGGGCTGCAGGGCGAGGGACAGGAAGACAAAAAATCGGGGGTGGGGTGGGGGCGGGGAGGCGGAAGGAGGAGGAAGAGGAGCACGGGGCAAAGTGCCTAATGAGTCGTGGAAATGTGATGAACTAAAACAAAGCGCAGGCACCATTAGGTTGCTCCTGGGCGGCCGCAGCGCGGGCTCTCACTGCAGGCTGCTGTTCGGCACTGCCGCCTGAGCCCGGGGCAGCGCCCCACCGGGTGTCACCCGGGGCGTGGACATCTTGAAACCCGGCTCGGGAGGCAGCTGCAAGTTAAGTGCAGGTCTCGCTCCGCGAGGCTGCCATCAACGCATCCGCAGCGTTATCAGTCTCACACTGGCTCTCATGTGGAAAGAAAGGCAAGGTTGGATTTCCGCTGCCTTTCCCACCACCCCCCCTCCACCCCTTTTGGAAGGGTTTAGGAAGACAGGAGAGAGGTGGTAATAATAAAGTCACATGAAAAGAAAATGAAACACTTGGCAGTCCGTCAGATGACTAATGCAAGATGCTGGTGATGAATTTGCAGAGCGCGCGAGGCATCCATGTGTGCATCAAATTAGTACGTTGTTGCTGCTCAGAAGAGAGAGTGCTCCAGCAATGCGGCTGGGTGCACCCGATTGGTTGCCCGCGCTGGAGAAAAGGGCCCTGGCGGGGAGGGGGGCTCCCGTTTAAAAAGCACATTGTTTATGGGACCCGGGCACAAAGGCTCTAATTCAGAGAGGCAAAGGCCATCTCAGAATTGCCTGCTTTGTGATAGGAAGGGGAAAAGAAAAGCAGTCCCAGAAAGTTGAGTTCCTGCTAAAGGACACTGAATATTTCAAATCTTTCACACTCCATAAATTGCTCTCTGTATATCTGACATCCAGATGTTGCACTTGAGTTCGAAACAATCACACGTTTGGGAGAGAAAAGAGTAAAGTCTGCCTTTCCTTCTCCCAGCTTCAATAAATTTTGGGGGCCGATACAAAGAGCAAAGACCATAAGCTTTTACATATCAATCTTCCTTAATGCTGTTTTCCAAAACCCTCATTTGAAAGAGAGAATGCTTGTTTAGAACCTGCAATTCTAGTCACCAACACGTAAAAGGATGATGAAGGCATTCACATTTGCTTGGATCCCTCCACCATTTAAGCTGCAGTAAGTAATAAAGCAAAGCCACATACTCTTTTCATCTCCCCCCACCCCCCAATGCACCCTAAAGCCACCTACTCTGCCAAGTGACAAGGCTGAATGCCCGGAGCAGCACTGATTTGCAGTACTAATCCTCAGTCTGTGAAAACATAAAATGCACTTAAATGCAGCAAACACAGAACCTACAGAGCCATGTTCATGACTGGCCCCCAACCCCAGCCTTAGCCCAGGAGGCAGAAAGGTCAAGAAACGGCCACATGGACTAAAGCTGCACTGAAAATGGTCTCTTCACGGTAGCCTAGGGTAACAACAAGAAGGTTTTCAAAGATCTTAAGTAGCTTTCTTTATTTCAGTCAAAACCCCTCAGAGCACCTTAAATTTGCTGCAAAACTAGGTTAGTCCTGAGCCCTTGGGGGAAAAAAAAGACACTGATGGCTAATAAACAGCAGCCGTAAAACTTATGGAAAGGAGACATTCTGAATTCAGTTTAATCCAGAGAGGAAAAAGATGGTAAATACTCTTCAACTAGGTCCTGGCTTCAATTTCTATTTCTCCTTATCCCCCAATTTACCACTCTATTTTTTTTTCTTTAATCCTTGAGATAAACAATCAGACTAACTTGAAAGCACTTTCAGAGCTTTCTCTAATCAACCTTATTGTTATAAAAAAAAATGTTCTACTGAATACAATATTGAGCACAAAACCTTCCTTCAACAATTTAGGTGTAATGTAACGCTTGTTTATATTAGAGCTGGAGCGTTTATCTTCTTCCCATGCACCTCGACTGCTTTTCAAATTGCCCTCCGGGAATTCAATAAACACTTTTAACCCCACAGGGCTGACTCTGGCAAGGAGGAGGCGGCAGAGCCCCACGCAGAACAGAATGTAGTGCTCACAGCTCGCTGAGAGCTGAGAGTGTGGCAAGACTTATTTCTGGGACAGGAAGGGCCTGTGGTTACCGCTGTTGACAATCAGCTAGAGTGAAAAGAGGAAGGCGTTGCCACAGGTCCCAGCTAACAGAGAACGGAAGTTCAGAAAATGGGGCTCCTGCATCTCCTCTGAACAGAGTTAACACAACAGACGGACCAGGTGGCAGCACACTGGTCCTTATAGCTCAACTTAGAATTCTAGAGCAAGTGTTCTTTCATGGGTCTCCAAACAAGGGCCCATTTCTACTTTCTAAACACACACACACACACACACACACACACACACACACACTCCCTGGGGTGCACAGGGACAGACACCATGAAGAGGGGCTTATGCTTCACCTTTTGGTCTTTATGTTGGTAAGCGTGTATTTAAAATCCCTGCCCCTCAGTCATCCTTCACGGATGCCTTTAGACCTCTCGTATCCTGATGCAGGCAGGGCTTGGCACTTGGGGTTTGAATCCTGGCACTATCATTTCCTAACTGTGCCTCTCTGGGCCTCAGACTCTTCATCTGTAAGATGGAAACAGACTTCACCTCTGTGAGCCATGTGCTAACTACAGGATGTGGCCCCAAGTTCAAAGTGTCTAATAGGTGTCAGCTGTTCCCACTGTTAATCTTTTCTGTGCACTTGTGAAGCACTAGAAATGAGTGAGCACTACGAGTCTACTTTTTAATCCAATGTTTTTCCTAGTGTGGACTCAAACACAGTTCATATCCTAGGTAATAATAATAGGCATCTTTCAGTGAGCAATTCTAGGCCAGATACCATGCTAGGTGCTTTACATATATTATCTAATCCTTTCACCATTTCTATGAGAAATTTTTCAGATGTAGATTTCTCAGAAATAATTTCCTTTTCTAAGATTACCAGTCTATACATTGTAGAAGTAGAATTTGAACATGTGGCCAAGTATTGTATAAGGTCTGTTTTGGGCTGTGAGTGAACAGCTTGTGCAAAATCTATGAGAAGACAAAGCCAAGAACAAGACCTATCGGTTCCCTGGAATCACGCTGCCAGATAAAAGGCAGCACTAACACACACATACACACATCTTTCCTCTTTTGGTGTGTGAGAATCAGGGTACAAAGTATGGAACCTAAGAGTCTGTTAAGACGATATTACAACCCACACTTTCTCCATAATCATACAAAGCGTCTCCAACTCCAGCCTCCCTTTCTACTCCCACAGGATCCCATGAATGAGCACCTCTCCTCCATATCTGAATCCTTCCCACTACCTGCCCATTTTGCAAACAAATGTTCCAAAGGTCTGCGTCAAATGCTAAGAGCATGACTACCCGTTAACTAAGTCCAACAATATCTAGCTGTTACACAAACTCACAGCAAAGACACATCTTCCTGATCGAAGCATCAGTGGTCCTATCCTCTTGATGACCCCTGTGTTGCTGAATCCCATGCCCTGGATCCCGATGGTATGTTATCAGGAGCCTGGGTAACTTAGTTCTAACACACGAGCTCCTCCTTCTTTGGACTTCCAACTTTCTTCCTGGCTGACATTCGTCTCTGTAGAAGACTTACTGACTCTTTTGTCCTCATGGGGCTATAAGTGCTGATACTTCTAAGGAAGCCAGAAATCATGTGTGTGACAGTTAAACCTTTCGGGGTACTTGCTAGAAGCCACAGGGAAATCAATCCAATCTACAAAGAAGGGTAATTATGGGAACAGATACCCTAACTCTAAGACTCTCAGTAACACCTTCTATTTATTGCAATCTGATCTCAGACTATAGGAAATTAGACTAGCTCCCTTCCCACCCTCCCGAGTGATCCTTGGCCCCCAGCACAGGGCAGGAATTAGATTCAAATTCAAAGATTTATTGACAGCCTACTCTTTGCCAAACAACTTTTCCAGGTACAGGACACAAGAGCACCACAACAGCTCCACGAAGATGAAATGATTATCCTCAATTTGGAAATGAAGCAACTGGGAGTCACAGAGGTAACGTGACTTTTCCAATATCACACTCCTAAGAAGAGGTGTCTGCAGAATCTGAACACAGTACAGAGAGTCTGGACACAATAACAAAGGCCAACAGTTACTGCTTAATAGTCTGTGAACTGGGTTTCTTGAGGGTGATGTTTCCTGTGGATTCAGTGGCCGCTGGCAGTCCTGAGACACAAGCCCGTACATCTCTGCTACCTACAAACTACGATACTATCCTGGGTGTCAATTCTACTTTTGCTCTTGGCAAAGAGCTGCATAAGGTTCCTCCAGGCCAGATGCCACATGGAATTGGACCACGAGTTGGAGAGCACTAAGCCAGCAGGCACTGGTGATATTGATCTCAGAGCCAAGATGAAAATATGATGATGTTGGGGGGAAAAATGATAGTGCTTACTCTTTGCTTTAAGTGCTGGCACTGACCTACTTCCCTACTCTATTTTCGAGTAGAGAGAACTAGATCAACAGAGGATATGCAAAATCTTCTGAGCTTCCTCTAAGTAGCAAAATGTTACAGACATTATAATAACTGATTAATGCATTTTTATTATTATTAACTCCAGGATGCAAGCTTTTATGAAGCCCAGGGAATGCAGGCTTCTTTTTGGAGAATGCAAACAAAATAAATGATACTTCTATTATTTTATCTTGTTCCTTGGACAGCAACTTTCTGTATTCTATTTCCCTTATCTATACAACGGAGAAGGCAATGGCACCCCACTCCAGTACTCTTGCCTGGAAGAAAGAATAACAAACTTACAAAACGGGTATGAGAAATCCCAAGTGGCTACAAATAATTTTATAAAAGTTGAAAAAAGGAAATAAAATGTCACCATCAGAAGATATACCAACCTGAAAACAACACAGAAAGACGCCTTGTCTTGGAAAAATTTTGGATAAAATTAGCTAATCTCCTTGGTGGTGGTTGTTCAGTCACTGTCACGTTCAACTCTTTTGTGACCCCATGGACCGTTGCCCACCAAGCTCCTCTGTCCATGGGACTTCCCAGGCAAAAATACTGCAGTGGGTTGCCATGTTGGGATGGAACGTGCATCTCCTGCTTGGCAGGCAGATGCTAAACCACTGAGCCACCTGGGAAGCCCAATCTGGTTGGTAGTTACTAACAGTTTTATTACTCCATACTTTTTTATCCACCTTACTTTTTTTTGTTCCTTGGCACTTCCTGTATCAGCGCTGCCAACTGTGTGCAATGATGGGAATGGAGCCTACACAATCCAATATGGTAACCATGGGTTACATGTGGCTACTGCACACTTGAAGTTACTGCAACTGAAAAAACGAATTTCAAAAGTTTACTTAAATGAACTTAAATAGAGCTAAATGTAAATGTTAAGTGCTTTAGTTTTTAAAGACAAAGAGTCGAGATTCACCAAAACATTTCATCAGAAAGTTGTTTTGGGTAAACAGAAATGATGGGCCAGGAATATGACACCGATGCTTGAGTCACCCAGAAGTTATTAAGTCAGTTGGCAGTGGACTGGCCAGCCTGGGTTCTTGTCTTGGCTCAGCATTAAATTAACGGTGAGATCCCAGGGTAATCGAGTAACCACTCAGTTTCCTTATGTGTAAAACAAAGAGAGACCACGGTCCCCATATGGCTCTTTGCTTCTCTGACTCTGCAAGTGTCTGAGTGGCTGGTGGCTCAGGGCCGCCCCCGGAGCATCCTTTCTCTCAACTTGTGCCAGGTCTGCTTGGCATCCCAGCTGCAGCCCCATCCTTGCAGTCAGCGGACAGGCTGTTCCTTTAAAGGGCCGAGGGACCACTTTTTAATATCCTCATACTTAGGTAATAGCCCACAAAGAAACAGGCTTTGTGTGGTGACTGCAGCAAACTGCCCAGGGCTGAGCTGTGTGCGGCACAAGCAGGAAGAGCTTGGCAATGGGCCTGGGGCTTTCTGGCGGGCAACAGGACAGCGTTGAGACTCAGCCATGCTAACAGCCTTCTACACTGCCCCTGTTGCTGTGGCGTATTATTTAAGAGCAGAATTCTCTCCTTGACGGACTGGCAACATGGTGCGCAGGGCACATCATCAGTTCTTTCTCATGCCACTCTCTGGGGGAACGTATCAGAGACTGGTCCTGTACCAGTGCCATGACCGTCTGCTCTAAACCTAACTTCTCCATTTAGGAAGAGGCATCAGCCGTCACCCAGCCTTGAGTTGGGGAAAGGGAACTGCAAAGAGAACTGCAGCTCCCTTTGAAAACACATCACTTTGGGGTTGCCATGAAGAACACCTCCATCTTCTGTGACTGCCTTTCAACAGAGCACCTCTGCCAGTGGACTGACACAGCTGCACCTCAATCAGGGAGATGCTGGATGGCTGGAAGATTCTGGTAGACCTAACAAAACTCTCTGGGTATCAGTTTTCTCAGCATTGGACGATGAAACCAAGGCCATTCCCATATTTACTTGGAAGGGACTGATATCATTTCTCACGTGCAGCTGAAGCTTTGTGAGTCTCCTGTTCACCAGTTACAGAATGGGGCCCCGCATCGGCTTCACCAGTAACAGGACGGGGCCCTCAGTCTTGGAGGTGAGACTTCTGCAGACAGGATTGGTGAATTTACAGAAAATCAAATAGATCCAATAATACCCAGCATCATTGAAGAAGGCAAAGCCTTTCTCCAAATTGTAAATAAATCAGTTTGTGCTCCTCTGAAGAAAAGCCCAAGTTCCCTACAAGTATAACCACATGTACAATGTTCACCCCTGGGCTTTGACAAAATTTGAAAAGAAACAGAATTTATTAAGAGTGGACAGGACACCGATTTCATTCCCAGGGAAAGCACACGCTTGTGACGGGTGTTCCACTGGACGGCTGGAGTCAGTGCAGGACTGCAGGTGGATGCAGGTCTAAAAGCTGAACATTCAATCACCAGGATGAAGTGCAACCCCGACTGGCAGGAAACCATTCCGGCAGAAAACTGCACAACACGGGCGTATGGACTCACCAAGGAAAAGGGAGCCCTTACTAGCTTATCTCAACTGGACTGCTGGTAAAAAGCAGAAAGCTGGAAAAGCCCCACAAAGAAGCAAACGCGGCGACCCTGGAGTCTGATCACATGACCGCCCTTGCTGGGAAGTCAGTCGGGTATCAGCTCTGGACAGCCCTGGCCCAGGGAGCTCACTTTCCTCACGGATTTATCAGAAAGAGTTCTGTGGACTGCAGAGCAGAAGGCATTTGTACAGGGAGAGTTTGTAGATGAACCTTTAGAAATGGCAACAGGGAAATAATCATCACGCAGAAGATTGTATGGGGCTTCACCTTTCCCAAGGGCTGCTGGAGCTCACATTAATTAATCCTCCCCATCCAGGGGCGGGGGTCAATGTTCCAGATGAGCCAACAGAGGCGAGGGCGGGGGTGTGCTGGCTTGGGCTGCACACCCCTTCTGGGTACCCTTCCAGGATGATTCACCTGCCCATGGCTAAATGCTGAGGAAGCCACCTGTGGGCAACTTCTTGCAAGTGGCCCTTCTGGATGATGGAGAAGACACTGGCTTGGCCCCACATCAATTAACTGAAACAGGAATCATTTAATGAAGACAAGGGGCGGGGGACAACTCAATAATGGTCTGAACTTCCCGAGCGAACGCTGATTCTTACCTAAAATATCTCCCATATTCACATTCTGGCAGCAAATGATGAAAACACGGGATGTATTATGTTGAGAGTGAAAACACAGAACAGGCCCGGTGCCCTGGTACCTGTAGCTGGGATTCAGTGACTGTGCTTTCCAAGGCAAATAACTCCTGCTTCCACCACTGGCTACAATATTTCGCCTTTACTGACTTGTGTGAGAGAAAGAATGCAATCAGGTCAGGTTTACAACACCCTCCATCCACTGAAGAAATACTGATGGTAGAAGTGGACGGTTCACCTCAGTGGGGTTTTGCCCCCCTTCCCCTCCCAAGAGTTACTCACACACAAGGCCCTTTTCTTTCCTTTTATTACATAGGTGTTGACATACACAGGTGCCCTGTAGGTCAGGAATGGTGCTGGGTCTGAAGGAGAGAGAATGGAAACACGTAACTTATGCCTTTAAGCCACCAGTAGCCACTGAGAAGAACCAGCCATATGTACAATACAGAACCAAACCACAGAGCCTGAGGCCCAGAGGAGAGAGCACACAAGGGTTCATGGTCAACCAGCCACAGGGACTCATCTGGCCATGGGGCCTGGCATTCAGCAATGTGACCACATTCCATCCTCGAGGTCCAGTTTGCCAGGGGAGTCTGCAATAACGAGAGCCACAGGGTGACAATCTGTACTGTTCCCTGAGTTGGCAATGAGACAGAAAGAAAACCACTGCAGCAAGGAAGCTGGGCCCGGAGAGCACGTGGCTCAGGGCCCCCTGCATCTGAGATGAGGGACTGGAGCCACACGGACCCACAGCTGGAGGGCCATCATCTGCTCTGCTGACCCACACCGAGGGGATGGCCCAGGGTCCCACCTCTGCTCCAAGGAACCGGGAGGCCGTTCTGTCCATGAGGCCCTTCCAGCGCCACTCTTCACTCTGGCCTAGCTCCTCTGGGGTCACCCCACCAGCCGGCCTGTCACTCACTATCACTCCCCCTGGGCTCATCCGTTCAACCCTCCCATCTGACCCTCTCTAGAGACAGTCAGCAGAAGGGCCGGCACTACCTCCAGCTCAGTGCCTCTACAAATAACCTCTTCCCGTCTTCCTTTCGTCCAGCTGGGTTTCACATTCAACTTCCCTGTTTTCTTACTGCCTCAATCTGCCCCCTGCCCCACCCCAAATCTGAGACCAGGAATAATGTCTTAGAATATGCACATGACACAGGGTGACCGCTAGCCTGAACCTGCCCATTTTCTGGCTGTCCAACCCATGGAAACCATCATTAACTGAGCCCCCAGTCAGGCACACAGTGAGACTGCAGGACTCCTGATGACACGGATGTCTTAATCACTCCCTCAATATAACCCTGAAGTGGCCTGCTATTCAGGCCTTATTCAACATGCAAGGGATAAAATGGTGAATCAGATCAGGTACAACTGCCTTTATGGAGCTTCTAGTCTAGAGCAGGGCGTAAAACAAGCTAACTAAGCAAATCTTCTAAGCAAGCATTTCAATGTAGAAAAAGCAGGAAAGGGAGATGGAGAGGGGCTGGGTGCCAAGGGGCAGCTCTAAATAAAGTGCTCAGAGAAGACCAGCACAGAGCCCTGCATTCAGTTTCAGTACGAGGGGTATCTTTTGAATGAACAGATCCAACACAGTGAGAAGTCTTAAAAGTCGTCGGTGTTAAGTCACACACTACACAATTCATCACCACAATCATAAAGAACCAGGTTACCCCATCTGGAACTGTTGTACTGAATCTGGCGGTCACTACACCTATTACCGATGAGTTACGAGTTAGGCCTGTTTTCCTCGAAATGCCCGCTAGGTGCACTTGTCCTGGTGCAGCCACTGACCTAGTTCTGACTACTCTGATGATAAAATTATTTCAAAACTGTTCAGGGGGCTCTCCTACTCTGGACTAAAGCACAAAGATTTCACTGACCTTTGAGTTTGCCTGGCACTCAGAACTCTATCTGTCCTTCCGTTAAATATTGATCATCTGTCCATTCATTATTCATTTCACCATTTATCAATGGCTAAATTTAATCTCAGGCTGCTCTTTCCTCAATCTGCTTCTGGACTACCTTCCTTGGTCATAAACGATGTGTGATCAAGGAATACAACTTAAGTCCTGAATGCTTGCCTTAGGGATGCAGCCAGCAGTAGAGGCTGGAGGATAAACACGGAGATCAGCAATACTGCTTTTCCTTCCACTGATCTGGAAAATCAAAAGCTGACGGTTAATAAGAACTAATTACGTCATACTAATGACTGTAGTTTAGATCAGAAGACAGAATCCATTTGTGTATTCCTGTGCATTTGCCATTTATGAGGTTCAGATGTATTTCTTTTTTTTTTTTTGATAATGTTTTCAACTCACATATTTGTGAAATGTCAAAAACAGAATACCAAAAAACACAAACCAACCAACCCCAGGACATCAGGACTTGCCTGGCAGACTTCATGCTTCCAATGCTTGGGTTCAAGCCCTAGCCAGGAAAACTAAGAGCCCACAAGTTGTGCGGCACACAAAGAAAAATACAAGTTTTGTTTTTTTAAACAAAGAACATCAGAGCAGTCAAAAACATATTTCACAAAGTTTCCAACCTGATGCCTGTGCCTGTTAAAGCTCTCTGGGGAACTTCCCAATCCATTCTTCAAAGATTTCCTGTTTTATGTTGGTAGATAGCTGGGCTGGACTTACATTCTCCAGGAGTTCCCAAGGACAGCTGCCCAGCAGAATAATTAATCTGCATAATGACTATCCTTGTCTCATCTAAAAGGTCACCTTATGCTCAATAAATTTTCTTTAAGAATGCAAGAAAATATATAATTTATTGTTAAGAAGAATTCCTTCACAAATAAGACAACAAAGAGAACTACTGCCCTCAAGGGTAAGCTTTCAACTCAACTACAGACTCAGGTGATCAGACTGACTCCCTCCCCGGGGGGCTCTGGGAAGCTGAGATTTTACTTCCTCATTCTAACAAGGCTGTGAGCAACAGAAGTCAAGATCCGTGGACCACCTAATTCGTGGTCGTCACATGCAGCAACCTATTTTGCTGAGACGCTTTGGCTCTGGAAGGGGTTTAACTTTACATTTTCTGCTCAATTTTTTACCTGCCTTTTTGGCTGGGAGAAGTGAGAGAATCGTGGGTGGGGACTGAAGCAAAGATAGGTGTTTCCCTTGTGTGAGGTGGTTTCTCCAAAGTAAATTGTTTGTTCTCTAATCAAGCAGCCAACTTTAACTGTTTCTCTTTAAGATAATCACAAAACATGATGTTTGAGGTTTGAGAATTGGAAAAGAGGCCCACATGAGAGAGGGCTGTGACACCATTCACGAGACTAACTGTGAATTTTCTGGCATCTTTCCGTCGCAACATAAGAAAAGGCGATGAGAGGTTTCAGAGGGATCACACAAAACTCCTAGAGAGCGATCCAAAATACTTGCCTCTCTGATAGTCTGCTTAAAGCAATGGAAAAGAACGTTGCCAAGTTTGTGTAATTACTCGAAGACGACCTCCAGAATTGTACGCATGTCAGCTCTTTGCGTACGGCTCCCTATGAGACAAACATGTTGGCATGTCATGCTGCAAAACTCCATTTCAAAAGACAAAGTCCAAATGACATTCTACTTTGCTAGCTTTTAAAACCCTAAATCACATCTAAAGATGAAATCAATACCAAACACCACATTCTGATTTGGAAATCTATAGGTCTTCTCTCTCTCTCTACATGTCATAAATTCCATTTACCATCTTAAAGCACCAATTAAAACAGGCTTTGACATTTAATTTGCCTTTTTCTTTAAAAAAAACAAACCATCAGCTCTAACCCCCTAAACAAATAAGAATAGAAATAGGATTATGTGCAAAATTATAAAAGCTGTTATTCCATGAGGCTGAATATCATCATATCAAAATCCCCCATCGCTGATTTTTTTTAAAGCCATTTCTTCATTTTTTGACACTACATCTGGCACAATGAATACAGATGATCATTTGTTTATATATCTGTCTAACTGCCTTTCCCAAACACAGCCAGATGGAGTCTTTCAGAATCAAATTAATTTCAGATTAATTCACTCTGGACCCACTCCAGTTCCATGACTCCTTGCTTTGAGGCACCAACCAAACTGATCGGAAGTCGTGAACTGAGAAGAGTGCAGGTTCCTCAGTATTGAGGGGGAACATATGACCTAAGGCTCTGGTTGCTCCCCTTACCCAGAAAGCGACCCATTCAGGTACTGCAAGTTGCTGAGAGAAGGCCCGGCCAACATTTCAGAGACAAAAGCATCCAGCAAGAATCTCTTCTTCGATTTCAAAGAGGAAGATGGTCACATTTATATCCATTATTTGTAACGCCTCATGAGGATGCCAGTCAAAATGAGCAACCTAATTACTAACACGAGAACCAGGGAGGCCACAGTAGAACCTGCCGTCTATTCATAGCCAGGGTGGACACAGGATGTGGGGGTGAATAATGCCCCTGAGCGTAGAATCTCTACCTTGAGGTGTAGGAAGGAACCATCAACAGACGTAACCAGGCTCTGCTCCCTGTCAATCTTGGCGGATGCCTTTATTATCACACTTGTTTCAATTGCAATTTGGGTTTCCATGGAGACACAACAGTTAGCTCCAGAAAATTATAAGATAAATGTCAGGCGGTGATAACGGTGTTAATGAAGCTTCGGTGACGAGCAGCTCAGCGCTTCAAATAATAAGCTTATTTCTATAGCATATGTATAACCTGTCAGAAAACCTGGGAAAGAATATTAAAAATTAAATATCGATTTATCTACATTTAAGAGGGAGTGGGGAGAGACCCCTCTGGAGTGGCCTAAGTTTGGTGGATCAAGTTGAACAAGAATAAAAAAGATAAAGTAAGCATTGCTTTTTGGGGAAAATGAGGTACCAGTCACACCCCGCAATGATGCTTTAGCTGACATTCAAAAATACCTTATTTCATCCAGCACTGGAGAGAATTTCTTCTTATAATATGGTTAAAGCAATCCCTTTTGTTTTTGGAAGCTAACAGCTCAACTCACTAAGTCTGATTGTGAAAGACATGGGCTCCAGAGATATAAATGCTACATCCAACCTCATGGTGACGGGATAGAAGGCAGGCCTCCCACCCCCGACTCTAGGCTGCTGAAAAACTGTAACTGGATTACTAGAATTCAGGATTCAGAACCATCCTTGACTAGTCTACAGCCAAACATGTGCCACCTGAAAATTTACAAGAAAGTATGTCAAATTAAAAAAAAAGACAACTGTGGATTTATGTAAATTGGATGCATTCTGAAAACACAAGCTGATACAGTGAAATGGCGAAGAGCAGCACAGTTTAAGGCTAAGATTCAAATGGCAGAAAGCCAACAGGAACTAGAGAGCCTCTCGATGAGGGTGAAAGAGGAGAGTGACAAAGCTGGCTTCAAACTTAACATGAAGAAAACTAAGATCATGACATCTGATCCCACTACTTCATAGGTGGGAAAATAGGGAAATAGTGACAGATTTTCTTTTCTAGGGCTCCAAAATCAACTGCAGATGATGACCGCAGCCATGAAATCAAAAGACGCTTGCTCCCTGGAAGGAAAGCAATGCAAACCTACAAAGTGCATTAAAAAGCAGAGACATCACTTTGCCAACAAAGGTTCATATAGTCAAAGCCACGGTTTTCCCAGTAGTCATGTACAGAGGTGAGAGTGGACCATAAAGAAGGCTGAGTGCCAAAGAATTGATGCTTTCATGCTGTGGTGTGGGAGAAGACTCTTGAGAGTCTCTTGGACTGCAAAGAGATCCAACCAGTCATTCCTAAAGGAAGTCAAACCTGAATATTCACTGGAAGGACTGATGCTGAAGCTTCAATACTTTGGCCACCTGATGTGAAGAGTCAACACATTGGAAAAGACCCTAATGCTGGGAAAAGATTGAGGGCAGGAGGAAAAGGGGGTGACAGAGGATGAGATGGTTGAAAGGCATCACCAACTCAATGGACATGAATCTTAGCAAAGTCCGGAAGACAGTGAAGGACAGAGAAACCTGGCATGCTGCAGTCCAGGAGTCACAGAGTCGGACACGACTTTAGCAAATGAACAACCACCACCAAGAAAAGAAATGGAAAGAAAAATACGTTTCCTTTTATTTGGAAAAGATGATTTAAGAACAGAAGTTTTATGTCTTCTTCACGGACATCCTTAAAGACCTTGAAAAGTTAAAAGTTTGACAATTTTGCAAATCAAAGTCTTTACAGGAAGACATGAGGAAGACCTGCATTATACACACGTCTTCGCAGTTCACATTCTCTGAATGATCCCTGCCCCAGTACCCACTATTATTTCACTCCTTCCACCATATTTTCTGTTCACTTATTTAACCACTATTTATTGAGTGCCAGACACTGTGCTCAGTATACAGTGATGAGTAAGACAGTCTCTGCCTTCACATTTCTCACTATTTAGTAGCTTGTACAACTGAATACCCAAGGTCTTCTCCCATGCCCTGCACCCCCGATGTCTTGAATAAAGCGTCACGATGATCTTTTCTGTCCAAACTTTGGTCCTTTTTGAAGCTGACTACATAACCATGCTTTTCTGGGGCAAGGCAACTCTTTCTGCTACACCTCTGCACTAGGAACAGCTGGCTGCTCAAATCCTCTTCTACACACCCTGTCTTTGTCTGGATTGTTGCTGTTGTTCAGTTGCTAAGTTGTGTCCAACTCTTCACGACCCCAGGGACTGCAGGATGTCAGGCTTCCCTATCCTTCACTGTCTCCTGGAGTTTGCTCAAATTCATGTCCGTTGAGCCAGTGATGCCATCCAACCATCTCATCCTCTGTCGTCCCCTTCTCCTCCTGCCTTCAATCTTTCCCAGCATCAGGGTCTTTTCCAATGAGTCGGCTCTTCGTATCATGCGGCGAAAGTATTGTCTGGATTACTATAACAAAAATACCATGAACTGAATGGTTTATAAAACAAGAGATGCTTATTTTTCACAGCTCTGGAAGTCCAAGACCAAAGTACTGGCAGATTCGGAGTCCGAGAGCCGGCTTTCTAGTTCCTAGATGGCCAACTTCCCCCAGTGTCCCTACCTGAAGAAAGGGGCCAGGGAGCTCCCTGGGGTCTCTCTTATAAGGGCACTAATCTCATCATGGGGGATCCACCCTCAGGATCTCATCACCCCCAAAGGCCACATCTACTTTTTAGTATCATCATCCTGGGCCACAGGTTTCAACCTATGAATTTTGGGGAAGAAACGGTCAGCACATAGCACACTCCTTAAGCACTCAAAACTCCTCTCCCTCCCCTGGCTTCACTCTTCAGGAGGAAAGTTAATGGGGTAAAACCCAAGCTCAAGGCTTTTACTGGACCATGGTGCTAGGGTAGCAACTTTCAGTGCAGCTTTTGAAGAAGCTACAAGTTCCTGCTTCCCCATAAAAGGTTTCTTTTTTCTCTTTGGAAAGCTCTCTTGTAACTCCATATGGCTGGTGCCAAATGCGCCAGGGCTGCCTCCCACTGCAAGGGGTGGGCGCCTCTCCCATCTCTGCAAGGTCCAGCAAGGCAGAGCCACAAACGGCTCAAGCCAGACGCTCTGGTTTGGACGAGAGAGGCGATGCTGATTTACTTAAGAGCCTTCTTCCCTGAATGAATTCATCATGAGGATGTGAAGAACCAGGGATTCCAATTAGGGTCTGGTCCAGAAGAAACAGCCTCAGGCCTCCTTTTGGTGAAGGCTTTAACTCACGAGGCACGAAGATCTTCCAGCTTTCCTGCAGCCAAGCTGGTTCGCAGAGCCAGGGTTCCCACATGATGGCTCATGGCCATACACTGTCCCCTGGGCATACGGAACGGAAATCTGCAGGAATGATAAACCAGATAGAGGATTCCAGAGCCCAAAAGCCCCTCGACCTCACTCCACTGCAAGGAATTAATGCATCCTTACCTCAAGGCACAATAATGCAAAACGAGCCAAAAACTATCAACTACAACAGCAGAAGTCTATAATATTACGACGAACTCTCATTCTCCTCGTTTCTTTTCCTGCTATCCCACCCATGCAAAAGATATGAAAGGAAAAAACCATTCAAGAACACACAATGCCCAAGACACTAGCAATAGGATACCTTAATAAGCCAAAGTAGAGTCATGAGGTTTAAATTTAATAACTCATTGTGGATCCTGGGACTTGAGATTGAAACGTTTTGGTTGTAAATCAAGCACAATACTATGTTACTAAGAACTGGGTGAAGAAACATCTGTGGTCATGGAAACAGAAATTACAAACAGCATGCCTTTTTCTCATCAGTTAAAATATTCTCATCCTGTTAGGGTTCATGATTAGGGCTCCTCATTTACTCTTTCCATTGTTAAAACTTTTCAACACTTCACATCGCTCTTGCAAAGTGCTAGGGAGTCAAACAGAGAAGCTGAAAAGTCACCTGCAATGGACATGACTTTGAGCAAGCTCCGGGAGATGGTGAAGGACAGGGAAGCCTCGTGTGCTGAGTCCATGGGGTTGCAAAGAGTCGGACATGACTGAGTGACTGAGCAACAACAATGATTATTGTGGGTATTTTTTAATTGCTGAAATAATTACTGTTATCTTTAATAACAACAACACAAGGCTTATTACAATAGTTCTTCAATTTTAAAATGACAGCTCTAAACTGGGGCAACCAAAATTACAATCATAATTTCCCAGAATTGACAATATTTGCTAAATAGACTCCTTGAGGAGGAGGAGGTTATACATGCGGGAAATGAATAGGAGACGATAATTTGAGTGTGGCACAGCTTTAAAAGTGACTTCAAAATTGAAATTCGAAAACAAATCGCTACGGAGCTTTTTGTTTTGATTTCTTCTTCTTGTTGAACGTTAACAGGTTTGACTACATTTTGGCAGCTCAGCTTTAACTGATCTGAAGCTGACCATGACTGGAAAGGTGTTACAAGTATCTTTTAGATTCTAGGGTTGTATTTTTTTTTTTTTTTATAGACAATGGCATAAGGGCAATCAAATCCAATAAAGTGAAGAGGAATTCCCCTATCAATGGAGTCATCAAAATACAACCATGAAAGAAGACTTTCCAACAACGCAGAATTCTGGACAGTAAGTCCCTCTAGGACGTGGGTGGACAGGGTTCACGTTCATGACAGTGGACACAGTGACTATGCTGGAAACATGGGCGGAGTTAGGACCTGGGCCACAGCAACGAAGGTGACTGCCACAGACGGCGTGACACCTGGGACCCTGCTTTCAGCTCCACGTTCACTTTCAAAACCACCATCTGTGGGTTGGTTTGTTTCTTGAAGATGGATTGAGGGAAAGCACAACTACTTGGAAAGATCTGTTTCTTATGTTAGTGAAACTGACAATAAAACAGAAACACTATGGATACTGAAACCCCAAAACACATCAAGTGCGAAAAGATACAGAAACATGGAAAACCACCACCCAAATGACTCTGAAAACAATTTCAGCTCTCCTCCCTGAATCATATGGTATCAATTCTGGAAACCACATTTTCCCTGGGAAAGAGAACTATATAAGGCTTTGTGTGTCCAATATATTGAATGGCAGAAAGGCAATCACTGTTTTGGAAATCAGCTGACCAGAGAGTATACCCCTGAGTGAATAAATACCTTAGGATGGAGGATATTCACATGGTTGTGCTGGTGGGGGAGCCAAGATGAGGAGGGAAGGTCCTAACTACGTACCTACAACTCTACATATGATCTGACATCAGCCTGTTTTTGAGGCTTCCACACTGAGGTTTCATCAGCAACCCAAAGCATCATGACGTCAGTGGACAGCTTGGCAACATTCCACCTCTGCACACAAGGACTGTGAGTACAGGGCATGGAAAGAGCTAGGAATGCCAGGCATGCCAGAGGTGTCCCAAAGCTACGTTCAGGACATGCAAAGCCTCCGTGTTCATTTCAGACACTGTATCTGGAAATCCCACCTCCTCTGGCCACCGGGCTCATCTTCATGGGTATTGTGTTTACAGAAAGGACTTGTTCAGGGGGATTTTCACCTAGATCCTCTAAAACCTCAAGATCTGTGGGTTGAGCTGTGTGGGAAAGTCAAACTGTACCAGCTGAGGAAGCTGATTCAGGGCATCTCCTGAATATGCAGGTTAATAATTTAGATGTGGGTGGGAGGGACTGGAAACGCGTAGAAGATTCCCTCTGGTCAATGGGTCACTCAAGATAAATGGGTTCCAGGCAGGGGTCAGCTCACCTGTGAACCTAGAATGATGAGATTTACTAAGTCAGTTTTTAACTCACTAACTGGTCATTATTGACAGGGTACTAGAGCTGTTCAGGGGGTTGTTTTTAAGACAACAATTGCTAACAATGAGGGCAACTGGCTTCACTGGCTGAAGGGAGAAAATGCCTTTTTTCCTCTTCTTAATTAACAATAACATTCAAAACCCTGACAGAGAATAATGGTGAAATAAATTATGGAATCACTTATGTATGAAACCATACATTATTAAAACTACTCTAAATGGGTCCTTAATTTAAATAAAGATGGCCATTCTAAGAGGCCAAGCATCTCAGAAATGAGAAAGGACACCACGTTATTCTGATCCAAGATACTAAAGGTGTATTGTTTTACCAATGGGACAAGCATCAACCATCCTTGACTCTTATTAAGATCCACACAGGTCTCTTCTGCTGAGTCTTGGATTTAATTATTCACAGCCCTATATTCCGGTTGGTTAGATGGGACAAAGCAGCAGAAAGGGCAAAATTCACCTTTAAAATTTATACTTTGCCTATTCTACCCAGTCAGCAAAAGCCACTCCATCTGTTCTATGCTGTGTACATGAGTTTCAGGACCACTTTTGGCAAAATCTGAATAAAGCATCGATCGGCTCTCTTAGTTACTAAAAATATTGACTTGGCGATGGTGGAAATACCTTTCACTCTGTTAGTTTTAATACACGGGATCACAGTGCACACTTAGGAAAAGCACAGAGCCCCTCAATAAACCAAACACCAGTTCCAGGCTCACGCCTACTTAATTTATGCAAATAAACAAGAACAGGTGTTTTTCTGGCAGCTCTGGTGGTGCTAAGCTCTTGTCCCCCTTTAATGTAAAATTCATCTGAATCTAACATCTGCATACTATTTCGAACAACGTCAGGCCCATCGTCCTTCTGATGTGTGACTCTTGATGGAAAAGCAACCTCTTGGTTGCAAATACAACCGCCTCCCCAGCTGCAGGAAGGATACCTCCCCACTTGTGATACCTGGACACGGTTCTGCACGGCAGTTTGACGCACTGTGGTCACATGTTCAAAAAAATTTTTTTTCAAGTGATGCAGAATGAACTCTCCATTCTCCTCCTTGGAGACAAGGACAATTAGAGCCGTTTCCTCCTAATAAGACCAGCAAACAGTGATTATATATACTTCTATAACTTAAGAGTTTACACTCTTAAGAGAAGTGAAAGAGAAAAGCACTCACTTGCATCTCTTGCCATGTGATTACAAAACACTGAGCTCAATTGTTCTAACAGGCTCACCCTACTTAATTAACAAAGACATCCTGGTTTGTATGCGCGGGGCCACGCTCAAAAAAGGCTTATGAGGACAAGTTCTGCACAAGCATCTTATTTTTTAATGATTACAGAAGCTCTTGGGGCCCACCGTATTAAAAGTAACAAAAAAGGAGGGAAGTAGCACTGGTTCTTAATTACTTTTAACTCTGAAGCTGGGGGCTTCCCTGGTGGCCCAGTGGTAAAGAATCTGCCTGCAATGCAGGAGACCTGGGTTTGATCCCTGGGCTGCGAAGATCCCCTGGAGGAGGGAATGACTACTCACTCCAATGTTCTTGCCTGGGAAATCCCACGGACAGAGGAGCCTAATGGGCTACAGTCCACGGGGTCACAAAGAGTCGGACATGACTGAACGACTCTTTCCCTTCTTCTGAAGTTAACAATCTCCTAATGGGAGCTCCTTAAACATTCAGCAACCAGCTAAACTGCGACCTTTCTGACTGGGACAGACACTAGTTTTCTGTTGGGCCCACTACTGCCAGCACAGTGATGATTCCTCACTAAGAGCTGGAAGACCAGAGCACATGAGAAGTCGCGATTCCTCTCCCCGAGGTTTCAGCCTTCACAAAGGCAAGAACCTCAAAGTCCCAAGCACTCGTTTCACTTGACTCCAGCACCACCTGTTCATTCCTATGCTACCATCCTACAGTATCTGTTTTTAAGTGATTATCCTGGTGTACGTAAGGAATCTGCAGGTGGTGAAGGATGAAGGATGAAGTGCTGGATGGGGGGAGGGATGGGATAAACAATAATACAATAATCTGCCTCTTAGTTCACATGTGTGCATGCTCAGTCGTGTCTGACTCTTTGAGACCCCATGGACTAGAGCCCACCAGGCTCCTCTGTCCATGGGATTCTCCAGGCAAGAATACTGGAGTGGGTTGCCATGCCCTCCTCCAGGGGATCTTCCTGACCCAAGGACTGAACCTGTGTCTTCATCTCCTGCACTGGAAGGCAGATTCTTTATCACTGAGCCATCTGGGAAGCCTCTTAATTCAGGTGCTAGAGTCTAATGACTCCTAGTAAATTTATTAAGGCACCATTCAATCCTAAATACCACTTTGCAAAGCTACATTTACCATTTGGGGTCCACTTTTTTCCTTCAAATAAACTCATTCAGTCTAGTTGCTGACTTCACGTGTCATGGCCTTTGGCTGGCTGCCGAACTGCCTTATTTTTTTCACTTAAGCCATGTCAGGGAAATCAGGACCAGATAACACTACATGGATCAACACACTGGGCTGCGGCTGTGGATTGTAAGAGGAGCTCTCTATTGACATGGAGAATCAGGTGCCTCTGGCCTCAGGAGGAAAGAATCCTGAACAGACCTCTTCAATGACAGGAAAGATTCCATCATTCAGCAACGTGGAGAGCAACAACCCTGAGACACAGTATGTGAGCACATGGCCGGCAGGGAATCATGGAATGTGGTTCACAGAGCCAGACATTCTTCTCCACTTCACTCTGTGTACCTTCCCTCGGCCAGCTAAGGAGATGCATGCGTGGTGTGGGAGATACACAGGTCACACAGGGATAATAAACTGGAAAGGGAACACAAACCAAAGTTTTTGTTTAGATTGTAACAAAAATGTTTCCTCCCTATGAATGCATGGAAAACATTACTTAATTAGGTACTGTCATCTGAACCACTCATTCACTCGTAATTGATTGCTTTACTGAGTGCCTTTAAAATATTACAGAACACCTCTAGGAAGTAAAAGCAGTGGGAAAGATGGAGGGTTTAATGCGAGGCAGACTCAGTTCAAATCCCAGCTCTTCAGCCTTCTTGTTAAGTGATCCTGGGTAAGACATCCAAGTTCCAAGCCCTTTAGCTGGAGAAGGAACACAATGAGGCCTATCCTTGTGCTGTTGTGAGGATTAAATGAGCTATTCTGAATGTTAAACCGCACATGGAAAGAATGGAAGTATTTTCCCATGGTTCTTTAATTGTTAAGTGATATCTGAGAAGTGGAAAAGTGCTTAAATAAGGAATAACTGTTTCTCATACAAGGTGGTGGTGGTTGTTCAGTCACTAAGTTGTATCCGACTTTTGGTGACCCCATGGACTGCAGCACGCCAGCCTTTCCTGTCCTTCACCATCTTCTGGAGTTTGCTCAAACTCATGTTTATTAAGTCAGTGATACCATCCAACCATCTCACCCTCTGTCATTTCCTTCTCCTCCTGTCCTCAACCTTTCCCAGCATCAGGGTCTTTTCCAATGAGCTGGCTCTTTGCATCAGGTGGCCAAAGGATTGGAGCTTCAGCATCAGTCTTTTCAATGAATATTCAGTGTTGATTTCCTTTAGGATGGACTGGTTTGATCTCCTTGCTGTCCAAGGGACTCTCAAGAGTCTTCTCCAGCATCACAATTTGAAAGCATCACTTTTCAGTGCTCAGCCTTCTTTATACAAGGTGAATAGCAGGATAAAAAAGTCGTGACACCCCAAGCACCACCCAGAAAGCTCTATACAACTTTAAACTAGTATCAACAATGATGCTAAATGAAGAAAAATCAATTAAACAACTTCCTGTACTGTACAGAGGCCTGTCTGGATCATCCACTTGGTTCAGCTGTGGTTATTCCACTTTCAGATTAAAGGGAGTTCACTGCTTACCAGCCTCTCTCTGTAGTCACCACGCATCTCCCCACAGCTCACTTCCTCTATTTCCACTTCCTCAGCATCTCCACCCTTCTCCAGTAACTGATTTGAGAATAGAGATTTCCCCAAGCAATTCTAGCCTTTAATATCTCCACCCCACCAATCGGTTCTGGGCGAACAACTCTACCTGATTCTCATATTAAATGTAATCACTCACCAGGCAATCGCACCTGCGAACGTGGGAGTCCTATGTACAACCTGCCGCTATTTGCTTGGTCAGCAGAAAATGCCTTGTACAGCCGCTTAGGCGTCCTGATGCCCTCGCAAACCTATCTGAAGTGCAGCCAGTGCTTTCAGTGACACATAAAAGTATCTCTGCCTCACAGATGCTGGAGACTCATTTATGGACCAATTACAGGACTGGAGCAGCAGCGATGTTTCACATTTGTTCTGTTTTGTATTTTTAGCCCGGGCTTTTTTTCCTTTCGTGGATTATGGTAAATACAACATTTGCTTCCAGAATGTGGGACTTGCTGGGATCAGAAAGGAAAGTGCCTGACAAGCAGATTACCTTGGGCTACTGCATTATGGGGATGCAGACAGTTACGCTCCGGGGCTGGATTTAGTCATTCTCAAGTTGTATTAAGCTGCCCTGGCTTCAACACAGAAATAAACAAGAAAGCCTTGGTGCGTAGTGTATTTTCATCTTCCTGGTCCTCCAATCAGCACATCCCTATAAAGGCTCCATGGGGAGGGAGGGCCAAGAAAACTATGGGAAAAAAAAATCTTTCAATGTTTCTTTAAATTTGTTCCTGAAGTTTCTTTCCTTTATAAGTGGCTTGCTCAAGATCAAACTAACAATGGAGTTGGGAGAGAAAGCAAAATAAGCATGATTCCACTGGAAACGACACACTGCCCATTTGTGGAGCCAGAGAGTAAACACTCTGACACAGAACCCCATGCTCTGTCCTGAGCAGACGGCACCCCGCAGCTATTCCTATTAATGCAACATCAAACTACAAGTTGGGTATTTTGCCTCCTTGTCCAGGTAACAAATCAGTCTGAGCCTGGGAGACAGATGGTTTTTCCTTCTCTTGACTCACACGCCTGCTGCTTTTGAGACCTTGCCTTAAAAGAGTGAGATAGTAAGCTGCAAATGCAGAGCTGAGAATGCCTTTCAGAAGCAATTATGCTGAAACTTTGTTCCAACATCAGGAAATGCGGCATTTTCACCAGGTAATGCCCATATTAAACACATCCACCAGAGGCCCAGAGAGTGAAAATGAAAATGTAACCAGTGGCTGGGCATTAACCAGGAAATGTGGTCTGGACATGAGCGCCACTGGTCCAGGGCTGTACCAGGACTACACTGTTTTAGCTGAAGAACTGACTTCTGCACATCTGTGCATTTTATTTCATAGTTTCCCTTGTGTGAGGAGTAAAGATATCCCACCCCCACTGTGATTTTGTTTTTAAGTCAAGGATAGCCTGTGAAGAGAAATATAGTTGAAGAAAGGAAACCGTAAATACAGAGCTATTTCGAGAAACTTCCAAATATAAGAAGATGCTCATGGAGCACTGAAAAGGTGAAGGTAACCTGGATGGGTGCCTTAGGTAGGGATTCTGTACTGGGGAAAAACAGCATGATATACTCCAGAGTTTGCATGGGGCTAAAGTAACTGATACGAGGGATACACGACATTACACATAAGGGAAAAAGACAAAAAGTGGTGTATTAGAAGACTTCCTACCAATTCATCCTGCGTGAACGTCATTTCCAATGCAGAATCCTAAGTGCTGATGAAGAGAGCAACACAGTAAGAGCAAGAATTATTCCAGCTGGAGGGTAAGTGGGCCAGGAGAACAGGTCATGTGAAGTGGAAGGAAAAAGTAGTGAGATCTTTAGCTGCAGGAGTATGTCCTCAGGACTTGGAAAGCAGTGAATGTGTTTTTCTGGAAGCTGCTAGCATTTCAATGTCTGAAAAATTTCAGTAGAGAGGCTCACCTCACAGATACTATGGGTTATGTTCCAGACCCCTTCAATAAAGTGAGTAATGTAATAAAGTGAGTTGCACACATTTTTTGATTTTCTGGTGCATATAGAAGTTACACACATAGAATTTTTTTTACTATATCTGGGCTTCCCTGGTGGCTCAGACAGTAAAGAATCTGCCTGCAGTGCAGGGGACCCAGGCTCAGTCCCTGGTCAGGAAGATCCCCTGGACAAAGAAGTGGCCATCCACTCTAGTATTCCTGACTGCAGAATTCCAGGGACTGAGGAGCCTAGTGGGCTACCATCCATAGGGTCGCAAAGAGTCAGACATAACTGCTTGACTAACACTTTCACTTTATAGTGTAACTATTAGTCTATTTCATGTGCAACACCATTATGTATTAAAAAGCAATGTACATATTTTACACTGCTATATTTAAAATAGGTAACCAACAAGGACAAACGCAGACAGCATGTTAAAAAGCAGAGACATTACTTTGCCAACAAAGGTCCGTCTAGTCAAAGCTATGGTTTTTCCAGTAGTCATGTATGGACGTGAGAGTTGGACCATAAAGAAGATTGAGTGCTGAAGAATTGATGCTTATGAACTGTGGTGTTGGAGCAGACTGTTGGGAGTCCCTTGTACAGCAAGGAGATCAAACCAGTCAATCCTGAAGGAAATAAACTCTGAATATTCACCGGAAGGACTGATGCTGAAGCTCCCATACTTTGGCCACCTGATGTGAAGAGCCAACTCACTGGAAAAGACCTTGATGCTGGGAAAGACTGAAGACAGGAGGAGAAGGAAAGAACAGAGGATGAGATGGTTGGGTGGCATCACTGACTCAATGAACATGAGTTTGAGCAAGCTCTGGAAGATGGTGAAGGACAGGGAAGCCTGGTGTGCTGCAGTCCACTGGGTAGCAAAGAATCAGACACAACTGAGCGACTGAACAACAATAGCCACCTACTGTGTAGCACGTGGAACTCTACTCAATGTTACGTGGCAGCCTGGATGGGAGGGGAGTTTGGGAAAGAATGGACACGGGCACATGTATGGCTGAGTCCCTTACCTGTTCACCTGAAACTATCACCACAGTGTGAGTCGGCTATATCCCAATACAAAATAAAAAGTTAAAAAAAAAGAATGACATTCCTTTGCTTAGACAATATATTAACATTTGTTTGATTATTAAAAAACAATGTATATACCTTACTTAAAAAAAACGATGTATTGCTAGAAAAAATGCTAACGTCATCTGACCACATGGCATTGCCCCAAAGCTTCAACTGGTTAAAAATGCATTATCTGTAAAGTCCAATACAGTGAAGTGCAATAAAACTAGGTAAAAGCCCATATGGGAATCATAATTATGAAAAAGCAGCAAAAACAGTTTATTGAACTGGATGCCAGGATTATGAAAAAGTGACAAAGAATCACCTTAGGAATCGGCAGCTGTGGGGAACTATCTTTCTCATCTCAAATATGAAAGAAATGTGGATGGCATGAGTGACAATGCGAGGCTCGAGAGACCGAAGAAACGAAGACAGAGGCGGGTGGAAGTCCTCCCAGGGGAGGGAACGCATGCTTTGGCGTTACTGTAGCTCGTCCTAAACCACCTGACTTTACATCTCACCTGCTCATTAATTCCACACATCACTGCCAAGTTCTTTTTTTCCAACTTTTATACTTCTAAGACTCCTGCAGTCACCACACACTCCAGGACAATCCACATACTTTCAACCTTGACATCTGAATTCTTCACCATTGGATCCAACTGAACATTCCAGTTCTTTCCCTATTTCTCCTATGAGAACCCCTGGGCACATGCTTTTCTATCCGCTGTCTGCCTCTGCACCCTTCTTCATTCACGTCTGCATGCAGAAGTAGCTTCCTACTCCATCAAGAAGCAAATTACCATTCAAAAGAGAGCAATTAATTCTTCTCCAAACTCCCCACATAGTTCTTGTCTACATAAGACATCTGATGAATAACTGCGTTTTATTTAGCCTATGTATTTTCATCTTATATAGTTCTCTATTATTGGGAGTCCCTTGGGTTGCAAGGAGATCAAACCAGTCAATCCCAAAGGAAATCAACCCTAATATTCACTGGAGGGACTGATGCTGAAGCTCCAGGACTTTGGCCACCTGATGCTTAGAAGCTGACTCACTGGAAAAGATCCTGACGCTGGGAAAGATTGATGGCAAAAGGAGAAGGGGGAAGCAGATGATGAGATGGTTAGATAGCATCACTGACTCAATGGACATGAATTTAAGCAACTCTGGGAGAGAGTGGAGGACAGAGGGGCCTGGCATGCAATAACAACAACAAAAAAATTATTGGATTATTATTTATTATTTAAACAGTGCAGAGAAGACCTTGGTTGGAGCTCCACAGCTTTCAAATGGGGCCACAAAAGATGATAAATCTGCAGTATCAACTTTCACTAATAAAATGTTGGCTGTAATCACGTGCTAGATCACAGCTGTTTCCAGGCTCAGAAGACACTGGATCAGAGAGTCCTCTGAAAGCAATTAAAACACTATATTATGTGATCGTCTTTCTTTCTGGTTTGACTCTAAATGTCTTTAGGGAAGGAACTAGCGCCAACAGATCTTTGGATTCTCATCTATCAAGGCACATGGGTATCTAAATAAACGCATCAAGAGCTAAATAAATATGCAGCAATGTAAGTCAACAGCAAAGGGCCCGAGGAAGCAAGGCCCATTGCTTCTGTACCCCTTGCACTCTACAGCTGTCGAGTCTGGACCACAACCATTCGTTCTCCACTTGGCTCTCAGAGGGGTCTTTTAAGGATGTGAAACTGCGTCTGTTGCTCCAGCTCCTTTAGAGAATTCAAACTCTTCAGGATGATCAAGGCTTTTCAGGCGCTAGCTCCAGAGCCTTGCTTTCAACACTCTACCCCTCGAAGTCTGCTCGGCTCCCACATGAACCAAACAGCCTTCCACAGTCCTCCAGATCCATTCGTTCAGCCAGTCCTATCTGCCTGCGACACACGCCTCAGGGAACTCTTCTCTCCCTCCTCGACAGGTTAGGGGGTACTGAGCTCTGTGTCACACACAGGACACTGATGGCCAGGCCCTTGGATTCGCATTCCTGGAGCTCAGCACAGTGCCTGGCACAGGGTGAGGACTGACAGTTTTGTAACCGAACGTATGACTCTGCAGATGAATTTAAAAACAAAATCAGCAATTCCATTTTTAATGAAAATAAACTATGGGCATTATTCCAGAAAACTTATTTAATACACACAAAGGCATTACATGTCAAAGCTATATTTATGAGACTAAGGAACTTAGTATTTTGTGCACTTTTGCAACATATCAAAATGTTTTTTAAGATTAAAAATTGCTGTTGTTGTTCTTTGGTCACTAAATCGTGTCCGACTTCTTGCAACCCCGTGAACTGCAGTACACCAGGCTTCCCTGTCTTTTCACTATTTCCCGGAATTTGCTCAAACTCATGAGCATTGAGTTGGTGATGCCATCCAACTATCTCATCCTTTCTTGCCCTGTTCTCCTCCTGCCCTCAACTTTTCCAGCATCAGGGTCTTTTCCAATGAGTCACCTCTCCGCGTCAGGTGGCCAAGGATTAAAAACAGGGTTTCATAAAGTGAAATGCGTCTTGTTGGGGAACTCATGTACATCCGTGGCTGATTCATGTCAATGTATGGCAAAACCAATACAGTATTGTAAAGCAAAATAAAGTAAAAATAAATAAATAAATAAATAAAATGGATGTAACCACTGAAGAAGAAACTTGCTTGAGGCTAAAAGGCAGACCAGGGCAGAAGGGAGGACTATTCCACGTCTGCCGTATTTCATGGAGATGCCTATATATCCTCTCCTTCGGGGTTCCTATAACTGGGGAAGAGTGACAAGCTACCAGCTATATTTCCCTTAAGCCAAGTTTAGTTACTGTTAGCATTTCTGATTAATTGATTAAGCAGTGAGGCTGTCTTCCGAAATACGTTAGGCTTGCGAGTGCTTGCTAAGTTGCTTGATCGCGTCCCATTCTTTTGAGACTACCTGGACTGTAGCCTGCCAGGCTCCTCTGTCCATGGAGTTTTCCAGGCAAGAATACTGGAGTGGGTTGCCATTTCCTACTCCAGGGAATCTTTCCAACCCAGGGATCAAACCTGAGAATCCTGTGGCTCCTGCAGAGGCAGGCGGATTCTCTGCCACTGAGCCACCTGGGAAGCCTGTCAGGCTCACCATTCTATAAAAACTAGGAATGTCTACGTGTCTTTCTACATTACGTTAAATCCCAAGAAACTACACCCGACTTAAACCTCTTAAAAAAGAATGCAGATGAGAAACTGAACGTGGTGATGAAGAGACATTAGAGAGGCAGAATGGAAGGATTTTTGAGTGATTGGTATGTATGACTTGAAAGAGAGTTTTGTTGAATAAAACATAATTGAATCATAAGGGCTAATTTGGGAGGCTAGGGATGAAAAAGGGGGATCAAGAATAGGCACTTGAATGGAATTTCCAGGAAAATGAACCTGATGTGGGAGGTGGGAAGGAAAGAGAAGAGGAAAAGAGAAAAAAGGTAAAGATTTGATAGGTTTTATAACTAAGCTATGGTTTTTCCAGTAGGCATGTATGGATGTGAGAGTGGGACTATAAAGAAAGCTGAGCGCTGAAGAATTGATGCTTTTGAACTGTGGTGTTGGAGGAGACTCTTGAGAGTCCTCGCTGGACTGCAAGGAGATCCAACCAGTCCATCCTAAAGGAGATCAGTCCTGAATATTCACTGGAAGGACTGATGCTGAAGCTGAAACTCCAATACTGTGGCCACCTGATGCGAAGAATGACTCACTAGAAAAGATCCTGATGCTGGGCAAGATTGACAGGGGAGAAGGGGCCGACAGAGCATGAGACGGTTGGATGGACACGAGTTTGAGCAAGCTCTGGGAGTTGCTGATGGACAGGGAAGCCTGGCATGCTGCAGTCCGTGGGTTGGAAAGAGTCGGACACAACTGAGCGACTGAACTAATAATAAAATAAATTAGAAGACTCAGAGAGTTCCTGGGTCAGGAAGATCTCCTGGAGAAGGAAATGGCAATTCAATCCAGTATTCCTGCTTGGAAAATACCACGGACAGAGGAGCCTGGTGGGCTATAGTTCATGGGGTCGCAGAGTCAGACACGACTGAGCGACTAACACTCTCATAACCTAGAAGACTCAGAGAATTCCTCTGAGCTCTCCAATGGCATCAGTGCACCTAAAGAAGCTACTACAATAATCATGGGAAAATATATGTATTAACTGCACTGAAATACCTAACAAATCTGGGTCAGAAGTTCTTCTCTGTAGGTTTTCCTTTTACATAAAATACACATAATACACATAATTTGCATGAAAGTTTCATCCTTAAAAAGTAACTGAAATACTTATAAGGAAACATAAATATGGCCCCTTTTAGCATATAATGCCATTAATATTAATGCAATTTTTGTCATTTAAAAATTAAAACTGTTCAAGAAGTTGATTAATGGTTCAAAAATAATCCTGAATTTTAACAGGATTTCTTATCCCCGTCTTTTTAAACTATATATATATATATATATATATGTATTTTTTTTTTTGCCAAAATAAGGTTTCTAGAAATGTAATTTCTATAATTTAAAAATTTACCATTGAAACTAAAGGGTAAAGATTCATAAAATATATGAGGATTTAAAGATAACAGCGAGCCTACACAATTCTGGTATTTGTTTTCATTGTTTAACACTGTACAGATTTCAGCATAAATTCAGCATTTACTCATTTCCATTTCTTTACAAGTAATATTCTCAGAAGCATTATTATTTTAGGAGATGGTCTATATGGGTTGGTTGAAAAATTTCTCAATGTGATGATGGTAATTCGTTTTCATGACTTAAGTAATTGAGCCTAGTTTTAGTGTTATTAATTATAATTACATTATACTGTATTTCCAAAGGAAAACAGAATAAATATAATCACTATAACCATACTGTAAAAACCAGTAATTACATATTAATTTCCATCAGTTTTGTCACATACCATTGCACTTAATGCCTTCAATATGTTTCAGGCTTATTATACAATAAGCACTGACTTTCACTTAGACTTGATAATTCATGGACTTTCTCAACCACAGTACTCAAGGTTCCATCTTAAATCACTATAGATGAGACCTGGGTTCGATCCCTGTCAGGAGAATCCCCTGGAGCAGGAAATGGCAATCCACTCCAGTATTCTTGCCTGGAAAATTCTATGGACAGAGGAACCTGGGGGCCTACAGTCCATGGGGTCACAAAGAGTCAGACATGACAGAGAGCGTGCGCGTGTGCGTGCGCGCGCACACACATACACACACACACACACAGACTGCGCAGGAGGGAGAACACAGCTGTGTTTAAACACTCAAGAGATGGCCTGAGCACATTTTAGTATGCTGGTGTCTCAAACAACAAGGTTTTGACATACATTCAACAAAGGCAGTTCATGACACCTGCTCACATCTTTTAAAAACAGAAATCTGGGAGCAGGTATTAAGGCTACCCATTTTTTGCCAGATTATAAATTCCTTGAGGGTCAGGCTCATTTTCATAACCACCATGCACCCAGCACAATCCTGGATACTCTGTGCTCTTGGAACGTTTCTAGGTAGAGTGAATAAAGTCTCTCCAGGAAGAAACAGGGGACAAGTATGTGAGGGTTATACGGCTTATAACAGCTCTATGCTCAGAAGTTCCTTGTGCTTCAGCTCAAAACTGGGCCCAGCTGGCTGAAAGCTCCAGGTGGCCCACCTAGGAAATGTCATTCGTGATGGCCAGGCACACTCTGGGTCCCAGGCCTGAGCTTCAGGACAAAGCTGATTCCATCCAGTGTCTCAGTTTATAGTTTAGCTATGTTCTAATACTGAATATGTAAAACAGCTCCAAGAAACCCAGCTGCTGGGAGGAGAAAATTCCATCATCATTACTGTCAATACTGCCAGGCCTCCTTTATGGGAATTGCTACATTCTGCTTCAGGACAGCTTCACATTGTGCTAATTTTGTTCCAATTATTTTTATCATCCTAAACTGAGCATTTATTGGTGGGTATATGCACTATGAGTACTAAATAATGCATCTGTAAACTCACAACCTCCTTTGCGTACAGATCAAAAGCAAATACATTTGAAGCTTGTCTCCAAAATTTCAAGATTCTGAATAACTGGAAGAATATGGATGATCCTATTTTAAGAAGTTTTCCCATCTGCTGAAATAAGGGTGGAACTACTTGCTGAAAAAGGCCAATAGGTTATTTTGTAGATCCTATTTTCTCTTACTTTTTAGAGAAAGTCTAATGAATAAATATACAGTGGATCCTCCTAACAAACAGGAAATAACGATGATAAAAGTCGGAGCTCATACTTCTTGAGACTTGATGTCAGGCCTGTGGATAAGGGCTTAACCTATTAACTTACCTAACAGTGATATGTTATAGATCACTAAGAACTAAGTGTCTAAGAATTAAGTCCCATGGCCACACAGAAAAGGGAGAGAACTTGATCTGAACACAGACCCATCTGACTCTAAAACCAAAATACTAAACCACTGCACTGATACCTCTGCCTGCTAGGATTTCTAAGCACCCAACTCTCTAAAATGTGCCTTAAATTCAGGGTACTTAAACCACAGAGAGGCCAACCCAGGAGAGCTAACTGGTGAGTATGACACAGAACATTTATAACCCGCTCCAATCTACAGGCCTCTTCAAAATTCTCAAGCATTCTTTCCTCTGCAAAGCCAACCTGCAGGGATCTCTAGTACCTCAAATGATGAAAAGAGTTCTTATAACCTTCAGTTGAGTTAATGTACTCTGGAATCACGTATTTTCCAAGCCTGTCTTCTTTCTCCTTGGATTTTTCCTGTGTGTGTACGTGTATATACACACATACATAGGCATACACATACACACTCATACAAATACGCCATGCAATGTTTCGTTTCTGTTTAGTTGCTCTGCCATCTCCAACTCTTTGCAACCCCATGAGCCCACCAGGCTCCTCTGTCCATGAGATTCTCTAGAAATACTGCAGTGGGTTGCCATGCCCTTCTCCAGGGGATCTTCCTGACCCAGGGATTGAACCCTTATCTCCTGCATTGACAGGCAGATTCTTTACCACTGAGCTACCAGGGAGGCAACGATGCCATGCATAGACACACTCACTCACTCACTCACACTAGGTAGCATTTCTAGAACCAAAAAGTGCCTACTTTATCTGAGTATGTGTGTGCGTGCTCAGCTGCGTCTGACTCTGTGCGACCCTGTGGACCGTAGCCTGCCAGGCTCCTCAAAGCTGGGGCCTCCTGTGTCTTTGCGTTGCAGGTGGATTCTTGACCGCTGAGCCACGGGGGAAGCCTGATCTGAGTATGCCGCCGCATAATTAGGTGACTAACCTTTGCTTTATAGTTGGATAATGTGAAGTCAGCAGCAAGATCTGAAGAAGAACCTTCTGTTTCAAAAATTCCCAATAGTCTACGGTGCAATATGAAATATTTTAAGAGTGACACTGAATATTATCTAATTTTTAAAAAGAATTCTAGAGATAGGATGGACTCAGGGTGAAGAAAAAGCCAGGTGGAAGGAAACGCAGAGGAAAGAGTGACGCTTAAGACATTAACGGTTACTGTTAGCACCACTCAGCAGTTAACCATATACAAGATGATAGTTTCTTCGTAGTAGTGAATGAATCGACTCCTCTCCTTTTATTTAACTTTTCATATCGTGTTCTCTCAACCAGACTAGAAGCTCCTCAACTGGCTAATTTGGCTGACAGATTAAACATGTCAGCTCCAGGTTTTCGGGTATCTCTGTGAACCTCACCATCCAAGGCCGCATCACATTCCTAAACAAATGTAAAGCAGCACGCTAGAGTGTCACATCCATTCCTGTGCATCCTTCTATGCCCAGGATTTAGGGAAGTGACTGGTATATTTCAGACCATCATGAGTATTTGCTCAATGGATCTAATCATTCTTAAACAGCCAAGAATCACCTGAGAGCTTGGCAGAAGTGCAAAATCTCGGGCTCCACCACCCCAAGAATCTGATTCCATAGATTTGGGGAGAGATCCTTGAATCTGCATACCCCTGCCCCAAGTCAGTACTCAGAAACGAGACCAAATGTACACAAGCCCACCTGCTGCTAGGACTTCTGGGAAAGGTCTTTGGTCAGGGGAGTCTATGCTTTTTGATCAAAATCCAGGGGAGTGGTGTAACAGTGAGTTTTCCAAAGGAAAGACAAACAAGAACATTTATAAGTACAAAGCAGCTTATTGCACTCTTACTCTGCGGCATAAAGTTTTATTATCCTTTAACAAGGAGGGAAAAATGTGCATGTTTAGAATATTTCTTGGAAAGGGAAGGGTCTTTCTTGCAGCGTATTTCTTGGGCACTGACAAAATTAATTTTCCTTTTAGAAAATCTGTTTGCTAAGTTGTAAGCTATAGTGGAGTCATGTTGGAAGAGATGTCTTTTTAATACATAAGAGTCCAAGATTTCTGCTAAACCAAAAGAAACATAATGTACAAGCCATGCACTTGGTCTTGGCCCCTGACCTCCACTATTTCAAGTCATGGACCTAAAAAAGACATGTCAGGGAAGGGAGAAATTGCTTTTAAAAAAAGAGGTGCACAGGTTAATACAGAAGCTATATATAAATTATTTTGAAACAAGTACAAAGACAGCAAGGGCACTGTAGGAGAAAAATTTAGGCAGTGTTTCCTGAAGAGAAGGTACCCAATAATGTCAGAGCACATTATGTCACAACTGGCTGGTGTAGGAAAGTGCACTGGAGTCAGGACCAGGGATCAAGTCTTACCCAGGGTGTCACCCACACTCAAAGCATGCTTTCAGATAAAGGCCTCTCCTATTAGAATTCTTGTGAAGCCACACAGCACTTGAGGATCACACAGAGAATGTCAGATTCCCGACAGCACGGACACTAGGCATTGAGATTTAGGTTATGCCCTCTGGAGTCACTGGCCAAAGCTGCTTCAATTACTTGAAAAGGACAGTGTTTCAATTCAATTACAGACACGCAGCCCTCTTGGGTTTGCCAGATCTGCCGGCCCCTCCCACCAGGTGGACGTGCTCTGCACGGGTTGGGGCTCTTAGATGCCTTCCCCATTTTCTCATCCCGAGCTCCTTTTTCACATCCCGCTGCCAAAGGAAATGCAGAAACTGAGAAGCAAGTGTTCACTGGGTCAGCCCTCAGCGGCAGGCATCTATGTGAAGGTCTGGCCCCTAGCGTGGAGGACTGGCTCACCCATGGGAGACTCTTGAGAATGAGGGATGCTGAAAGGGAGAAGCACAAGATGCCGTGGGTGACCCACAGTGACCCAATCAGACCAATGGTCTGGTAAGAACCAGTCCTGTTGAGAGCCTTCCTTGTGACCATCTCCAATTCCCAAGGGGATGCTTTTTCATTTATTATATTTATTTATTTATTTATTTTTGAGCCAGCACTTGACTACTCTCTTTCGGCACTGGTGGGCCCAGGACACCCAACAGCTATACCACCATGCCTTTTTTTGTTGTTGTTAACCATGAATAAGCAGGTCTGTGGGATCCGCACGAAAATCTCACAGGGTAAGGACAGAGGCAAAGACTCTCCTGCAGGGGGCGCCTTTTCATTTGGTTTCAACACTGGGCTTGGCTGCAACACTCCCTTCTTTCAGGCAGGAGAGAAAGGATAGGTATTCATCTCTCTTTAGATGGGTAACTGACTTTCTTTGCCAGATAGATGCAAGCATCGTTATGCTAATTAATGCTACGCTCTTTGGAAAATATCCAATAACACACAATTGTAACCAGAAAAAACACAAGAGAATCTATTTGTGACAGGCAACTGAAAATACAAGGTCTGCCGCACAAATACTGAATTTTTCAGCCTCTGTGCAACGGATTTCAAAGTCCTCTGCAGAGTCAGCCCTAAGGAATTACTCCTCCTGTGAGAAGTTGTGTCTTTTACTGGATCCCCAGGGAAAAAAAACTGGGTGTATAAAGACAAAGGTGAAGGACAGGGCAGATGTTACAGGTGAGACAGGTGCTACAGGTGGGAAACTCACACAGAAGCTACCCTTCTGAGATTCAGATTTCCTCTAAGAAGCAGGGTTAATGCTACTCACTGGATTATAGTGATACAAATGTCTCTTAAGACAGGCTAGCACACTTATTTCCCTTTTGTTTTTTAAGAAATATAATGCTTGGTCTTTTGTTCAGACATTTAAAACACTTCTATATCTTGTATGTACAGGCACAAGATTCCCCTTTCACAATGATCATTATTGTTACCTTAAACTGTGAAATGTGAAGAATCATTTTTATTGTTCTTCCTGGTCCCAAAGCAGAAGCTGTTGGTTCAAAGAATCAATATTTCAATGGTGAGAAAGGTCAACATTTGAATCATTCGTCATTATTTGAATGAGGAGATTGATATCTGAATGAAGGGCACTTAATGGCTCCAACTTTCTAGATTCTGATAATTTAAAGAAAACTAGATCCTTGACCTTGATCCTAAAGGAAATCAGTCCTGAATATTCACTGGAAGGACTGATGTTGAAGCTGAAACTCCAATACTTTGGCCACCTGATGTGAAGAGCTGACTCATTTGAAAAGACCCTGATGCTGGGAAAGATTGAAGGTGGGAGGAGAAGGGGACGACAGAGGATGAGATGGTGGGATGGCATCACTGACTCAATGGATGTGAGTTTCAGTAACTCCGGGAGTTGGTGATGGACAGGGAGGCCTGGCGTGCTGCGTCCATGGGGTCACAAACAGTGGGACACGACTGAGCAACTGAACTGAACTGAACTGACTTAGTCAATTCAAGGCTCCAAACATCTGTTATTTCACCTGACTGCCCTCTCCTTCCACGGTTCCTTGTGCACTCAAGGGTTTCCTTAGGGGAAATGAGATGTGTTCATCTTCTTCCCTAGACTTTCACATTTTCTTCTTTCCTACTCGACAATGGAAAGCTCACTGGAATTCTAGAAGAGAGCACACCTGTAACCTAGCTGTCTTTAAGCTCCTTCCAGTATTATACTTTCAAACAAAACAGCATTATTTAATTAACGGCATTTTCATCACTCACATTTGACCCAACATTTCTGCCATCACCTTCATTATACTGAGCGCTAGATACCAGGAACCACCAGTACCACCTCTGAGATTATTCAGAATCCTCATCTGTCCTGCTGTGAGGCTAAGAAACTGCTGGGGCCTGAACAAAGCACACGTTACTGTACAGACGACCAGTATTTGGGATGCGTGATTCACCAAGACCCCAAGGTCCTCTTGGCGGCCCTGGTTCTGTGTGCTATGACACCCCCTGGACGGGACTAGCTGAGACTGAGTGATGTTTTCTCCCAGGCAGGCAGTTAGCAGTCCTTCTCATTTCACTCTTTTGCTGGCAGAGTGACTTTGCTGCTGTCAGACTGCATTATGGATATTAGCTCTTGAATGAGCTGTAACTTACTGCAATTGAAAATTCATAACACAAAGACAATTTCATTGGGCCCTGTCAACTGTTTAACACACACTTCCATGAGTCTGCAGGATCCTGTGGGTTTTTGAGACACTACACCTGGACTGCCCACAACTGCTGAGTTACAAAAGAGGTTTATTTTCATTCGTTGGCTGTGCTCTTAAGCCAATCTAGCCTCACTGTGATGAAAGCATGTCCGTATTTCCTTCCCTTGATATTCTACTTTCTTGTATACAAGGTCTTTGCCCTCTTAACAGCGTAACCTACTTATAAACACTGGTACAAGTAGAGAAATAAGGTAACAATCATTAACATCCACCTACAGGCTGATTTTAAATATTAGATCTTTAGCAAGAAATACATGTTTTGTAAGAAGTCCCATGGATCATCTTCCCCTTTTCTTCCTTGTTCTTGACTACACAGTGATGGATGTGTTTAACTGGTGGTGAAATTCTTAAAACCCAAGCAAGAAGGAAGGAAGCAAGGAACCTGGATAAAATAGGATAACCTGAGGATAACCAATTTAGACATCTATTTGCACACAGATATAAACGCTACCTTTTATAAAGATTTTTTGAATGGTAAGCCGTCCACTTTTTTAAAATTATGAGTTTTGTCCACAAACACAAGACTTAAAACTCAACATCCATCCAAAATATTGCTTGGAATCTGCTCTGAGTTTTATCTGTGAATTAGTAGAAAGCCAGTTCTTTCCCTAGAAGTGCTGGCTATTACGACTAATCAGCTACAAAACTAGATCTCTGGGCCAACCCTTCAAATCACGTTCTTGCTTTCACCACAGAGCCTTCTGTTTCCCTGAAAAACAAAGAAACAAACAAATAAAAAACCCCAAGGTCAACTGATTATTGAGCTACAACTAGCTGCAAAGTATAGCTCATGTATAATAGTCTACCCTACATCAACAGAGCTGAGGGCGCCTCCTTGTCCATATTCAGTTCAGTCGCTCAGTCGTGTCCGACTCTTTGCGACCCCATGAATCGCAGCACGCCAGGCCTCCCTGTCCATCACCATCTCCCGGAGTTCACTCAGACTCACCTCCATCGTGTCTGTGATGCCATCCAGCCATCTCATCCTGGGGAAACTGAAGTTGAACGGTTTTATGAAGACCTACAAGATCTTTTAGAACTAACACCCCAAAAAGATGTCCTTTTCATTATAGGGGACTGGAATGCAAAAGTAGGAAGTCAAGAAACACCTGGAGTAACAGGCAAATTTGGCCTTGGAATGCAAAATGAAGCAAGGCAAAGACTAATAGAGTTTTGCCAAGAAAACGCACTGGTCATAGCAAACACCCTCTTCCAAGAACACAAGAGAAGACTCTACACATGGACATCACCAGATGGTCAACACCGAAATCAGATCAATTATATTCTTTGCAGCCAAAGATGGAGAAGCTCTATACAGTCAGCAAAAACAAGACCGGGAGCTGACTGTGGCTCAGATCATGAACTCCTTGTCCATATTAAACCAAGACAAAGACGATGCTATGAGGAGGTCTGAGCCTCGAGAATGGGGAAAGATTCTTGGTCCACAGACCCGCACTGGTTATTTGATATTTTCGGACTTTACAAACCAAAATGAATGCAGAGGGGGCATCAGAGTCAGCTTGCCAAACAGGTCTGTTAAGTGCAGGATAAGCCCCAGCAACTAAGAGGAATGTTTCTCCAGCTGCAATGATGAGAACTCAGAATTGGGCAGAAGTCCTACAGAAGTGTCATGACACTCTTCCTTCAGTGATTGAGCATACAGTGTCCACAAGGGGCCCCAGGGGTTCTCATGCTTCTTGGTACAACGTGTTCGCCACAAACCTCAACAAATGAGAGCTGGCTTCCTTCAGGACATGCTTCAAAGGCATCGTGAGCTACAGAATTGTCTTTTTGTCCTTGGGCTTCTAAGGCATCATGTCAACATTACACCCAACTATATTACTGTCCTGCCAAGTCTTCAAAGAAGTCAAATATCCAAACTTTCAAGCTGCTACATTATGAACTTTTTTCAGTGGAATTGCAATGTGATGACAAGTTTAAATTTACTTTACATTATTTTTTGGTTTAATACCACAACACACAGATAACAATGGTCAAGTTTGTCTTGGGTGTTCAATGCATATCTCCCAGTTAATAAGCAGATGCACTAAAATGCAGCTTTAGGGGTTTGTCATATTTGAACATTGGATGTAATTCTAACTGTGTTCTGAGTTTCAATATCTAGTTTGTATAAACCAGTAGTGGGGGCTTCCCTGGTGGCTCAGTGGTAAAGAATTCGCTTGCTAATGCTGGAGACATGAGTTTGATCCCTGGTCTGGGAAGACCCCACAAGCCACGGGGCAACTAAGCCCACGCACCACAACTACTGAGCCTGTGCCCTAAAGCCTGAGAGTTGCAACTGCTGAGCCCACGTGCCGTATAACTACTGAGGCCCACGCACCCTAGAGCCCATGCTCCGCAAAGAGAGAAGCCTGTGCAACTAGAGAGTAGCCCCCACTTTCCACAACTAGAGCAAAGCCCACACAGCAATGGGCACCCAGCAGCCACCAATAAATAAACAAATATAAAAACCAACAGTGAAAGGGCAGAGCAAAGAAACAGACATTTAGTGCACTAGTAACAGAATAGGTTTCAGTACTATTCACATACCCCCAAACTATTCAATCAGCATTTATAAATGCAAATGCCAACATGCAAGTATGCACACATGTACAAATACACACACCTATACAAAACAGTCCTTATCGCAAATAAGTGTATCGCATACACCTATATAAAGACATTCCTTATTGCAAATAGATGTACTGCATACACTTATACAAAAACACTTCTTATTGCAAATAACAAAAAAATACACCTCCTTATTGAAAAATTCAGATGGAAATTGAAGAAAGTAGGGAAAACCATTAGAACATTCAGGTATGACCTAAATCAAATCTCTTACAATTATACAGTGGAAGTGAGAAATAAGATTCCAGGGATTAGATCTGATAGGCAGAGTGCCTGAAGAACTATGGACAGTGTTTGTGACATTGTACAGAAGGCAGTGATCAAGACCATCTCCAAGAAAAAGAAATGCAAAAAGGCAAAATGGTTGTCTGAGGCGGCCTTAAAAATAGCTGAGAAAAGAAGAGAAGCAAAAGGCAAAGGAGAAAAGGAAAGATATACCCATTTGAATGCAGAGTTCCAAAGAACAGCAAGGAGAGATAAGGAAGCCTTCCTCAGTGATCAATGCAAAGAAACAGAGTAAAACAATAGAATGGGAAAAACTAGAGATCTCTTCAAGAAAATTAGAGATACCAAGGGAACACTTCATGCAAAGACAGGCACAATAAAGGACAGAAATGGTATGGACCTAAGAGAAGCAGAAGATATTAATAAGAGGTAGTAAGATTACACAGAAGAACTGTACAAAACAGATCTTCACGACCCAGATGATCACAATGGTATGATCACTCACCTAGAGCCAGATATCCTGGAATGCGAAGTCAAGTGGGCCTTAGGAAGCATCATTACAAACAAAGCTAGTGGAGGTGATGGAATTCCAGATAAGCTATTTCAAATCCTAAAAGATGATGATACTAAGATGCTGTACTCAATACGCCAGCAAACTTAGAAAACTCAGCAGGGGCCACAAGACTGGAAATGGTCCATTTTCATTCCAATCGCAAAGAAAGGTAATGTCAAAGAATGTTCAAATTACTGCACAATTGTACTCATCATTGGATCGAAAAAGCAAGGGAGTTACAGAAAAATATCTACTTTTGCTTTTTTGACTGTGCCAAAGCCTTTGACTGTGTGGATCACAACAAACTGAAAATTCTTAAAGAGATGGGAATACCAGACCACCTGACCTGCCTCTTGAGAAATCTGTATGCAGGCCAAGAAGCAACAGTTAGACCTGGACATGAAATAACAGACTGGTTCCAAATAGGGAAAGGAGTACATCAAGGCTGTATATTGTCACCCTGCTTATTTAACTTATATGCAGAATACATCATGAGAAACACTGGACTGGAAGAAGCACAAGCTGGAATCAAGATTGCCAGGAGAAATATCAATAACCTCAGATATGCAGATGACACCACCCTTATGGCAGAAAATGAATAGGAACTAAAAAGCCTCTTGATGAAAGTGAAAGAGGAGAGTGAAAAAGCTGGCTTAAAACTCAACATTCAGAAAACTAAGATCATGGCATCTGGTCCCATGACTTCATGGCAAATAGATGGGGAAACACTGCAAACAGTAAGAGATGTTATTTTGGGGGGGCTCCAAAATCACTGCAGATGTTGACTGCAGCCATGATATTAAAAGATGCTTGCTCCTTGGAAGAAAAGCTATGACCAACCTAGAAAGCATATTAAAAAGCAGAGACATTACTTTACCAACAAAGGTCTGTCTAGTCAAAGCTATGGTTTTTCCAGTAGTCACGTATGGATGTGAGAGTTGGACTATAAAGAAAGCTGAGCACTGAAGAACTGATGCTTTTGAACTGTGGTGTTGGAGAAGATTCTTGAGAGAGTCCCTTGGACTGCAAGGAGATCCAACCAGTCCATTCTAAAGGAGATCAGTCCTGAATATTCATTCATAGGAAGGACTGATGCTGAAGCTCAAAACTCTAATACTCTGGCCATCTGATGCGAAGAACTGACTCACTGGAAAAGACTCTGATGCTGGGAAAGGCTGAAGACAGGAGGAGAAGGGGACAACAGAGGATAAGATGGTTGAATGGCATCATCTACTCAATGGGCATGAGTCTGAGTAAGCTCTGGGAGTTGGTGATGGACAGGGAAGCCTGGTGTGCTGCAGTCCATGGGGTTGCAAAGAGTTGAACACGACTGAGCGACTGAACTGATATAAAAACACACAGGCATGTGCATAGTGTTAGTCACTCAGTGTTGTCCAACTATTTATGACCCCATGGACTGTAGCCAGAAAGGATCCTCCATCCATGGGATTCTCCAGGCAAGAATACTGGAGTGGGTTGCCATGCCTTCCTCCAGGGGAGTCTTCCAGACTCAGGGATCAAACTCAGGTCTCCTGCACTGCAGGCAGATTCTTTACTGTCTTCTTTAGCATCAGTCTGCTTCAGCATCAGATTTGCTTCAGCATCAGATCTGCTTAAGCATCAGTCCTTCCCAAGAATATTTTGAAAGCCCAGGCATATGCATATACAAACATAATATTATGCTAGTAGTGATGTAGGAATAAAAATTAAAAACTATATCATACTCCCCAAAAATCCATCATTTGGTTAGAAACATGAAAATTATTTACATTTTACATTGCAAGACCATTCATATAAACACATATGTTGCATACACATATCTTCATATACCTAAGATATATATATACACACACATACAGATATGTATAAATACTTCAGATCTCTCCACTTATGATACAAAGTAGTGACCAATGCCTTAGAAGAATAATGTGCCAATGGGGCATCAGAAGAAAACACAACTTCAGCTCCTAGCTCCTGCTCACCTCATGAGACGGTATTGTTCCCCTAAGGGTTTAAGCATTAGGAAAACTCTGAGCCGTAGTAACGCTGGCATAAAGTGTTTGCGGAAAGATGGGTGAAATATGAACGAGCACCAATTCTGAAAAGAAGGTTCCCTGGGATATGAAATGAACTGTGAAGGCAAAGGCTCAGAAGATTAGAAGGCCACAGGAGATGCTGACTGCCAACAGCCCGTACATCAAGGAATCTGCCAAACCTCAAAGACCCATTCTGCATCCTCAGATTGTAAAAGAATGGAAGAAAATGGTCCTGACGCATTTCATTTTGTGTATCAGCATTTCATTTTGTGTATCACTGATTGTCACACGATCCTGTGCAAAGAATATGAATCAACTGGAACCAAAATTAACCAAGAGAAAGACAATTTTTAAAATATATATCACCAATGTTTCTTTTTATTTTCAGAAAATAGCTGAGAAGAAGATCCATGGATATAACTATTTACAAATACATATGCACATGTTCACATATCTACTTTCCTGGAGATTTCTGGAGATGTGCCAAACTCCTCTCAGACTCCTAGTTTGCCTAACATTAAATCTGCAAGGGCTGAATTGATATCTTCCTAAAAGTACTACTTCTAAGTCCACTGCTGACATCTTGAAATGTACGAACAGTTAAGAGAGAGAAGAAATAAGTGCTTCAGAGAGGTAAGGGGGACCCTGGGCTCTGGGAAGATTCCTAAGTTACCATAGAAAAAGTTGTGAGTGATGATGGATATAAATACAGAAGGAAGAACTGGGAGTTCAGGTACAGGTATTCTTTCTTTCGAGACCTGGGTCATCCCCACTGAATAGTCTTTCCACCCCTCCTGTTCACGACAGTACATTCTGGTTACTCAGAGGCTGTGTGAAGTGGCTCCAGTTACCAAAGCCCTAGGATTTCCCATGTTCTGTCCGCTGGACAGAAAGATCGTATTCTGAGTGATGGAAGGAAAACCTGAGGAAATATACTAAAAATGGTAAGCGGGGCTTGACAGAAGATTGAGATGAACGGTCTGCACTGGTTAGAAGCTGCACAGACCCAGCAAAGACTGCGATGTTAAAAAAAAGGAAATTAGAGTCAGCGTTGGGGGGTGACTCTGTTCCAAGAAGAGCAGACGTATAAAGCTTAAATTAAGCTGCCAAGGCAGACGTCAGAAACAGAGTACAGGTGAGTTTTAGGAGACAAGTCAACACTTTAATGGGGGCAGCGGGGATTTAAGGCTACAGTGACAAAGCTGGGAGGCGGGGCGGCAAAACCGAGAGGTGACAGGCAGGGTGAGAAAACGCTGCCGCTGCTGACTTAACAGCATCCACTCTGGACCACTGTGCCACCTAAGAGCAACTTGAAATGAGCAAGGTGCGTTATTAGATAATAGATCACTGGTTTATTAAAAAAGGCAGTGAGTGGAGGAACTCGATCTTTCACTGGAAGAGTCTTCAAAGTTACGCTGTGCAGGCTGAGCTATTCTTTCTCAGCTGCTCGTTTCTGTGCATGAAACTCGCATTTTCTTCACCAAATGAATCCATCCTAAACCTGCCTCTCTGTCTCCATTATCTCCTACTCAAGGGCTTTCCCCTATGGCCACATTATAGATAACAAAGGTCATGAAATCATCCCAGTTCCTGGCTCACAGAAGTTTGGATGTGTGTCCAAGCAAATTAATTTTACAGCCGGCAAGAGACAGGACTCTTCCTCCTACCCAAGCCTCTCTGCTTAGAGGTGGGTTTGCACAGAACCTGTTGTTTCATGATCTATGCTTGGCTGGGGCCTGAGGTCCTCATCCCATGTTTTCATAAGTTCTTGACCGTTTCCACCACTGATCAGGTCAATTTCAAGAGACTGTTGAACCTGAAACGATCATCATTAATGATCCAGCTAAGTGGTTCCCATTAGAAAGGAAGCCATTTAGACTGAAGTAATTTAGAAAACAGGGCTTCCCAGGTGGCTCAGTGGTAAAGAATTAGCCTACCAATGCAGGAGACAAAGGTTCTATCCCTGGCTTGGGAAGATCCCTTGCAGAAGGAAATGGCAACCCACTCCAGTATTCTTGCCTGAAAAGTTCCATGGACAGAGGAGCCTGGTGGGCTACAGTCCACGGGGCTGTAAAAAGTTGAACACAACTGAGCAACTGAACAGACACATGCAACTTGTGGGACGATCTCATGCAGCATGCGGGGAAATTCCACCCTGTGCCTCTTTGGGATCTCCTGTTTTCCCAAGAAAGTGAAGCTTTGTCAGTGTTTTCTTCCTCCATACTGTTTTTAAGAAAGCACTCAAACTTTTCTTTAAGATGCATGTATGTGAATTCAAGGGAAATATAATGTTGTCCAAAGGTAGAGAAAGTTAATTAGCAGAGGAATTTATGAAGATGAATCAGAGGGATTTTCACTCTGTTGAACATCTTTTGAAATTTCCTATACAGTTACAGGCTATAAGCTCCCTGAGAGCAAGGACTGAGTATGTTGTAAGAACCACTATGTACCCAGAACTTAAGAATGTCTGAAAAAAAAATAAAAATAAAAATAAATAAATAAATAAATAAAAATAAAAAAAAAAAAAAAAAAGAATGTCTGGCCCAGAGCAGGCATCCTCAAATATGTGTTGTATAAATAAATGGGAAAAAGTGACAATGCTTTATTATATTTTCTATCGGCCTGACATAAATGATCACTAAATTCTGGGAAAATTTTAAATACTTTATCATCACACTTCTAAACGCTGAATCACTTTCTGTTCTAGATATGAAACACCTGAAGTAAATCATATGCATATTTGGACTGCAATTTATTTTCAACGGAGCAACCGTTATCCCAACCCATTTCCATCTTTATTAGGAATAAAGAAGCTAAGTGATACCATCCTTTTCTCAAACAGGCATGAAAACATTTGGAACTAATCGCATTTCACAGGAAAGTCCTGAAGAGCAAGCATGATGACATTAGGTGTGTGTAGGTGTACAAGTGCATAGAAATCTCTCATTTTGCAGCACAGAGAGAAGAGGGTGGGAAGAGGAAGGGAGAGACTGCCCGTCTTCAGGTTTCTCTGTATATTAGCTTCCTAATTTTCCCCACGTCTTTCAGCTTCGTCAGAATTACTTCTCCAGATTAAGATCTGGCAGAAGCACACCCAAGTTGAGATCCATCACTGTCCTCATCACTGGAGAAGGTTGGCCCTCATGTCCCATGACAGAAGTGGCCGGCTCTCCTCCAGAAAAAGCAAGGATCCCTTGCCTATTAAGGAACTGGCCCAATACAGTTTTCAGCACCAGAGACGCCACAGTGTCGTCACCAAACTCTCAGCCTTCACCGTCTGTCATAACCCTGTCTCAGACCTGGGCTCCCCAACCTGCCATGTCTGTCTCAGAGTCAAGGCTCTGTTCCCTCAGGACTATGCCTCTCAACGCCATGTTTACTTCTGATGGAGGATGGATTTTATAGCTGCTGCACAAGGGGAACACGAACAGTGTGTGGACCGATGATCACGAAGGGCTGATGGGAAATGCTTGAAGATGGAAAGCACGGTTCACAGAGCCTTGGAGACCTGTATGGCGGTGTGGGGCCTTGAAGTTGCCCACTTCATGCGCCTGAGGACGGCCCTATAGAGCGTCCTCATGCACAAGGGCACTGTGGGGACTCTGGGTCCTCCTGGCTGTGGAAGACGCCTCTTTGCTTCACATCTACGACTTCTACCCCACCATCCGGAACTGGAGACTCAGGGAGCAGGGAAAACAGGAAACTCCAGGGGCCAAACTTATCTGCCCTCGTTTTCCCTTTTTTCTTGGTCACTGGAGGCAGAGTGACCCTCAAGGTTGTCTGCTGCAGGCCCAGAACTCACAACTGGGCTACTAGGCCCTAGGAAGGATGCTCCAATGTCCCGCTGGCTCAGGAGTCCTGCTCCCAACGCCCACAGATCAGTTATTTACTTCCAAGCCAGTGACTTCAGACTCTAAAATGCCTTCCTGTATTTGTGTTCAAGACTGCTTCCGGGGGACAAAAATTACATTTTGCAGGCTGCCAAGCTTGACTAATGTCCATACTTGATATATACAAAGAATGCTCTAACACTTCACATGAGACAACTTTTCCCCCCAAACGGCTTGGTTTTCAGGGGCCCATTCCTTGGAGTTTCAAAGAAACACATCTAACGCAGAACTACATTCTGAAGACATTCTGTATCACCACACCTGGGTGGCTTTCTGCAGTCGCTGTTTGGAGGGGACAGCTGGCTGCAAACCGGCAAAGAGTCAATTGATTTTACCATTTGGTTTTTTGACTTTGTCTAACAGGCAATTTCTGAACATCATAAAAGCCTTCTTAATTTGGCTTCGTATTGTGTAAAGCAGCTGTCCTTGGTTACTAAACTGATTAGTAAGTGGTTTATATTATTCTAATGGTTGCCATCGTAATTGCATAAAAAAAAAAAGAAAAAGAAAAATAGTCGAGTGAATAAGGCTGCAAAATAAGGCTGCTCTGCCCAGTACTGGGGCGGCAGGATGTTGCCTTCAGGAAGGAGTCGGGTCTATAGCCTGGGCATTGCTGCAAAGACTCACCTTCCAAAGACACTGTTCCAAACACCGATCAATGCTATGCTGTTAAAAAATGAATGTTCCCTGTTCAGTAGCTTTCTTAAGAAATGATGGAAGGCAAGGTGGAAATCAAAGGCAGTTCCCAGAGATATTGTAATCACCTGGACTCCTCACCTGGATCTGAAATGCACCAGACCCTTTAAACTGGGTCCACATTCTGCCATGATGCTCAGCCATCCAGTGATCTGGCAAGTATGGACAAAACACGCCCCACCCCCTTCAGTCTGCACGAGCTGAGCTCTTCCTTGAGAAGTCAATTTCCTCAGTAAGAGGCATAATAATTTCCATGAAAGACATCCCTGTCATCAGAGCCTCTCTCTCAGCCTGCTGGGTTCTACATACTCAGAATAAGACCTCCTGAAACACAGTACTGGAAAGGCCCTTCATTCAGAGACAGACAGCACCACCATTCTTCCCCAAATGAAAAGCTCAAGGCAGCAAGGAAAGATGAACCTCTCAGCACTGGGCACGTTTTCTTCATCGCACTCACTGAAATTTGTAATTTATATGGATTTTTGTGTCTATTTGCCTAATGCCTACCTGCCTGCCTCCTTGATTTGACCATCAGCTCCTTGAGAGCACAGACCAGCTTTGCTTTTGCTGATTCTTGTTTCTCCGGCAAAGCATGGAGTCTGGCACTTAGTAGGACTTCAAATATTTAACAAGGGAGGGAGGGAAGAGAGAATTGGAGGGGAGCCAAAGAAGGAAGGAATGGGCCCTAAGGTAGAAAATGCTACCTCCTGGCTGGCATTCTTCTAGAATTTGCCTAATTCCTTTCACGTGAACAGCCCAGACCTACAAACATGCAAACATCTTACATGCGTTTATATTCAGAAGCCCACAGAGAGGGGCCAGGCTCAGAAAATACTAAGATAGGTCTTAAAATTTTATTTCAACCATGTAATTGGACCCATCAAGGGAGAAATTGGTTTTCTATGCCTGGAAATTGGTGGGAATTTTATTATTTCTGAATTTGCAAAAATAGCATTGAGTTGAAAAGTCCAATTGTGTTAACTTCACAACTTCCCCAGCCAGGTCTGGGTCTACAGTGGTGATTTCTGTCCCCAGCAGCAACATGCCTTGGCAGCTAAGGCACAGAAACCGTATAGACTCTGAGCTCATTTACAGGCGGTATGGCTACCTGCAAGCTCACGATGGTTCGGCAGATGGACATGCTTTAAAAGCTGTTGATTCGAGAGGCACTGGTTGGCTGATCTGTGCAGTTTTTGAACTGCACCTGCAGTAATTTTGCATTTCAAGGACTGCAGGCTTCAGACAGGAGCACCAGTGAAGGATCTGTAAGAGCCTCAGCACTCTCTAGAGCTGCTCCGGGGCTGGCTACAGCTCTTGTCCTTTCCCAGAGGGTAATCTAGGAAATCAAGAGCCCACCCACCAGAGCGGATGGAGGTACTGGATGGGGTAGAGAGGGGTGGGGATGCTGGAGGATGAATTGAGAGGCCCCAGATGCAGGAAGAGGGAAAGCACAGCCTCTTCCCATCTCCCTGCTGAATGGAGCTTTCCCATTTGCTTTCGGCTTTTTGAACAGTGGAAGCTGGTTTTTGGAGGTGGGTCTTTGGTGATGCTTAAGATTAGCAGGAACATCAATCTCAAAGACTATGGGGCTGAGAGTGTTTCTGAACATGGTGAAGGATGTCTGAAGCCTGACTTGCTCCTGGTAAATCTCCTCTTATTCAAAATGATGTAATCCTGTTAGAACATGGAGAATCTAGAGCAAAACTCAGCAAAGCGTTTCTTCTCAAAGGGAGGAGGAACACAGGGAATGGGGACAGCCTGGCCCATTGAGAAATCTTGCTCCCTGGCACTGATAATCAGGCATCCTTTCCTTCATCAGTGTACATGAACAACTAAGTACACAAACATTCTCTCTGCAATGGCTTACACTTCTAGGTACAGGAAATTCACTAACTCAGTATTCCCTGTACCTGGCAAGAGTGCCTGACATACACAGGCTCAAAGGGTGTCTGCTGACTTGCACCAACCTCTCCCTTGGCCTGTGCATTCAGCACCATATGTGGTCCGACCAAAGCCAGCATGATTGGGAAAATTTGCTGCTGGTGAATCGCAGCATAAAAATAGGAAGGAAATTGACTGGGGAGTAGCCCACGACTTGGAGAAGGCAATGGCACCCCACTCCAGTACTCTTTTCTGGAGAATCCCATGGATGGAGGAGCCTGGTAGGCTGCAGTCCATGGGGTCGAGAAGAGTCGGACATGACTGAGCGGCTCCACTTTCACTTTTCACTTTCATGCATTGGAGAAGGAAATGGCAACCCACTCCAGTGTTCTTGCCTGGAGAATCCCAGGCACGGGGGAGCCTGGCTGACTTTCGTCTATGGGGTTGCACAGAGTCGGACACGACTGAAGTGACTTAGCAGCAGTAGCAGCAGCCCACGACTATAGACAACTATCAAAGCGCATTAAATTCCACTGTATGTAAAGAATACCTTAATAAACAAAAAGAGAGGGCAGACTTCCCTGGTAGCCCAGTGGCTGGGAATCCACTTGCCAGTGCACGGGACGCGGGTTGGCTCTCTGGCTCAGGCAGATCTCATGTGCTGTGGAGCAACTAGGCCTGTGAGCCACAGCTCTTGAGCCTGTGCTCTAGACCCTGGGAGCCGCACCTACTGAAGCCCGTGCACTCGAGGCCATGCTCTGCAAGAAGACACTAGGCCCACTCGCTGCAACTAGAGAAAGCCCACGTGCTGCAGCAAAGACCCAGCCAAAAATAAAAGGAACGTTTTTTAACAAATTAAAACAGAGGAGAAAAACCCAACACCCCAAGTAAGTAGCACTGTCAGGATTTGAACCCAGATATCCTGTTTGATCTTTATCAAGGGAGGCTGAAAGCAGTTTTCATGCCCCTCTTAGCCACTGGCAATTCTTCTATGAAAAGCCAACTTGAATCCTTTGCCCATTTCTTTATTGGGGTTTTGGATTTTTCAGATATAACTTATGGGAGATTTTAAAATATTAAAATATATTAACTTTGTCAATAAAAAGAACCTCCAGATTTATAATACAAACATGACATTTCTGACCAGGACATTTCTCTTGAAATTTATAGAATAAGTTATTAATGGTTAGACTATGTCAGGGGGAACCATAAATTTGATTGGTGTTATAATAGAATTTTTTTCTCTTAAACAATTTTTTAAAAACGTTATGAAAGGGTCTGTGAAGAAAGTGCTTGTCACCAGCTTTCACAAGAAATTATGGATGCTGTCCTGAATCAAAAGAAATTTCCTAGCTTGCTCGGAGGGAGCTGGTTGACAGCAACCGTTCCTCAAGAAAGACGGAAGGAGGTCAAGTGAAACCTGACTTTTAGGAAGCATGTCTATTGAACTTTCCTAACTCAGTTTACTGCCCTATTTTATCAGACCCTCATAAATATGCCTGTTCAAGTTTACTCAAGGTATCCCAAATTTCAGGGTTTAAAAAAAAAAAACAAAACAAACAAACCAGAAAAACAGACCTCTGGACTCTCAAACCTTCATTAATCTAGGGAGATGGAAGCTGTCAAGGTTTCAATGCTGCTGCTCTGGTGCATCTTTTTATTAAAGAATCACAAGTCCCCATCTAGCATCAGCCTAATTTATGTATCTGGTCAACTGGAGGGTGGCCTGGGCACGCGCCTTGAGATGCTCTGAGCATCTCCACTCACCTTTCCTGATAAAGTCACCCTTGGAGACAGGCAGGGGACAGGCTCCTCCATCCTCATTTCACAGAGAGTGACAGAGCAGTTAAGTGACTTGGGAAAGGTCAAACAACCAGTTGCTGGTCAGGACCAAAATAGAATCAGGTTTGCTGACCTCCCTGTCTCCTGCTCAAGTGACGCAAGGACAAGAGAAGTGACTCCTGAGATACACACCAACACGACAGGCTTTTAATCGTCTCATGCTTGGACAGACTGAGCTGAGGCATGGAGCTGGTTTAACGCTGTTCTTGGTACATACACATGAGAGGCTGGGGAACTGCTGGGGGAAACCCAGGGCCAAGAATCCCAAAGTGGGTAACTTTAGCTTTCCCACTGGCTAGCTTTAACCTTATGCAAAAATCAGGGGCTGCTATGGCTCAGTTTTTCTCTCTGTGAAATGGGGACACTGCAGACTACTTCTCGAATACACCAATCTTGTAACAGAAGTATGTTATTTAGGAGTGCTGCGAAAGAAAGCTTTGGGGATGGAAGAGATGAATATGGTTTGGGGGTGGGCATGACATGGTGATAATAAACAAGAGAAGGCAAATCTTGAAAACACTACACTGCACCTTTGATTAAGACTGAGAACAGGAATAGGGAAGCAGCACACACTTAAACGGGGCTCACCTTTACAATTGGGCTGGGAGCCCTCAGTTTGGGTACTGCTAAAAACCAGCCCCTTTGCTGGGCACACTGGGCTTGACATGGGGCCTAATTTCTTTCACAGACATGTTTACACTTCTCCAAAACCACACACAAGAAAGAGTTTTTAATTACTATTTGTAGAGCATTGAAGACAATTAAATGCTTGTGATTACCCTTTTGTTTTTTAAAAACACAGAACCAGAGTAGTAAACATTTCTTCACAGCCATTAGAGCAAAATGCCTTTTGAAGCAGAATGCTCTGAATACATTCTGTCTTATAAAAAATGTATAAAAGGATAGCACAGAAGAAGGCTGTGAGGCGTGACACGGCCTGATCATGTCGTGCATGCATGAGTTAGCCGGGACAAGATCAGAACCAAAGCTGCGATTAAGCCTACCCACCCGGAGCCCAGGGCTGGGAGCTCCAGCATCACGCAGCTTGGGGTCAGTGGTGGGGCCACTCCAAGGTACCCTTTTCTGGAGACTCATCCAGTTTAAAAGTTATGTATCACCCAGAATGGAGACTCTGTTCCCCATTTTAATGTGAACAGCGGTCATGTTCCTGTCATGATCCCATCACATCCACAGTCTTTGTTTCGATCATGAATGTTAAAGAGTTAAACATAAACCCCCAATAGGTCGTATGGCATGACCTCAAATGACACCCACGTCTCGGGGCAGTCTCCAGAGAACTCACAGGCAGTAACACGAAATCCAGGGAAAGGCCAAGACCCCCTTGGGCACTGCTGTCACTGGAGAACCACTGGTCTCTGGGAAGGATGCCTGGCCCATTTCCACAGTGCTTTGCACTCTTAGAACATTTTGACTTCTGTGACATCATCATGCCCACTTGGCAAATGAAAGCAACTCGGGCAACTCTTCTCAAGCCACATGGCTAGTAGATGTCAGCATTCAAGGCAGGTCTTTTAAACCAGCACACTTCGCATTCAGTAAAAATCTCTTAATTGTCTCAATATAAAGGGGTGAATGGAGAGATGATACAAAGGAATAAAATTCATTGGGTTACAGGGACTTTATCACTGATTGTAGGGCTTCCCAGGTGGTGTAGCGATAAAGAATCTGTCTGCCAATGATGCAGGGGACCCGGGTTCAACCCCTGGGTCAGGAAGAGCCCCTGGAGAGGGGCACGGCAACCGACTCTAGTATTCTTGCCTGGAGAATTCCATGGATAGAGGAGCCTGGGGCAGGAGCTATAGGCCATGGGGTTGCAAAGAGTTAGACATGACTGACTGGCTAAGTGCAAACACATCACTGCTTGTTAAAATGATTCAGAAATCACACCTCACAGGATGTGGAAGAAGAAGCATGGCTTAGTGGGTTGAACCTGGAGTCTTGAGCCAGACCACCCAGATTCAAGGCCAAGTTCTGCCATTACTAGCTGTGTGATCCTGGATAAGTTCCTCAGTTCTCCAGGCCTGTGTTTATCTTTAAAATGACAGTGATAATAGAACCTTACCAGGTCAAATAAAATAACTTTGTAAAGCATTTAGGATAACATCTGCCATATAATAAGTGTTTTATATGTGTTTGTTCAATTAATCATTCTACTATGATGTTGCATGTTCTTCTCCAACCAGAGCAAACAACTTGTTGATGAATTTTTAATACAGAAACATCTCCTCCCTGGTATCCTGTTTAAAGTTTCCTTGGACTCATCCCAATGCCTTTCTGGATCAAGTGACCGGCAGGAACATGGGGCCTCTCTCATTGATTTTCAAAAGCAAACCCACCAGGACTCAGCATTCAACCTGTTCCCCAGACTTGCCAGGGTTGCTCTTCTTCCAAAGCAGCTCAGAAAACCACTGACAAATTTTATCAAATAATGACACGGGTGGATCCAAGAAAGATACTTTTTCCACCAAAATGGGCACCATACCCCCCTGCTGGGCTGGTGCATCGTGGCTCAGAATCTGCAAACCCTGCTCGTCAGAGTCTGGTTATGAACCCTTAAGCCTCAGAGGCCTCATGCATATGGTATGTTTGTGAATAAACAGAGGCTCCTCACTGACAAGCCTAACAGACTCATCAGAGGAACTGCTGCCTCTTAAAAACCATCAGGCCTTGAAAAGTAGTCAAAGAACACAGCACTGAAAAGCATCTGCTGAGGAGGAGACTGGCGGTTTACTGCCAGTTAAATTTGCATCCAGCCTGATCTTTTGATCTTCCGAAGGATGATCTATAAATTTCTGTGGTCTCCAGTTCTTGTAGAGAAGCAATTCAAACACATTATCGTAGCGACTTCGATTAAAAGGATTTTATGTGAGAAATGACTAACACCATCCCGTAGGATCATGGACATTTTAAACATATTTTTTTTCCCCTGCATTTATCTTTTGGAAACTAGGATATATACAAGCACTGTGCCGGCTTCTATGGCGAAAAAGGTCCTTCCTGCTATTTTCATACACCAACTGTCAGAGCACAAATGTCAGGTATATTTCAAGGAGGGTGGTCTAAGAAGTGGAAACTCAACCTACTTTTCACTCCATGAGGGTGAAGACTTCCATAAGACTGCTCCCTATGAAAATTCTATTTTTAATCCCACTGACAGCACCAAACTGGATAAACGGTGCTGAGGCGCTAACTTGAATCTACCTATATTTTCATCATGCATTTCGGGATTTTTGTTTCTTAGGTCTATTGTTTTTCCTCTGGAGCTCAGTCGAGTGTCAGCTCTGACTTTCTGAGTAGCTTTGAGTAATGGGATCAGCTAACGTTCTGTACATGAAGAAATTCCATATCATTCGCTTCTCTAAAAATACTGCTGCCTGCCACCGGAGCCAATCAACAGTGATGAATAGCTGAAGGGACATGCAGGTCTCTAAATGCACTTCCTATCTGACAGCCCTTCAGCAGATAGGGAGAATGGGTCCCTGTAACTCACACACCCAGCTCCCTCCTCTGGCAAGCCAGCCCTTTCTCTCCCTAGTGAGGAGGAGCATGTATTCTTAACAACCCAATAGTCTCCCATCCCTCTTTACAACAACCCAACAGAAAGCTGTTCAGCACCTACAGTGTCTGGTTCTCGGCAACTGCTGGGCTAGAAATAAAAAGCTGAATAAGGCATATGTCCTTTTTTTTTTCCTTAGTCATGCCACGGGGCACGTGGGATCTTAGTTTTCAGACCAGGGATTGAACGGGCACCTTCTGCAGTGGAAGCGTGGAGTCTCTTAACCACTGGACAGCCAGGGAAGTTCCAATAGATCCTTTTAACCCATTAAAACTCGGTTAGGAGGCGGCTTCTGACTCTCTCTGAATTAATGTTACCGTCTGAGAAAACTGAGTGTGTGTGCTCTAGACACATCTCACTGCTGAAGTTCACTGACCTCCAGAACAATCTGCGACACAGATCTCCATACATTGACGGAGGGCCAAAGGTGTGTTTAATTGGACTCTTCACTCCAAAACATTTCTGAAGCCTCTACTCCATGCCAGAAGGTACAGGCTATCTGTCGGGAACCTACTGGTGATACAAAACGGGCAACAATACATAAGGTCATTTACCCAGTAATCTGAGGACCTTCAATCAAAAACCAAACAGAATTTTGATGCAGGTGGCTATGTGTTTTGGCTAAGCAGAACTGAAAAGTACCAAGATGACTGCATTTTCTGCTGTGGGTGTTCAGACTAGGAAATGATCTTTTCAAGTCACAAGACGGAAAGGGCCTTTGCTCACCTGTGACAACTAGACAGTCTCTTAATAAGGGCCTTTGCTTTTTCAAAACCCACCACCATCATCCCCTCGCTTGACTTCACACACAGGGCAGTGCTTGGCTGCTCTGGCACGCCATCCATGCGTCTGACCTGCAAGTCCTCTGCTGATGGTCAGTCAGTAACACTGTCACGGTCTCAAAGCCTCCCTGGGGCCCTCTCTTGCTAACTTCTGCTCCTGCACTTCTAGCTGCTGGAATGCTTCTGAGCTCAGTCCATGGACCTCGTCTCCTCTCTGTCTCTGCTCATCCTCAGATGCTCCCATTCGTTCTCAGCACTTTAAATATCATTCCAGAAATGATTTTCTTTGCAGATGCCAATCTAGGAAGTCTCTCATATGGTTTATGCTATTTTGCACTGACTCAACCTGTTGCGATTTAATCTTTATGACACTCACTCCAACCCCTCCAAAATAAATGTAACTGTTTTAGTAAAAAAAAAAAAAAAAAAAAAAAAAAAGTCCAATATGATGAAACCTAAATTTGTATCTTTTGCCTTCACCTCTCTCCTGAGGTCCTGAGTTCCTGATTCATATATCTAATTGCCTACAATATTTGGGTGGCTGTGAGGCATTTCAAATTTATGATGATTAAACATTCTGTTTTATTTTAATGCCGAATGGGGAAACTGATAAGTTTTTAAAGTCAACAAACCAAAGGGAATGAGGAGAATTTAAATGGTCTCCGTTCTTGGGAAAGCACAAGATATTAGGTGATGGGTAAAATGTCAACTCATCTTTATTTATGGGCAATTCCAAAGGTATTCTGTCCCCTCATGAAAAAAAGAGTAGCAGTAAATCATTTTTTTAAACAGACCCAATGACACAGAGCGCTTTCCTTGGTGGCTCAGTTGTAAAGAACCCAGTTGTAAAGATGTGGGTGGGATCCCGGAGTTGGGAAGATCCCCTGGAGAAGGAAATCACAACCATTCCAGTATTCTTGCCTGGGAAATCCCATGGACAGAGGAGCCTGGTGGTCTACAGTCCATGGGGTTGCAAAAAGAGTCAGACACGACTCAGTGACTAGACGACAAGAAGACTGTAGCTAATGAGAGTGCCGGTTTCCAGTAGCCGCAGAGTGACTTGTGGCAAATACAAATCTGGCGTTATGGAAAGATTTGATACAATAGCAAAAACTGTCAAACTGTCTTCAACATGCTACAGATTTGCTGATAATATTATGTTTTTTCATTAACTTCGCTTCCTATCCATTTTATCCTGATATTTTACAGAAGTACCACTGGCCTACACAATGTTTGTGGACACTAAGAAACCAGGATTTTTCGTATTCAACACATTTTTGAAGGTTGTTTTGATCATCGTATTCTTGTGCTAAGTCACTTCAGTTGTGTCCAACTCTTTGTGACTCCATGGATCGTAGCCCCACAGGCTCCTTGGTCCATGGGATTCTCCAGGAAGCTGGAGGAGGTAGCCATGTGTTCCCAAGAGGTTTTCATCATTATTCACTCTCATTTATTGTTTTTACTCTCAACATTTTCTATGCACCAGGCCCCTCACTAGGCACTAGGGCTAGAAAGACAAATGAGAAATGGGGAATCCTTAATTGAGCTATTACATCACATTTAAAAAAGTTAAGCAGGAGAAATAGGGAGGAACGTGATAATCAGAGCACAGAGGCACTTCCCAGAACTGGATTTGTTATGAGCCGTTTTTGGCCAATTACTGTTTTAATTGAGCCATCTATAATTTTTTCCACTTATATTTTCAGTCTAGAGGAAACCAGACAGAAGATGTTATACATGGAGCCAGAAGCTGACATTGTTTTCTGACAGCAGAGATTCCCTGATGACCACCGGATCATAAAAAGAAAGAAGAAATCAAGAAGTGATGCCCCTGGAAAATGACACCTGTCAAATCCAGACCTTGACTTCAGCTCTAATGTTCCTGGGCTGGCTGCATGGAGGGGACACACCAGGACCCTGATGCGGGCGATTCTGCGCACGGGGAGTTGGCTGGGGATCCAGGTCAAGGCAGGCCATCATGTTCAAAAGGGGATTCTCAAGACTCCAGCTCCACCCTTTGTTTCTGGTTTAAAGAATCCCTGCTTCTAACCATCATATATACGATGAATAAACCAGGTCGACACACAAAGAGTCGGACGCGACTGAATGACTAACACTTTCAAACAAGGTCCTACTTTACATTACAGGGAACTATATTCAATATCCTGTGACAAGCCATAATGGAAAAGATTATGAAAAGGAAAAAAAATACACATATGTGTGTCTGTGTATGTATGTATAACTGAGTCACTTTGCTGTATAGAAAAAACTAACATTGTAGATCGTGTGTGTGTGTGTGTGTGTGTGGTCAGTTGCTAAGTCCTGTTCAACTGCTTGTGACCCCATGGACTGTAGCCTGCCAGGCTCCTCTGTCCATGGCATTTTTTTCAGGCAAGGATACTGGAATGGGTTGCCATTTACTTCTCCCGGGATCTTCTGGACCCAAGGATCAAACCTGCGTCTCTTGTGTCTCCTGAATTGGCAGGTCGATTCTTTACCACTGTGCCGCCACTTGGGAAGCCCAGATCAACTATACGTCAATAAAGTTAAAAAAAAAAAAAAGAACTCCCGCTTCTGATACAGAACACTCACAACACATAAACACATCACCCTGCTTCTGTCTTTCACGTCTATATACAGACCCACATATGGAAGGCCATGTCTCCTGCCGTGGCTTCCCCCCACCTCCATCCCCTGCATAAATCTAATTACTGAGGAAAGTGCACTGGATGCTACCATGACCTTTTCATCTGATACACGTCGGTATTCCCTTAACAGCCAATTAGTGACAGCATCAGGAGCATGGATCCCATCATCGTCGGTGCCTCCAATTCCCCCCACACCGCCTAGTGGTGATAATTATATTAATAGTCATGATGATGCTGATGACGCTCTTCTCACTGAATTTAAAACACAAAAGGGCCACTGTAACAGCGAGCGGAACAGAACCTTCGTTTTCCTTCTGCAAACATTCCTCAGGACATATAAAGCAGTGCTCTTATTACCTTGACAAGAATCATCAGGGCCTAAATTTAGGTTCCAATGCAAGTGAAAATCATCTATATTTTGAAATAGGAAGGTATTGATTTACTGAGCAACTGAAAATTGCATTTCCCTGTTCACTGGCTTTCCAATATGGGTGCTAAGAAAATAAAATGTTTCTGTGGTTGGAGCAGAGGCTTCAGATATGGGCCACACACGTGGAAATGCATTGCTTTTACTATTGTGACCCAGTCAACTACCTTCCGTCATGATTTCATATTTACTCCTCTTATTATCGTCTATATGCCACTTTTGTTGTTCGAACTTTGCTTGTCTCCAAGATGCCGACAGAAGAACTGATTATTGCCATTGCTTTTCCCCCAACAAATACTGCTGTCTGTAGCTGACTGCCACTTGAATCCTTTCTCCTTCAGTTCAGTTCAGTTGCTCAGTCATGCCCGACTCTTTGCGAGCCCATGAGCTGCAGCACGCCAGGCCTCCCTGTCCATCACCAACTCCCGGAGTTCACTCAAACTCCTTAAAGAAACATAAAGGCATCTCTCTGGCTATCCACCATAGCTACTTCTTCCTTGGCTTTTAAAAAGCAGAAAAACAAAAAGGCAGTAAATACAGCCCATGTTAAAACTTTCACTTCTATTACCTGTTGGAAAATTGATAAATAATTGCGTCAATTAACAGCTCTAGTCCTAATTCAAATGTGTGTGTAGATAAGGTTAGGGGGATAAACACACATATCATGAGTATTCTATGTGTATACACACACACTTCACAAGAGCTATCAATTTGGACTCATCTTTCCTCACCTCCTGTAGTCTCTGAGTCTCTTTTCCTGGTTCATGACTGAATGCTTTCCACTCCCTGAGATATATCTTCAAGAAACGAAAAAGCTTACTATCCCCATGGCTGAAGAACATGCAAGAGCCTACAAAGTGAGATTTTCTTGAAAGGACATTAATACTTAATAAAAATGTGGCTTGAAGAAGAGTGTAAGCTCAGAATTTGCGTCGATACGGGACATTTCTAAAATTTTTGCTATGATGTTTCAAGTGTGTTTAGAGGAGCAAACACGGAGGAGGCCCTTTTGAAAGCCAAAAATGGATACAAGAAACAAACAAGTAGGCAAACCTTTAACCGTGGAAGATTCTTCAAGAGATGGGCACACCAGACCACCTGACCTGACTCCTGAGAAACCTATATGCAGGTCAGGAAGCAACAGCCAGAACTGGGCACGGAACACCAGACTGGTTCCAAATCGGAAAAGGAGTACGTCAAGGCTGCATATTGTCACCCTGCTTCTTTAACTTATATGCAGAGTACATCATGAGAAACGCTGGGCTGGAAGAAGCACAAGCTGGAATCAAGATTGCCAGGAGAAATATCAATAACCTCAGATATGCAGATGACACCACCCTTATGGCAGAAAGTCAAGAGGAACTAAAAAGCCTCTGGAGAGTGAAAAAGTTGGCTTAAAACTCAACATTCAGAAAACTAAGATCATGCCATCCAGTCCCATCACTTCACGGCAAATAGATGGGAAAACACTGCAAACAGTGAGAGACTTCATTTTCTTGGGCTCCAAAATCACTGAAGGTGGTGATTGCGGCCATGAAATTAAAAGACACTTGCTCCTTGGAAGAAAAGCTATGACCAACCTAGGCAGCATATTAAAATACAGAGACATTACTTTATCAACAAAGATCAGTCTAGTCAAAGCTATGGTTTTTCCAGTGGTCATGTATGGATGTGAGAGTTGGAGTATAAAGAAAGCTGAGCAGTGAAGAATTGATACTTTCAAACTGTGGTGTTGGAGAAGACTCTTGAGAGTCCCTTGGACTGCAAGGAGATCCAACCAGTCAATTCTAAAGGCGATCAGTCCTGAATATTCCACGGAAGGACTGATGCTGAAGCTGAAACTCCAATACTTTAGCCACCTGATGCTAAGAGCCGACTCACTGGAAAAGATCCTGATTCTGGGAAAGATTGAAGGTGGAAGGGGAAAGGGACAACAGAGGATGAGATGGTTGGATGGCATTGCCAACGTGATAGACATGAGTAGGCTCTGGGAGTTGGTGATGGACAGGGAAGCCTGGCCTGCTGCAGTCCATGGGGTCGTAGAGAGTCAGAAATGACTGAGTGACTGAACTGAACTGACTGAGACTTTTAACAAAGCTGCTCTGGGGGTAGACCCCACATTCTTTGCGTGTTTGCTGTACAAAAATCAAGCCTACCACACAGGTTGCACAGACTCTTCTTGTCAGAGAACAGGTATCTCCTACTCCAAATGTCTGATTAATGTTGTTACTGCTCAGTTGCTAAGCAGTGTCTGACTCTTTGCGACCCCACGGACTGCAGCATGCCAGGCACCCCTGTCGTTCACTATATCCCTGAGCTGGCTGAAACTCATGTCCATTGTGTTGGTGATGCTATCTAACCATCTCATCCTCTGTCAACCCCTTCTCCTCCTGCCTTCCCAATATTTCCCAGCATCAGGGTCTTTTCCAACGAGTCGGCTCCTTGAGGTGGCCGACACAGGTCCATTTGATTATTCAAGTCCACCAAATTCCTAAGATGCAAATTCTACTGCTTTGTATGAGAAATGGTTTCCTAAAATGTATCACTGTCTGACGTATTGATTTGTTCTCAAAGTGCTTGTGGAAACACACTGAGTTCCGGTGTCTCCACCAGAAATCCAGGGCATTTTGCCTGCTTTACAGACACAGCCCAGGAAGATTTATTCTAACCATCTCCATCATTTTTCATCTGTAACCTCTATGACATAAGGCTAGTGAAAGAGAGCACGCTTTCACATCAGGCAGACAAGCATTTAGATCCTCTCCAGGCCATAAACCAAGAACAGTTTCCCATTTAAAGGAAAATAAATCCTCTTTATAATTGAAAATAGCATTCCTTTACAACTCTGTTCAGCTTTGCTGGGAAGAAAAAACTTTATTTTATGAAGCAGATTTCACTGAATATGGAGAAATGGGAAACTAAGTTGCTGCTTCTTAAGAATCAGCCTTAACTACACTGATGAATGTCCATCATTTACAAAAGCATTGTCTGTGGCTACTATTGTTTTAGAGAAGGGGATGACTACCCACCGCAGTATTCTTGCCTGGAGGATTCCATGGAAAGACGAGCCTGGTGGGCTACAATGGGATCGCACACACTCACACGCGACTTAGCGACTAACACAGGTTATCATTTTAGATATCACGAGACAGCCTAGTTAGTAAACAGGGAAGCTGTGCAATGGGGCTTCTACGGTGCTCTGCAGTAAAGAATCCACCTGCCAGTGCAGGAAACGTGGGTTCGATTCCTGGGTGGGGAAGAGACCCTGGAGAAGGAGATGGCAACCCACTCCAGGATTATTGCCTGGGAAATTCTATGGACAGAGGAGCCTGGTGGGCTATAGTCCGTGGGTTTGCAAGGGGTCGGACACGACTTAGTGACTGAACAGCAACAAGTTGTACAACGGTTCTGGTGGGTCATGTTGCCCATCTTTAACATGGGTATTTGGGAAGTCAGTAAAACCCTTAGCAGAAAGATGAAGATTATCATTAAGAGGCCCATAAGACTTCTGTGCCCCTGAGGGGAAAATACTCATCCTGTGAATAAGTGCTACATATTATTTTTTCATCCAAGGATTGCAAATCCCTTCTAGATGACAGCTCCCGTTTCAGGGACAGACAAGATCATGGAGATGACCGCGAGCCCAGGGAGACGCTGGGTGTGTTGCCTTCCAGTCTGCCAGCCCCGCTCCTGATACACTTGGCTCCACATCCACTGGGATGTGCCACATTTCAAAGGGCCTCTCTGTCTGGTTCATCAGGGCATCCACGTGCTCGGGGGTTACAAGAGCAGCCTGACAGATCCTGGACATGATGAGAAACGGCACGTGACGGGACTCCACCTTGGCACGTCTGACTCTTGGTGTTCTACAGGGAAGTGGCCCTCTGCTGGTGGACTTGCTGAGAATGGCTCTGACCTCAAAAGTCATCCACAGGACCACCCTGCCTGCCTTCCTGCCTTCTTTCCTCATCCAACAGCAAAGTCCCCAAGCCTCTCTCTTCCCATGGACTCTCTGCCTCTGGATGTTACTTCCCATTCAGGTTCTTCAGTTTCTGTTTCATGAAGTAACATTGTTATACAACTAGCCCTGCTGAGACTAGAAAGAAAATGATAGTGGATAACAATACTGGAGCCTGAGCAGGGTCTGCCCCCAGACTTAGTTAGCGCTTCCTGGTGGCTTGGGGGTAAATAATTCGTCTGCAATGCAAGAGACGCAGGTTCCATCCCTGGGTCGGGAAGATCCCCTGGAGAAGGGAACGGCTACCCACTTTGGTACTCCTGCCTGAGAGACCCATGGACAGAGGAGCCTGGCGGGCTACCGTCCATGGGGTCAGAAAGAATAGTACATAACTGAGCAACTAACAGTTTCACTTTCGGGAGAAAAGGGGGAAACACACAAGAGACCAGATGGTTTCTGACAATGCTTTCTGTTCCATAACATTTTTTTTCTGATCTACTCAATAAGAGAGAAAGAAAAGAAGCTTTTCACACAAAGAACCATACTCTTATAAAGCATCTGAAGTCACAGTGTGTCTAGGAAGGAATGGCAGTCAGATTAATTTTTCTGAGTCATATATTAAAATGCAGAGCATCAAAAGGCGATTCCCATCATCTCTGCTCTCCAGCCTGCCTTGCTGTCTAGACGGACATCAATAAATTCTTTCTTGCTACAAAAAGGAAAGAAGGGAGGGAGCGAGGGAGGAAGTTAGAAAAGGAGAGGAAAGTATAAACTAACTACACCTGGTAGTTACAGGTAATAACCAGCCTACATAGCAAAACTTTTGGTCACTTAACGAGGTCACTCAAAACCCACAAAACTGTGACAGGCGGGAGCAGAAAGTGAGGCCAAAAACCAAACTGCTTTGCTCCCAGAGAGGCGGGAGCGCCAGAGCCAAGTCAGAGAACATGGGGGCCATGCTGGAGGAAACCGGGTCACGGCTCAGTGTCTGCCCCTGGCATGGGACTCTGATCCATGCATTTCAGACTCTTCACATAAAAATGAAAGCGTGCAGTAGATTACATATACAAGCCCTTCTAGCTTTAAAATTCTAGGTGGAAACTCCAAGCCCAACTCTCAGGTGCAATGAGGCGCTGGGGTTCCTGGTATCCAAGATGCTCAGGTCCGTTTGCTGTTCTAGAAATGGAATTAGGGTCCCCAAACTGTTCCCGTGTATATGTGGCAACCTGTTACATGTTACAGGTAGCAACACGAATTAGGGGGAAATAAATGTATTATTTAAAGGATAGTATTATAGAAACTAGCTTGTCATGGAGAGAAACTGTTAGATCCGTATCTCCTCACTATAAAAACAAAACAAATCCCCCAAACCTCCTCCCAGAATGTGGTCAAGGTCTAGATATAAAGCGCAGTCAAGACTCTTGAGAGTCCCTTGGACAACGAGGAGATCAAACCAGTCAATGCTAAAGGAAACCCTGAATATTCATCGGCAGGACTGATGCTGAAGCTAAAGCTCCAATACTTTGGCCAAAGAGCTGATTCAGTGGAAAAGACCCTGATGCTGGGAAAGACTGAGGGCAGGGGGTGACAGAGGACGAGATGGTTGAATGGCATCATCAACTCAATGAACGTGAGTCTGAGAAAACTGTGGGAGATAGAGAAGGAAAGGGAAGCCTGGTGTGCTGCATTCATGGGGCTGCAAAGAGTTGGGCATGACTGAGTCAACAGCAACAAGATGAAGCAAAGAGAAACAGCTATTGGAAAATATTCTTGATTGCTTGAAGAAAGACTTCTTAAACATGATTTATTTTTAATTCATAAAAGAAAAGAATGGATCTGCCTACCACAAACAATGACCCAGAAGTGACGGACACCTTCATCTCTAAAGAGGAACACAAGATTAATATCCAGACTACACAAGAGATCAAGAAGAAAAAAAGAGAAAAAAAAACCCAACAGAAAAATGTGCATAAAATACGAACAGGTAATTCACAGAAGGAAAAATCCAAATGGCTAAGAGGAATATAAAAAGAAGCTTGATCTCATTAGTCATCAGAGAAATGCAAGTTTAATGGACACTGATCCAGCTACCAGACTAGAGCCAGCAAGTCACACAGTGCCTTGTGGAGGGGTAGGGTGACAGCAGGGCTCGTTCACAGCTTTGGGAGGAGGGACTGGATCCATCCTCCTGGCACACAGTCTCCTGCAGCTGGGGAGGTGAAGCGGGCTCCTGCTCCACCACCCTGGGGTAACAATCCACAGCCACACCCCCACAAAGCCCCATACGAGGACAGGTATGTTCATTAGAGCAGGATTTGGAATATCTGGGAGCTATGCGTGACCAGTACTAAGTGAGTGAATAAATGAATCTTAGAAAGCTGACAGGATGGTATATACCATGTGAGGGCTTCCTAGGTGGGTCAGTAGTAAAGAGTCCACCTGTCAACGCAGGAGACGCGAGTTCGATCCCTGGATCGGGAAGATCCCTTGGAAAAGGACATGGCAACCCACTCCAGTATTCTTGCCTGGGAAATCCCATGGACAGAGGAGCCTGGCGGGCTACAGTCCATGGGGTCACAAAGAGTTGGACAAAACTTAGTGAGCAGGCAACAACATCTATCACACGGCAGCCAGAAATGAGAATACAATGCAAACCCACAACCTATGTAGCTCTAAAAGCAGCACCAACTGAAAAAAAAAAAAAAAGAATCACAACCTATACTCCAGAGATGTATATTATAAAACTTATTCAAAGAAATAAATGCTTTTCAAGGAAAAGTATACACCAAAAGTTATGACCAACCTAGACAGTATATTCAAAAGCAGAGACATTACTTTGCCGACTAAGGTCCGTCTAGTCAAGGCTATGGTTTTTCCTGTGGTCATGTATGGATGTGAGAGTTGGACTGTGAAGAAGGCTGAGCACCAAAGAATTGATGCGTTTGAACTGTGGTGTTGGAGAAGGCTCTTGAGAGTCCCTTGGACTGCAAGGAGATCCAGCCAGTCCATTCTGAAGGAGATCAGCCCTGGGATTTCTTTGGAAGGAATGATGCTAAAGCTGAAGCTCCAGTACTTTGGCCACCTCATGTGAAGAGTTGACTCATTGGAAAAGACTCTGATGCTGGGAGGGATTGGGGGCAGGAGGAGAAGGGGACGACCCAGGATGAGATGGCTGGATGGCATCACGGACTCGATGGACGTGAGTCTGAGTGAACTCCAGGAGATGATGATGGACAGGGAGGCCTGGCGTGCTGCGATTCATGGGGTCGCAAAGAGTCGGACACGACTGAGCGACTGAACTGAACTGAACGGAAAGAAATGCTGAATGCATTACAATGGTGACCTCTGAAGGGGATGGGGGCGAAGGGGGCAGAAAGAATGAAACAAGCCATTAAAGGCAAGGAATGATGGTATGATTGGGCACCTGATTGGGGGTGGTGGGGAGACAGGGGCTGATGATGTCATCAGAAGTCACTGGTGTTTCGGAAGTAAATGAAATACCCAGATCCGGGCCAACCCATCCTGAAGGGTAACACCGACAGCAGCTGCTCCCACGTCTTCCTCTGAGTCAGAAAATGTGCTCCAGTTTTACAAACACGTGATCTCACTTAAGCTCCACAACGGCTCTTTTAGATGGGCACTTAGCTATTCCATTTTACCGACGAAGAACCTGAGCCCCAAGAGGTGAACCAATTCAAGCTCACAACTAGGAAGTTGGAAAGTTAAAGATGTTTGTTGCTCAGTTGTGTCCGACTCTTTTGCGACCCCATGGACTGTAGCCCGCTAGGCTCCTCTGTCCATGGAATTCTCCAGGCAAGAATACTGGAGTGGGTTGCCTTTTCCTTCCCCAGACAGTCTTCCCAACCCAGGGATCAAACCTGGGTCTCCTGAATTGCAGGAGGATTCTTTACTGTCCGAGCCCACAAGGGAAGCCAAGGAAGTTGCAAAGTCATATTCAAACCCAGAGCCTGGCTCCAGATTCTGTGCTCTTAGTCACTACTGTAGATGGAGAAAAGGACTATCTTTATTCTTCACCCACCATAAATCAGGATATACGGTGATTCATCTGGACTGAAAAGTTCTCACTCCCCATCACAAAGCCCAGATGGATATGGATTGGGATCCTTGTTTTAATTATGCTCATCATGAAATCCTAGGGTTGCAAAGAAAAGGCTTGGCCCCAGCGACATGTCAGCTGAACCCGGGTTTTTACTCTTGAATCGTGGATCTTCAGAGAAGGTGATTACAAGGCTGTAACCAGGATCTTGTTCAGTGTCTCAGTGTCCACAGTCCCAAGTTATCTGTGTCAGCCATATGCCACACATGGCGTAGCCAGTCCAGACACAAAGAACACACTGATGCTGAGGTTCTGAACATCCCTGCGCTTCTCTAGGAGACTCCCATACTTACCAATCCCAGTGAGCATTATTAGAAAACGCAGTCACTAGTGTTTAAGGATTTTTTTTCCCTCTTAGTACACTGGTGAAGTTTTTTCTTAGCTCAAGGCTGTTTCTTGTAACTTATATTCCCGGTAAATATGTTAAGTTCATGAAGTAACCTCATCAAAATATGTTGCTTTCTGGAAGCTGAAATGCATATTTTAAAAAATTTATCCGAAGAATGGGAGGGCAGTTTGAGGGAGGGAGAATGGGTACACACATTTGTATGGCTGAGCCCCTTTGCTGTTCACCTGAAACTATTACAATGTTGTTAATCGGCTATACCCCAAACCAAATAAAAAGTTCAAAAGAAAAAAAAAATCTGAAGAGTCTAATGTTTCATCATCCAAAAAAGGATTATAGTAATTTATAGCATGAGGCAAAAGATAAGCAAATGAGTTAGAAATATTAGAAGAATAAGCTCTTTAAAAATTTACTTTCCTCCAAATATAAGAACTGTATAACTTGACATGATTCACAGCATTCTAAACAAGGTATGATATGAAGTCAAGATCTGTGATAATCAAATTAGTGCTGCAGACCAAACTGTAAGGGGAAAGGGGTGCCATGCATGGTTCATATTTATTTATTTAAATGCTTGTCACTCTTTGCTGGATAAAAGCAAACTGACCAACTATGATAGCACAACTCGAACTTCTTATATTTCAGGAGAGGATGAATTTAGGGGTTACTAAATTTCACTCATCCAAGTTTTAAAATACTGGATAACTTTTTGGCCTTCTAATCGCAACAACAATATCATGTCTTAGGAGATTTTTTAATCATTGGGATTACCAAAATACATTCACATGTGGATTTCCCACTTGCTATCTATTCACTGACCATTTATTGGAGTTCTACTAAGGACCAGCTAATGGAACCCACAATCTGGAAAGAATGACAACCACCACCACCACCACTGCAACAAGTAAACACATAGCAGGGGTAGTCTTTAGATTAATGTGTCCAGTGCTTGACATCGCTTAGGTAATTATGACGACACTTTGAAAAAGGCACTACAATGATTCCCATTTCACAGATGAGCAAAGTGAGGTTCAGAGAAAACACATAATTTCAGCTCAAGGTGAGTCCAGTTTCAAGCTCAGGCTCAGTTCAGTCACTCAGTCGTGTCTGACTCTTTGTGACCCCATGAATCGCAGCGCGCCAGGCCTCCCTGTCCATCACCAACTCCCAGAGTTCACTCAAACTTATGTCCATCAAGACGGTGATGCCATCCAACCATCTCATCCTCTGTCGTCCCCTTCTCCTTCTGCCCCCAATCCCTCCCAGCATCAGAGTCTTTTCCAATGAGTCAACTCTTCGCATGAGGTGGCCAAAGTATTGGAGTTGCAGCTTTACCATCAGTCCTTCCAATGAACGCCCAGGAATGATCTCCTTCAGAATGGACTGACTGGTTGGATCTCCTTATAGTCCAAGGGACTCTCAAGAGTCTTCAACACCACAGTTCAAGAGCATCAATTCTTTGGCACTCAGCTTTCTTCACAGTCCAACTCTCACATCCATACATGACTACTGGAAAAACCATAGCCTTAACCTGATCCAAAACCCTGTGCTTTAAAAAGGACTAGGCTCTAATGACTCTTGAAGTTTTACTAAAAATAATCCCCCCAAAATGTATTCACTAGAAGCTTATACAACACCATGGGAACAGAAAGAAGGAAACATTCAGCTCTGGAAATACAGGAAGTCATTAGGGGGACATTACACTGAATTGAATCTTGAATGATAAGCAGAATCTCAAAGATGGAGGGATGGTGTGAGGCTGGCTATGACAAGATGTGATAAATGGTTTTGTAGCTGGTGAAGAGTTTAGGCAAGTCGCCAACTAAGAGGTTTAGAAAAAGGCAGGTTGGAGCTTCACTGTAAACTGCCCTTCAGACATGCTAAGAAGTTGAAACTTCACCCAGTCCACAAAGAGGAAAATGAAAGTGAAAGTCACTCAGTTGTGTCTGACTCTTTGCAACCACATGGGCTATATAGTCCATGGAATTCTCCAGGCCAGAATACTGGAGTGGGTAGCCTTTCCCTTCTTCAGGGGATCTTTCCAACCCAGGGATCGAACCCAGGTCTCCCGCATTGCAGGCGGATTCTTTACCAGCTGAACCACAAGGGAATCCCAACATACTCTGAGAAAACCATAATTCAAAGAGGTAGATGTACCCCAATGTGCTATTTATATTAGCTACGACATGGAAGCAATCTAAATGTCCACTGACAGATGAGTGGATAAAGACGACGTGGTGCATATACACAATGGAATATCACTCAGCTGCAAAACGAGCGAAACCGGGTCGTTAGTAGAGACGTGGATGGACCTACAGTATGCCGTACACAGCGAAACAAGAGAAAAACAAATGTTACATATTAACGCCGATACGTGCAATCTAGAAAAACAGTACAGATGAACCTATGTGCAGGGCAGGAACAGGGTCACAGATGTAGACAACAGACGTGTGGACAGTGTGGGGAGGGAAGGGTGGGATGAATGGAGAGACTGGGGTTAACATATATACACTACCCCGTGTAAAACCAACAGCCAGTGGGAAGCCGCTGGATAGCACAGAGAGCTTACTTGGTGCTCTGCGATGGCCTGGAGGGGTGTGGGAAGCAGCTCCAAAAGTGAGGTATATATACATATAGCTGATTCACCTCCTTGTACAGGAGAAATAAATGCAACACTGTAACACAATTATACTCCCCCCGAAAAAGCCACCTGCATGGCTGAAGTTGAGACTGGATGGATAAATGGGCCCAGAGTTCCAGGGACAGGCAGGAAACATCCACCGCAGAAGTTACAGGCAACTGTCTGCTTCTAAGGCCAGAAGGGAAATCTGTGTGTTTTAAAATCTGAAGACTCTGAAGTTATAAAATAAAGCTCAAGGATGTGTGCTACAGTCCATGGGGTTGCAAAGAGTCAGACACAACTTAGCGATTGAACAACAAGGTTCAAGGAAGGAGTGCAAGAAAGTTTAACTTGTCAAAAATAATCAACAGCCCATGCCTTTGTTTTATCCTCAAGGAGGGCATTGTTCATACAGGGAAAGTAAAGTTACTTGAGGAACCAAGACTTGCTGAAATATTTAGAATTTTTTTTATCTCATACCCCTCAAAAAAGCACCAGTTATTGCCTCTTCTTCACAATCGATAATTTTAAAACTGGCATATTGGGGGAAATATCTTGCCATCTATTGAGGGTCTATTTTGGTCCTGGACTGGAAAAGCTTTTTGTAAACAAGCATGGCTATTTTTATGAATTTATTTCTGCTTCTCCAGTGGAGTCACCGGATCACAGTCTGATCTAATAACACGCGTCAAACCTTCAAACTCGGAAACATCAATGCGATAAATAAAGTTGTGGGGTGGGCAGCTCTCTCTGCTCTTCCACTCAAAACCAGGGCAGCGCTATCAATAGTCCTGACAGTATAATTAGTTCAATAAAGGGCCCCTCTGCTTCTACATGGAAGTGAAAACACTTTGGAAAATACATTTATTAAATCTGGACTATCATGTTGTTAGGGGCATCTGATGCCTGCTCCCAGGAAACCGCTATAAAATCGGGACAACTCAGCAATGAGGATACTTTCCTGTCATTATCCAAATTGTCGACAAAAGGGAAAGATCATTAGGATCCCATATACGATAGAAAGAACGGAGCAATAAACTAGATTCATTTCCCACAGGATGATATTAAAGCAAAATGATTCCAGGACGGGGAGACATGAGGCTCGGTATGCAGAGGCTAGAAGTTTTTTTCGCGTGTCACAGTGGTAAAGATATGCCAGTCAGCAACCAGAAGGGGTGACTCCTTGCTGTGTACATGGCACAGCTAATCTTTCTACAAAGCAGTTCAGATTACGATGCTGCCAACAACCGATGAGGCCTGAATTAGGGGAGAAAGCCACGCACTCCATTACTGAGGATGCTCTCCTGTCTTGGGTTCTGAGACGCCCATCAACCCTGGAACCCCAGCCCCCTACCCCTGACCTCCCAGGCTCCTCCTCTTACTCTTACCAGCTGATGAGTCGTTAGGTGACCTGATCCATATTCACATCCAGAACGATTCCTACATACTCACAGTCACCACCTGCATCTTCACACCCAGGCTTTCCCCGTGCTGCCCAGGTCTGCACATCCATTCTTCCATCCATCTTCCTGCCATCTCCACCTGGATGTCTCCAAGTACTGCAACTTCCTCCTAAAACCTGACCCTCCTGATCTTTTCCCCAAAGCAACTAACTCTCCAACTGGCTACCACAATCTTCCATTCAAGTACACAAGAAACCCTGGGACCATCACTGATGCCTGCCTTCCCCCCCTTCCATCCGCAAGCCCCAGGCTCCACACTTAATCCATGTTGATTTCCCCTAGTAAATCTCTCTCGAATGTCCAATGGAAAGCAATGCCCACAGACACAGAGAACAGACCCGTGGACACAGCAAGGTAAGGAGAGGGTGGTGGGAGGAACTGAGAAAGCAGCACTGACATATATACACTACACGTGTCAACAGCTAGCTAGTGGGAAGCTGCTGTGTAACACAGGAGTCCAGCCTGTTGCTCTGTGACGACCGAGAGGGGCAGCACGGGGGACGAGGTGTGGGGAGGAGGCTTTAGATGGAGGGGACTCATCTATACTTATGGCTGATTCACACTGTTGCTGTATGGCTGAAACCAATACAACGTTGTAAAGTGATTATCCTCCGATTTAAAACACTTTACTGAAAATAAAAGAAATGGAGGATTCAGAAATAAAAATGGGCTTCCCTAGTGGCTTAGATGGCAAAGAATCTGCCTGCAATGTGGGAGACCTGGGTTCGATCCCTGGAGCGGGGGGAGATAGTGGCAAAGGTTATTTAGTGGCACACGTGCCTTCTTTGCCTGGTTTTGTTTCACTGAATGCAACGTTCCATTTCATAGAAGGAAGAGAAGGAAACCAGACAGCTGGTATCTGAGACCTCCCATTTCAGCCAACACTGCAGGGAGCTGGCGGCTCCTGCTCTCCTCCAGGGTGCTGGTCACCGGGTCTGCATGCTTCTGCGCACTGGCAACTTCTCCCTGCTCCAAGAGGTCTCATGTTATAAAATGCTTCGGACCTCTCTCTGGCCTGGAAGACTCTGCACATTATTCCATTTGTGGACTTAGAATTAATGCTTCGGGAGCTCCCTGGTGGTCCAGTGGTCAGGACTCAGCACTTTCACTGTCAAGTGCTTAGGTTTGGTTCCTCGTCAGGGAACTAAGATCCCACAAACTTCATGCTATGGCCAAAAATACGTAAAAATACAAAAGTTAAAAATCATTTAAATAAAAACCTACAGATGTAACATTTAACTGGTGGTGGGATGTGATGAATGGAAAGTTGACTGGGGTTGAGCATCATCCTTTCCTGCCAGCGTAAGAATGAATTTCACAGACTTTGGCAAGTTCTCTTTTCCTGGACAGTATAATCCACCTTGATTTATTAGGAACTCCCATCTGGCCCTGCACAAAGAAAGCCCCATGTCGCTTAGGAATAACGTGTTGACATTGCAGGAATGGAAAAGGAGAGGGAAGAGTTTCTACAATTAGCATCACCCTCATCCAAGAGCCTACAGCATCAACTTTTTGACCCTGGGCCATTTTGCGTTATAAATATAAACTATGGGTTGAAGAAAGTAGGAATGCAGAGTTCTCATCAAGAGAGCTAACTATGTAATATGTAACAAACTGAGAATTCTACCACTGAAAATGACAGCAACCTACCATTTATCAGACAGACTGTAATTTACACAGCAGTGAAGATAAATAAGGTATTTCACAAAGAAAAGTCAAATATACAGGGGTAATGACACAGGACTGTGTTGAGAAATAATTCTCCCTGATTGTAAACAGCAACTACAAAATTTCAGTAGAATTTGAGTACACTGGTGTTAACATGCTTGTTGCTGCTGCTAAGGAACTTCAGTCGTGTCCGACTCTGTGCGACCCCATAGACGGCAGCCCACCAGGCTCCCCTGTCCCTGGGATTCTCCAGGCAAGAACACTGGAGTGGGTTGCCATTTCCTTCTCCAATGCACAAAAGTGAAAAGTAAAAATGAAGTCGCTCAGTCATGTCCGACCCTCAGCGACCCCATGGACTGCAGCCTACCAGACTCCTCCGTCCATGGGATTTTCCAGGCAAGAGTACTGGAGTGGGGTGCCACTGCCTTCTCCGGTTAACATGCTTACTATTACCCAAAAGCAGAAAGAGAAGGAAATTGAGAATCCCACACCCAGAAGCTAGTCCTTTTCTTTTTTTTTTAAATCTGCCTCTGAAATGTATTTGTCTTAGGCAGAAACCTAGTAAAAAGCCAATGAGCAGAAGAAAAAAAGTCGACCCTAAGATAATTTTAAGTGAGTAATACAATCTGGAGGGAAGCCATGTCAGAATTTACTGAAAAACAGATTTTTCTCCTTCAAAAGTATTATTAAAAAATACGACTGCTTTTGTGAGTCATTGCCGAGTATATTGTGTGAGCTCTCTGCTCCTCGGATGTACCACGCTGTCCGGCGTGA